>OV702283.1:484934254-485323027 GCA_916181665.1 Avena sativa
TGCCCGCAGTTTTGGGGTTCCGGGGCGTTTGAGACTTACGACCAAAAACTCGTATTTTTGTGTTTATGGCCATTTTCATCAGTTGTTCCCCATAGTTTTGGGGTTTCAGGGTAATTTACAACGATTGTAGGGCCTGATACATGTTTGACATTTCTGACCAAAAACTTGTCATTTCCGTGTTTTATGTGCGTCTTCGTGAGCTAGGGGGCTTTGCATGAGCTAGGGGGCTTTACATGGAACGACCCAATACATGTTTGAGAGTATGACTAAAAACACGTTATTTTTGCGTATTACGGCCGTTTTCATGAGTTATTGCCCACAGTTTTGGGGTTTGAGGGGGATTTACAACAATCGTAGGACCCGATATATGTTTTAGATTTATGACCAAAAAATCATCGTTTTTGTGTTTTATGGCCGTTTTCATGAGCTATACCCCACAGTTTTGGGTGCTAGTGGGCTTTGCATGGCACGTAAGACCTGATACATGTTTGAGAGTGATGACTAAAAAAACATTATTTTTGTGTTTTACGGCCGTTTTCATGAGTTATTGCCCACAGTTTTGGGGTTCGAGGGGGATTTACAACGATCGTAGGACCCGGTATATGTTTCAGAGTTATGACCAAAAACTCGTTGTTTTTGTGTTTTATGGTTGTTTTGATGAACTATTGCCCATAATTTCGGAGTTCTAGGGGGATTTGCATGGCCCTTAAGACCCGCTACATGTTCGGGGCATGATCAAAAACTTGTCGTTTTCGTGATTTATGGTCATTTAATGAGCTACTGCCCATAGTTCTGGGGTTTTGCATATTCACTCAAGACCCGCTACATGTCTAAGAGATATGACCAAAAACTCAGCGTTTTTCGCGATTTATGGACGTTTGTTGAGCTATGGCCCACAATTTCGGGGTTCTAGGGGGATTTGCATGGCCCGCAAGAGTCGGTATGTCTTTTAGAGTTATGACCAAAAACTCGTTGTATTTGTGTTTTTTGGCCATTGTCATGAACTATTGCCCACGGTTTTGTAGTTCAAGGAGATTCGCATGGCCACTAAGACCCGATAAATGTTTGAGATTTATAAGCAAAAACTCATCATTTTCGTGTTTATGGCTCTTTAGTTGATTTATTGTTCACAATTTTGGAGTTCCAAGGAGATTTACAATGACCATAAGGCCTGATACATGTTTGAGGATATAACCAAAAAGTCGTCGTTTTCGTGTTTTATGGCCGTTTTTGGGGTTCCAGGGCGATTTACATGTTTGAGAGGTATGACCTAAACTCGTCATTATTGAATTTTATGGCCGTTGTCATGAGGTATTGCCCACAGTTTTGGAGTTCCGGGGTGTTAGATAGTTACGACCAAAACTCGTATTTTGTGTTTTATGGCCATTTGCATCAGTTGTTCCCCATAGTTTTTGGGTTTTAGGGTAATTTACAACGATTGTAGGGCCCGATATATGTTTGAGATTTTCTGACCAAAAACTCGTCATTTCCGTGTTTTATGGCTGTTTTCATGAGCTATACCCCACAGTTTTGGGGTGCTGGGGGGCTTTGCATGGCATGTAAGACCTGATACATGTTTAAGAGTTATGACTAAAAACATGTTATTTTTGCGTATTACGTCCGTTCTAATGAGTTATTGCCAACAGTTTTAGGGTTCAAGGGGGATTTACAACGATCGTAGGATCCGGTATATGTTTTGGATTTATGACCAAAAAACATCGTTTTTGTGTTTTATTGCCGTTTTCATGAGCTATACCCCACAGTTTTGAGGTGCTAGGGGGCTTTGCATCGCACGTAAGACCTGATACATGTTTGAGAGTGATGACTAAAAACACGTTATTTTTGCGTTTTACGACCGTTTTCATGAGTTATTGCCCATAGTTTTGGGGTTCAAGGGGGATTTACAACGATCGTAGGACCCGGTATATGTTTCAGAGTTATGACCAAAAACTCATCGCTTTTGTGTTTTATGGCTATTTTCATGAACTATTGCCCATAGTTTTATAGTTCTAGGGGGATTTGCATGGCCCTTAAGACCGCTACATGTTTGGGGCATGATAAAAAACTCGTTTTTTCGTGATTTATGGCTGTTTAATGAGCTATTGCTCATAGTTTTGGGCTCCACGGGGATTTGCATGGCCCGCAAGACCCGCTACATGTCTGAGAAATATGACCAAAAACTCGTCGTTTTCGCGATTTATGGCCGTTTGTTGAGCTATGGCCCACAATTTCGGGGTTCTAGGGGGATTTGCATGGCCAGCAAGAGTCGGTATGTCTTTTAGAGTTATGACAAAAAAAACTCATTGTATTTGTGTTTTTTGGCCATTTTCATGAACTATAGCTCACGGTTTTGTAGTTCCAAGGGAATTCGGATGGCCAGTAAGACTGATACATGTTTGAGATTTATAAGCAAAAACTCGTCGTTTTCGTGTTTATGGCTGTTTAGTTGAGTTATTATTCACAATTTTGGACTTCCAAGGAGATTTACAATGACCATAAGCCTGATACATGTTTGAAGACATAAGCCAAAAACTCGTCGTTTTTCGTGTTTTATGGCCGTTTTTTGGGTTCTAGGGCGATTTACATGTTTGAGAGGTATGACCTAAAACTCGTCGTTATTGAATTTTATGTCCGTTTTCATGAGGTATTGCCCGTAGTTTTGGGGTTCCGGGGCGTTTGAGACTTACGACCAAAAACTCGTATTTTTGTGTTTTATGGCCATTTTCATCAGTTGTTCCCCATAGTTTTGGGGTTTTAGGGTAATTTACAACGATTGTAGGGCCTGATACATGTTTGACATTTCTGACCAAAAACTTGTCATTTCCGTGTTTTATGTGCGTTTTCATGAGCTAGGGGCTTTGCATGAGCTAGGAGGCTTTGCATGGAACGACCCAATACATGTTTGAGAGTTATGACTAAAAACACGTTATTTTTGCGTATTACGGCCATTTTCATGAGTTATTGCCCACAGTTTTGGGGTTTGAGGGGGATTTACAACAATCGTAGGACCCGATATATGTTTTAGATTTATGACCAAAAAATCATCGTTTTTGCGTTTTATGGCCGTTTTCATGAGCTATACCCCATAGTTTTGGGTGCTAGTGGGCTTTGCATGGCACGTAAGACCTGATACATGTTTGAGAGTGATGACTAAAAAAACATTATTTTTGTGTTTTACGGCCGTTTTCATGAGTTATTGCCCACAGTTTTGGGGTTCGAGGGGATTTACAACGATCGTAGGACCCGGTATATGTTTAAGAGTTATGACAAAAACTCGTTGTTTTTGTGTTTTATGGTTGTTTTGATGAACTAGTTTCGGGAGTTCTAGGGGGATTTGCATGGCCCTTAAGACCCGCTACATGTTCGGGGCATGATCAAAAACTTGTCGTTTTCGTGATTTATGGTCGTTTAATGAGCTACTGCCCATAGTTTCTGGGGTTTTGCATATCACTCAAGACCCGCTACATGTCTAAGAGATATGACCAAAAACTCATCGTTTTCGCGATTTATGGACGTTTGTTGAGCTATGGCCCACAATTTCGGGGTTCTAGGGGGATTTGCATGGCCCGCAAGAGTCGGTATGTCTTTTAGAGTTATGACCAAAAACTCGTTGTATTTGTGTAATTTTGGCCATTGTCATGAACTATTGCCCACGGTTTTTGTAGTTCAAGGAGATTCGCATGGCCACTAAGACCCGATAAATGTTTGAGATTTATAAGCAAAAACTCATCATTTTCGTGTTTATGGCTGTTTAGTTGAGTTATTGTTCACAATTTTGGAGTTCCAAGGAGATTTACAATGACCATAAGGCCTGATACATGTTTGAGGATATAACCAAAAAGTCGTCGTTTTCGTGTTTTATGGCCGTTTTTGGGGTTCCAGGGCGATTTACATGTTTGAGAGGTATGACCTAAACTCGTCATAATTGAATTTTATGGCCGCTGTCATGAGGTATTGCCCACAGTTTTGGAGTTCCGGGGTGTTTGAGAGTTACGACCAAAAACTCGTATTTTTGTGTTTTATGGCCATTTTCATCAGTTGTTCCCCATAGTTTTTGGGGTTTAGGGTAATTTACAACGATTGTAGGGCCCGATATATGTTTGAGATTTCTGACCAAAAACTCGTCATTTCCGTGTTTTAATGGCTGTTTTCATGAGCTATACCCCACAGTTTTGGGGTGCTGGGGGGCTTTGCATGGCATGTAAGACCTGATACATGTTTAAGAGTTATGACTAAAAACACGTTATTTTTTGCGTATTACGTCCGTTCTCATGAGTTATTGCCAACAGTTTTAGGGTTCGAGGGGGAATTTACAACGATCGTAGTATCCGGTATATGTTTTTGGATTTATGACCAAAAAACATCGTTTTTGTGTTTTGTGGCCGTTTTCATGAGCTATACCCCACAGTTTTGAGGTGCTAGGGGGCTTTGCATCGCACGTAAGACCTGATACATGTTTGAGAGTGATGACTAAAAACACGTTATTTTTGTGTTTTACGACCGTTTTCATGAGTTATTGCCATAGTTTTAGGGTTCAAGGGGATTTACAACGATCGTAGGACCCGGTATATGTTTCAGAGTTATGACCAAAAACTCATCGCTTTTGTGTTTTATGGCTATTTTCATGGATTATTGCCCATAGTTTTATAGTTCTTGGGGGATTTGCATGGCCCTTAAGACCCGCTACATGTTTGGGGCATGATCAAAAACTCGTTTTTTCGTGATTTATGGCTGTTTAATGAGCTATTGCTCATAGTTTTGGGGCTCCACGGGGATTTGCATGGCCCGCAAGACCCGCTACATGTCTAAGAGATATGACCAAAAACTCGTCGTTTTCGCGATTTATGGCCGTTTGTTGAGCTATGGCCCACAATTTCGGGGTTCTAGGGGGATTTGCATGGCCAGCAAGAGTCGGTATGTCTTTTAGAGTTATGACAAAAAAACTCATTGTATTTGTGTTTTTTGGCCATTTTCATGAACTATAGCTCACGGTTTTGTAGTTCAAAGGGAATTCGGATGGCCAGTAAGACCTGATACATGTTTGAGATTTATAAGCAAAAACTCGTCGTTTTCGTGTTTATGGCTGTTTAGTTGAGTTATTATTCACAATTTTGGACTTCCAAGGAGATTTACAATGACCATAAGCCTGATACATGTTTGAAGACATAAGCCAAAAACTCGTCGTTTTTGTGTTTTATGGCCGGTTTTGGGGTTCTAGGGCGATTGATATGTTTGAGAGGTATGACCTCAAACTCGTCGTTATTGAATTTTATGGTCGTTGTCATGAGGTATTGCCCACAGTTTTGGGGTTCCGGGGCGTTTGAGAGTTATGACCAAAAACTCGTATTTTGTGTTTTATGGCCATTTTCATCAGTTGTTCCCCATAGTTTTTAGGTTCAAGGGTAATTGACAACGATTGTAGGGCTTGATACATGTTTAAGATTTATGATCAAAAACTCGTCATATCCGTGTTTTATGGCTGTTTCATGAGCTATACCCCACAGTTTTGGGGTGCTAGGGCGCTTTGCATGGCACGTAAGACCCGATACATGTTTGAGAGTGATGACTAAAAACACATTATTTTTGCATTTACGACCGTTTTCATGAGTTATTGCCCACGGTTTTGGGGTTCGAGGGGGATTTACAATGATCATAGGACCCGGTACATGTTTTAGAGTTATGACCAAAAACTCATCGGTTTTGTGTTTTATGGCTGTTTTCATGAACTATTGCCCATAGTTTCGAAGTTATAGGGGGGTTTACATGGCCCTTAAGACCCGCTACATGTTTGGGGCATGATCAAAAACTCGTCGTTTTCGTGATTTATGGCCGTTTAATGAGCTATTGCCCATAGTTTTGGGGCTCCACGGGGATTTGCATGGCCCGCAAGACCCGCTACATGTCTAAGAGATATGACCAAAAACTCGTCGTTTTCGCGATTTATGGCCGTTTGTTGAGCTATGGCACACAATTTCGGGGTTGTAGGGGGATTTGCATGGCCCGCATGAGTCGATATGTCTTTTAGAGTTATGACCAAAAACTCATTGTATTTGTGTTTTTTGGCCGTTTTCATGAACTATTGCCCACGGTTTTGTAGTTCCAAGGGGATTCACATAGCCAGGAAGACCCGATACATGTTTGAGATTTATAAGCAAAAACTCGTCGTTTTCGTGTTTATGGCTGTTTAGTTGAGTTATTATTCACAATTTTGGAGTTCCAAGGAGATTTACAATGATCATAAGGCCCGATACATGTTTGAGGACATAACCAGAAAGTCGTCGTTTTCGTGTTTTATGGCCGTTTTTGGGGTTCCAGGGCGATTTACATGTTTGAGAGGTATGACCTAAAACTCGTCGTTATTGAATTTTATGGCCGTTGTCATGAGGTATTGCCCACAGTTTTGGGGTTCCGGGGCGTTTGAGAGTTACGACTAAAAACTCGTATTTTTGTGTTTTATGGCCATTTTCATCAGTTGTTCCCCATAGTTTTTGGGTTTTAGGGTAATTTACAACGATTGTAGGGCCGGATATATGTTTGAGATTTCTGACCAAAAACTCGTCATTTTCGTGTTTTATGGATGTTTTCATGAGCTATACCCCACAGTTTTGGGGTGCTGGGGGATTTGCATGGCACGTAAGACCTGATACATGTTTAAGAGTTAAGACTAAAAACACGTTATTTTTGCGTATTACATCCGTTCTCATGAGTTATTGCCAACAGTTTTAGGGTTCGAGGGGGATTTACAACGACCGTAGGATCCTGTATATGTTTTGGATTTATGACCAAAAAACATCGTTTTTGTGTTTTATGGCCGTTTTCATGAGCTATACCCCACAGTTTTGAGGTGCTAGGGGGCTTTGCATGGCACGTAAGACCTGATACATGTTTGAGAGTGATGACTAAAAACACGTTATTTTTGCGTTTTACGACTGTTTTCATGAGTTATTGCCCATAGTTTTGCGGTTCAAGGGGGATTTACAACGATCGTAGGACCCGGTATATGTTTCAGAGTTATGACCAAAAACTCTTCGCTTTTGTGTTTTATGGCTATTTTCATGGATTATTGCCCATAGTTTTATAGTTCTTGGGGGATTTGCATGGCCCTTAAGACCCGCTACATGTTTGGGGCATGATCAAAAACTCGTTTTTTCGTGATTTATGGCTGTTTAATGAGCTATTGCTCATAGTTTTGGGGCTCCACGGGGATTTGCATGGCCCGCAAGACCCGCTACATGTCTAAGAGATATGACCAAAAACTCGTCGTTTTCGCGATTTATGGCCGTTTGTTGAGCTATGGCCCACAATTTCGGGGTTCTAGGGGGATTTGCATGGCCAGCAAGAGTCGGTATGTCTTTTAGAGTTATGACAAAAAAACTCATTGTATTTGTGTTTTTTGGCCATTTTCATGAACTATAGCTCACATTTTGTAGTTCAAAGGGAATTCGGATGGCCAGTAAGACCTGATACATGTTTGAGATTTATAAGCAAAAACTCGTCGTTTTCGTGTTTATGGCTGTTTAGTTGAGTTATTATTCACAATTTTGGACTTCCAAGGAGATTTACAATGACCATAAGCCTGATACATGTTTGAAGACATAAGCCAAAAACTCGTCGTTTTTGTGTTTTATGGCCGGTTTTGGGGTTCTAGGGCGATTGATATGTTTGAGAGGTATGACCTCAAACTCGTCATTATTGAATTTTATGGTCGTTGTCATGAGGTATTGCCCACAGTTTTGGGGTTCCGGGGCGTTTGAGAGTTATGACCAAAAACTCGTATTTTGTGTTTTATGGCCATTTTCATCAGTTGTTCCCCATAGTTTTTAGGTTCAAGGGTAATTGACAACGATTGTAGGGATCGATACATGTTTAATATTTATGATCAAAAACTCGTCATTTCCGTGTTTTATGGCTGTTTCATGAGCTATACCCCACAGTTTTGGGGTGCTAGGGCGCTTTGCATGGCACGTAAGACCAGATACATGTTTGAGAGTGATGACTAAAAACACATTATTTTTGCATTTACGACCGTTTTCATGAGTTATTGCCCACGGTTTTGGGGTTCGAGGGGGATTTACAATGATCATAGGACCCGGTATATGTTTTAGAGTTATGACCAAAAACTCATCGTTTTTGTGTTTTATGGCTGTTTTCATGAACTATTGCCCATAGTTTCGAAGTTATAGGGGGGTTTACATGGCCCTTAAGACCCGCTACATGTTTGGGGCATGATCAAAAACTCGTCGTTTTCGTGATTTATGGCCGTTTAATGAGCTATTGCCCATAGTTTTGGGGCTCCACGGGGATTTGCATGGCCCGCAAGACCCGCTACATGTCTAAGAGATATGACCAAAAACTCGTCGTTTTCGCGATTTATGGCCGTTTGTTGAGCTATGGCACACAATTTCGGGGTTGTAGGGGGATTTGCATGGCCCGCAAGAGTCGATATGTCTTTTAGAGTTATGACCAAAAACTCATTGTATTTGTGTTTTTTGGCCGTTTTCATGAACTATTGCCCACGGTTTTGTAGTTCCAAGGGGATTCACATAGCCAGGAAGACCCGATACATGTTTGAGATTTATAAGAAAAAACTCGTCGTTTTTGTGTTTATGGCTGTTTAGTTGAGTTATTATTCACAATTTTGGAGTTCCAAGGAGATTTACAATGATCATAAGGCCCGATACATGTTTGAGGACATAACCAAAAAGTCGTCGTTTTCGTGTTTTATGGCCGTTTTTGGCGTTCCAGGGCGATTTACATGTTTGAGAGGTATGACCTAAAACTCGTCGTTATTGAATTTTATGGCCGTTGTCATGAGGTATTGCCCACAGTTTTGGGGTTCCGGGGCGTTTGAGAGTTACGACTAAAAACTCGTATTTTTGTGTTTTATGGCCATTTTCATCAGTTGTTCCCCATAGTTTTTGGGTTTTAGGGTAATTTACAACGATTGTAGTGCCGGATATATGTTTGAGATTTCTGACCAAAAACTCGTCATTTTCGTGTTTTATGGATGTTTTCATGAGCTATACCCCACAGTTTTGGGGTGCTGGGGGATTTGTATGGCACGTAAGACCTGATACATGTTTAAGAGTTAAGACTAAAAACACGTTATTTTTGCGTATTACGTCCGTTCTCATGAGTTATTGCCAACAGTTTTAGGGTTCGAGGGGGATTTACAACGACCGTAGGATCCTGTATATGTTTTGGATTTATGACCAAAAAACATCGTTTTTGTGTTTTATGGCCGTTTTCATGAGCTATACCCCACAGTTTTGAGGTGCTAGGGGGCTTTGCATGGCACGTAAGACCAGATACATGTTTGAGAGTGATGACTAAAAACACGTTATTTTTGCGTTTTACGACCGTTTTCATGAGTTATTGCCCATAGTTTTGCGGTTCAAGGGGGATTTACAACGATCGTAGGACCCGTTATATGTTTCAGAGTTATGACCAAAAACTCTTCGCTTTTGTGTTTTATGGCTATTTTCATGAACTATTGCCCATAGTTTTATAGTTCTAGGGGGATTTGCATGGCCCTTAAGACCCGCTACATGTTTGGGGCATGATCAATAACTCGTTTTTCGTGATTTATGGCTGTTTAATGAGCTATTGCTCATAGTTTTTGGGTTCGACGGGGATTTGCATGGCCCGCAAGACCCGCTACATGTCTGAGAGATATAACCAAAAACTCGTCGTTTTCGCGATTTATGGTCGTTTGTTGAGCTATGGCCCACAATTTCGGGGTTCTAGGGGGATTTGCATGGCCCGCAAGAGTCGGTATGTCTTTTAGAGTTATGACAAAAAAACTCATTGTATTTGTGTTTTTTGGCCATTTTCACGAACTATAGCTCACGATTTGTAGTTCAAAGGGAATTCGGGTGGCCAGTAAGACCTGATACATGTTTGAGATTTATAAGCAAAAACTCGTCGTTTTCGTGTTTATGGCTGTTTAGTTGAGTTATTATTCACAATTTTGGAGTTCCAAGGAGATTTACAATGACCATAAGCCTGATACATGTTTGAAGACATAAGCCCAAAACTCGTCGTTTTTGTGTTTTATGGCCGGTTTTGGGGTTCCAGGGCGATTTATATGTTTGAGAGGTATGACCTCAAACTCGTCGTTATTGAATTTTATGGTCGTTGTCATGAGGTATTGCCCACAGTTTTGGGGTTCCGGGGCGTTTGAGAGTTATGACCAAAAACTCGTATTTTGTGTTTTATGGCCATTTTCATCAGTTGTTCCCCATAGTTTTTAGGTTCAAGGGTAATTGACAACGATTGTAGGGCTCGATACATGTTTAAGATTTATGATCAAAAACTCGTCATTCCGTGTTTTATGGCTGTTTCATGAGTTATACCCCACAGTTTTGGGGTGCTAGGGGGCTTTGCATGGCACGTAAGACCCGATACATGTTTGAGAGTGATGACTAAAAACACATTATTTTTGCATTTACGACCGTTTTCATGAGTTATTGCCCACGGTTTTGGGGTTCGAGGGGGATTTACAATTATCATAGGACCCGGTATATGTTTCAGAGTTATGACCAAAAACTCATCGTTTTTGTGTTTTATGGCTGTTTTCATGAACTATTGCCCATAGTTTCGAAGTTATAGGGGGGTTTACATGGCCCTTAAGACCCGTACATGTTTGGGGCATGATCAAAAACTCGTCGTTTTCGTGATTTATGGCCGTTTAATGAGCTATTGCCCATAGTTTTGGGGCTCCACGGGGATTTGCATGGCCCGCAAGACCCGCTACATGTCTGAGAGATATGACCAAAAACTCGTCGTTTTCGCGATTTATGTCCGTTTCTTGAGCTATGGCACACAATTTCGGGGTTGTAGGGGGATTTGCATGGCCCGCAAAAGTCGATATGTCTTTTAGAGTTATGACCAAAAACTCATTGTATTTGTGTTTTTTGGCCGTTTTCATGAACTATTGCCCACGGTTTTGTAGTTCCAAGGGGATTCACATAGCCAGTAAGACCCGATACATGTTTGAGATTTATAAGCAAAAACTCGTCGTTTTCGTGTTTATGGCTGTTTAGTTGAGTTATTATTCACAATTTTGGAGTTCCAAGGATATTTACAATGATCATAAGGCCCGATACATGTTTGAGGACATAACCAAAAAGTCGTCGTTTTCGTGTTTTATGGCCGTTTTTGGGGTTCCAGGGCGATTTACATGTTTGAGAGGTATGACCTAAAACTCGTCGTTATTGAATTTTATGGCCGTTGTCATGAGGTATTGCCCATAGTTTTGGGGTTCCGGGGCGTTTGAGAGTTACGACTAAAAACTCGTATTTTTGTGTTTTATGGCCATTTTCATCAGTTGTTCCCCATAGTTTTTGGGTTTTAGGGTAATTTACAACGATTGTAGGGCCCGATATATGTTTGATATTTCTGACCAAAAACTCGTCATTTCCGTGTTTTATGGCTGTTTTCATGAGCTATACCCCACAGTTTTGGGGTGCTGGGGGGCTTTGCATGGCACGTAAGACCTGATACATGTTTAAGAGTTCAGACTAAAAACACGTTATTTTTGCGTATTACGTCCGTTCTCATGAGTTATTGCCAACAGTTTTAGGGTTCGAGGGGGATTTACAACGATCGTAGGATCCGGTATATGTTTTGGATTTATGACCAAAAAACATTGTTTTTGTGTTTTATGGCCGTTTTCATGAGCTATACCCCACAGTTTTGAGGTGCTAGGGGGCTTTGCGTGGCACGTAAGACCTGATACATGTTTGAGAGTGATGACTAAAAACACGTTATTTTTGCGTTTTACGACCGTTTTCATGAGTTATTGCCCATAGTTTTGGGGTTCAAGGGGGATTTACAACGATCGTAGGACCCGGTATATGTTTCAGAGTTATGACCAAAAAGTCGTCGCTTTTGTGTTTTATGGCTATTTTCATGAACTATTGCCCATAGTTTTATAGTTCTAGGGTGATTTGCATGGCCCTTAAGACCCGCTACATGTTTGGGGCATGATCAAAAACTCGTTTTTCGTGATTTATGGCTGTTTAATGAGCTATTGCTCATAGTTTTGGGGTTCCACGGGGATTTGCATGGCCCGCAAGACCCGCTACATGTCTGAGAGATATGACCAAAAACTCGTTGTTTTCGCGATTTATGGCCGTTTGTTGAGCTATGGCCCACAATTTCGGGGTTCTAGGGGGATTTGCATGGCCCGCGAGAGTCGGTATGTCTTTTAGAGTTATGACAAAAAAAACTCATTGTATTTGTGTTTTTTGGCCATTTTCATGAACTATAGCCCACGGTTTTGTAGTTCAAAGGGAATTCGGGTGGCCAGTAAGACCTGATACATGTTCGAGATTTATAAGCTAAAACTCGTCGTTTTCGTGTTTATGGCTGTTTAGTTGAGTTATTATTCATAATTTTGGAGTTCCAAGGAGATTTACAATGACCATAAGCCTGATACATGTTTGAAGACATAAGCCCAAAACTCGTCGTTTTGTGTTTTATGGCCGGTTTTGGGGTTCCAGGGCGATTTATATGTTTGAGAGGTATGACCTCAAACTCGTCGTTATTGAATTTTATGGTCGTTGTCATGATGTATTGCCCACAGTTTTGGGGTTCCGGGGCGTTTGACAGTTATGACCAAAAACTCGTATTTTGTGTTTTATGGCCATTTTCATCAGTTGTTCCCCATAGTTTTTAGGTTCAAGGGTAATTGACAACGATTGTAGGGCTCGATACATGTTTAAGATTTATGATCAAAAACTCGTCATTTCCGTGTTTTATGGCTGTTTCATGAGCTATACCCCACAGTTTTGGGGTGCTAGGGGGCTTTGCATGGCACGTAAGACCCGATACATGTTTGAGAGTGATGACTAAAAACACATTATTTTTGCGTTTACGACCATTTTCATGAGTTATTGCCCACAGTTTTGGGGTTTGAGGGGGATTTACAACGATTGTAGGGCCCGATATATGTTTGAGATTTCTGACCAAAAACTCGTCATTTCCGTGTTTTATGGTTGTTTTCATGACCTATACCCCACAGTTTTGGGGTGCTGGGGGGCTTTGCATGGCACGTAAGACCTGATACATGTTTTAGAGTTATGACTAAAAACACGTTATTTTTGCGTATTACGTCCGTTCTCATGAGTTATTGCCAACAGTTTTAGGGTTCGAGGGGGATTTACAACGATCGTAGGATCCGGTATATGTTTTAGATTTATGACCAAAAAACATCGTTTTTTTTTGTTTTATGGCCGTTTTCATGAGCTATACCCCACAGTTTTGAGGTGCTAGGGGGCTTTGCATGGCACGTAAGACCTGATACATGTTTGAGAGTGATGACTAAAAACACGTTATTTTTGTATTTTACGACCGTTTTCATGAGTTATTGCCCATAGTTTTGGGGTTCAAGGGGGATTTACAACGATCGTAGGACCCGGTATATGTTTCAGAGTTATGACCAAAAACTCGTCGCTTTTGTGTTTTATGGCTATTTTCATGAACTATTGCCCATAGTTTTATAGTTCTAGGGGGATTTGCATGGCCCTTAAGACCCGCTACATGTTTGGGGCATGATCAAAAACTCATTTTTTCGTGATTTATGGCTGTTTAATGAGCTATTGCTCATAGTTTTGGGGTTCCACGGGGATTTGCATGGCCCGCAAGACCCGCTACATGTCTGAGAGATATGACCAAAAACTCATCGTTTTCGCGATTTATGGCCGTTTGTTGAGCTATGGCCCACAATTTCGGGGTTCTAGGGGGATTTGCATGGCCCGCAAGAGTCGGTATGTCTTTTAGAGTTATGAAAAAAAAACTCATTGTATTTGTGTTTTTTGGCCATTTTCATGAACTATAGCTCACGGTTTTGTAGTTCAAAGGGAATTCAGATGGCCAGTAAGACCTGATACATGTTTGAGATTTATAAGCAAAAACTCGTCGTTTTCGTGTTTATGGCTGTTTAGTTGAGTTATTATTCACAATTTTGGAGTTCCAAGGAGATTTACAATGACCATAAGCCTGATACATGTTTGAGGACATAAGCCAAAAACTCGTCGTTTTTGTGTTTTATAGCTGGTTTTCGGGTTCCAGGGCGATTTATATGTTTGAGAGGTATGACCTCAAACTCGTCGTTATTGAATTTCATGGTCGTTGTCATGAGGTATTGCCCACAGTTTTGGGGTTCTGGGGCGTTTGAGAGTTATGACCAAAAACTCGTATTTTGTGTTTTATGGCCATTTTCATCAGTTGTTCCCCATAGTTTTTAGGTTCAAGGGTAATTGACAACGATTGTAGGGCTCGATACATGTTTAAGATTTATGATCAAAAACTCGTCATTTCCGTGTTTTATGGTTGTTTAATGAGCTATACCCCACAGTTTTGGGGTGCTAGTGGGCTTTGCATGGCACGTAAGACCCGATACATGTTTGAGAGTGATGACTAAAAACACATTACTTTTGCGTTTACGACCGTTTTCATGAGTTATTGCCCACAGTTTTGGGGTTCGCGGGGGATTTACAATGATCGTAGGACTCGGTATATGTTTCAGAGTTATGACCAAAAACTCATCGTTTTTGTGTTTTATGGCTGTTTTCATGAACTATTGCCCATAGTTTCGGAGTTTTAGGGGGATTTACATGGCCCTTAAGACCCGCTAAATGTTTGGGGCATGATCAAAAACTCGTCGTTTTCGTGATTTATGGCCGTTTAATGAGCTATTGCCCATAGTTTTGGGGTTCCACGGGGATTTGCATGGCCCGCAAGACCCACTACATGTCTGAGAGATATGACCAAAAACTCATCGTTTTCGCGATTTATGGCCGTTTGTTGAGATATGGCACACAATTTCGGGGTTCTAGGGGGATTTGCATGGCCCGCAAGAGTCGATATGTCTTTTAGAGTTATGACCAAAAACTCATTGTATTTGTGTTTTTTGGCCGTTTTCATGAACTATTGCCCACGGTTTTGTAGTTCCAAGGGGATTCACATAGCCAGTAAGACCCGATACATGTTTGAAATTTATAAGCAAAAACTCGTCGTTTTTGTGTTTATAGCTGTTGAGTTGAGTTATTATTCACAATTTTGGAGTTCCAATGAGATTTACAATGATCATAAGGCCCGATACATGTTTGAGGACATAACCAAAAAGTCGTCGTTTTCGTGTTTTATGGCCGTTTTGGGGGTTCCAAGGCGATTTACATGTTTGAGAGGTATGACCTAAAACTCGTCGTTATTGAATTTTATGGCCGTTGTCATGAGTATTGCCCACAGTTTTGGGGTTCCGGGGCGTTTCAGATTTACTACCAAAAACTCGTATTTTTGTGTTTTATGGCCATTTTCATCAGTTGTTCCCCATAGTTTTTGGGTTTCAGGGAGATTTACAATGATTGTAGGTCCCGATACATGTTTGAGATTTCTGACCAAAAATTCGTCATTTCCGTGTTTTATGGCTGTTTTCATGAGCTATACCCCACAGTTTTGGGGTGCTGGGGGGCTTTGCATGGCACTTATGACCTGATACATGTTTAAGAGTTATGACTAAAAACACGTTATTTTTGCGTATTACGTCCGTTCTCATGAGTTATCGCCAACAGTTTTAGGGTTCGAGGGGGATTTACAACGATCGTAGGATCCGGTATATGTTTTAGATTTATGACCAAAAAACATCGTTTTTGTGTTTTATGGCCGTTTTCATGAGCTATACCCCACAGTTTTGAGGTGCTAGGGGGCTTTGCATGGCACGTAAGACCTGATACATGTTTGAGAGTGATGACTAAAAACACGTTATTTTTGCGTTTTACGACCGTTTTCATGAGTTATTGCCCATAGTTTTGGGGTTCAAGGGGGATTTACAACGATCGTAGGACCCGTTATATGTTTCAGAGTTATGAACAAAAACTCGTCGCTTTTGTGTTTTATGGCTATTTTCATGAACTATTGCCCATAGTTTTATAGTTCTAGGGGGATTTGTATGGCCCTTAAGACCCGCTACATGTTTGGGGCATGATCAAAAACTCGTTTTTTCGTGATTTATGGCTGTTTAATGAGCTATTGCTCATAGTTTTGGGGATCCACGGGGATTTGCATGGCCTGCAAGACCCGCTACATGTTTGAGAGATATGACCAAAAACTCATCGTTTTCGCGATTTGTGGCCGTTTGTTGAGCTATGGCCCACAATTTCGGGGTTCTAGGGGGATTTGCATGGCCCGCAAGAGTCGTTATGCCTTTTAGAGTTATGACAAAAAAACTCATTGTATTTGTGTTTTTTGGCCATTTTCATGAACTATAGCTCACATTTTGTAGTTCAAAGGGAATTCGGATGGCCAGTAAGACCTGATACATGTTTGAGATTTATAAGCAAAAACTCGTCGTTTTCGTGTTTATGGCTGTTTAGTTGAGTTATTATTCACAATTTTGGAGTTCCAAGGAGATTTACAATGACCATAAGCCTGATACATGTTTGAGGACATGAGCCAAAAACTCGTCGTTTTTGTGTTTTATGGCCGGTTTTGGGGTTCCAGGGCGATTTATATGTTTGAGAGGTATGACCTCAAACTCGTCGTTATTGAATTTTATGGTCGTTGTCATGAGGTATTGCCCACAGTTTTGGGGTTCCGGGGCGTTTGAGAGTTATGACCAAAAACTCGTATTTCGTGTTTTATGGCCATTTTCATCAGTTGTTCCCCATAGTTTTTAGGTTCAAGGGTAATTGACAACGATTGTAGGGCTCGATACATGTTTAAAATTTATGATCAAAAACTCGTCATTTCCGTGTTTTATGGCTGTTTCATGAGCTATACCCCACAGTTTTGGGGTGCTAGGGGGCTTTGCATGGCACGTAAGACCCGATACATGTTTGAGAGTGATGACTAAAAACACATTATTTTTGCGTTTACGACCGTTTCTTGAGTTATTGCCCACAGTTTTGGGGTTCGAGGGGGATTTACAATGATCGTAGGACCCGGTATATGTTTCAGAGTTATGACCAAAAACTCATCGTTTTTGTGTTTTATGGCTGTTTTCATGAACTATTTCCCATAGTTTCGGAGTTATAGGGGGATTTACATGGCCCTTAAGACCCGCTAAATGTTTGGGACATGATCAAAAACTCGTCGTTTTCATGATTTATTGCCGTTTAATGAGCTATTGCCCATAGTTTTGGGGTTCCACGGGGATTTGCATGGCCCGTAAGACCCGCTACATGTCTGAGAGATATGACCAAAAACTCGTCGTTTTCGCGATTTATGGCCGTTTGTTGAGCTATGGCACACAATTTCGGGGTTGTAGGGGTGTTATCGCCATATTTTGGCCAAGGAAGGAGATGGGCCGTGATCAAGATGGGCTTGGAAGATACGTATATTCAACGTGTTGTTGAATCGGCCTTGTGCGTGGATTTGGGCTAAATTGCCCGTGTATCTTGTATCGTAGTAGGTTCCGTTTCAGTTTAGGTAAAGATAGAGTTGTAGAGTTATTCCAAAGATAGAAAGTCTCCGGACTATAAATATGTACCTAAGGTTATCGAGAAAAGGAGGACAATCACGTTCACAACAAACACAATCTCGGCGCATCGCCACCCCTTGTTTCTAGGGTTTCTTTCGGGTAAGTGTCATGCTGCCTAGATCGCATCTTGCGATCTAGGCAGTACTTTTACTTATGCGTTATTTGGTGTTACTCGTACTGAAGCCTTGTTGATGGCGAGTAACACTACTATCATAGATTTGTTGAGGCTAGCATCGGTGCTCTTCGCTATAATTGTTTAAGTTATGCTGCCTCTAGTTACCTCGCTACCTTTGCACCTTTTCCCACGTGCAAGGGTAGCATCTTGCTTGATCGTTATTTAGCTGATTCGATCTGTTATAGTTATGCCTTGTTCTCCAAGGTTTAGTTTGATATCTACGTAGTCCGGCCTTGCAAACGGGTTGAACGATCCAGTAGTACGTAAGGATGTGGTTTACTAGTTCTAGAGAAGTTGTTCCGGTAATTGACTTTACGTCGGTTGTTAGGCCTCCTCTAGGGTTATTTTTCTATCATCTTTTGTGTCTACCAGGCTCAATTACGTGTAGGACGTTCCAGTTACATGGTGAAAACGTTAAACTATCGTAGATCGATTTAACTTGTAATGATAAAGCAAAACCCCATGTTATCGTAAATCTAATGCAGAACCATGGGATAATCGGCTCTAGGAGCCGATTCACAGGGAAACCTGGGAGCCGGTCACGGATCGAATTTTACGTATACTTGTTTACCATGCAGGAAATCAATCGAAGCAATCCTTCACCTTCCTGACCAGGTATAGGTCAGGTGGCACGCCCTCGAACCAAGCCAGGACGTGTGCCGGAGTTTTGCGGGCCGTTGCCCGAGGGACCAGGGCCCACCAGCAGTTCTGGGAGCCTCCCGGCTCTTCGTGTTGCTCGTCGCTGCTCGCCGGTGGGTTTTGACAGGCAACACATTCTGGCACGCCCGGTGGGACATTCAACAACATCTGCATCAACATCCGACGCTGAGATGGGGGACAGATCAGTCACGTACGACGAGCTGCCTGAAGAGCACAAGGCGAAGTATGACGACATCAAAGCTCTCTTCGAAGCCGATCTCATCGGATCTTTTGAGAGGACCCGTAAGCATGGCATCAAGTGGATGGGGTTCTCACCCGAGGGTGCTCTTGATGAGGTGGATCTGTCTGTTCCTTCAGAGGAGCGCACCAGAGCTCTGCGACAGGAAGTCAACTACATGGTGGCTCATTCTCTTCACCGCCATTCTGAGAGCCTGGTGAACGCTTTCGAGCGGATCGCAGTTCGCGTAGTTTAGGAGATCATGAAACATCAGTACTCTCCGTCGGGGCCTACTCTGGGGACTCACCAGGGAGAAAGACCGCTCCAGACCAGGCCGCCGCTGCCATTCACACTTGCAGCTCCGGAGCCGCCAGGGGCAGCGGCGTACGTCGTCTACAAGGTCGGAGGCGACCCAGGCGATTGCCAGTTCCTGTTTGAACCACCTAAAGAAATCCCACATGGATATGTGTGCACTTACATGCCGGACTGCAATAACCTGACACGCACCAACCAGATTGCAACCGCAGGGATTTCTGCGGAAGGAGTTCCTGGAGCAGGGGTTTCAGCAGGCGTTTCTGGAGCAGCGATGTCTGGGATGGACGCCGACAAACAGGCATGGCTAGCCAAGTATGCCACTGGAACGAGTCATGAGAATCTAGCCCCTGCAGCTCAAACAGTGGAGCAAATCCGTACCATCTTGAGAGACCAGTTCGGCTTGGTGCCGAAGAGAAGGACAATCGGCTATTCAAAGCCGTACCCCAACGAGTTTGATCTGATCCCGCTGCCTCCCAAGTATCGGCTCCCTGAGTTCTCAAGGTAGCGGATCAGAAGGATCGAGCTCGATCGAGCACGTGAGCCCATACCTGGCACAGTTAGGCATGATTTCAGCATCGGATCAGCTGCGCGTAAGGTTCTTTGCGCAATCTCTGACAGGACCAGCTTTTGGGTGGTACACCTCGCTGCCACCTGATTCGATTCAGACCTGGAAGCAACTGGAAGAGCAGTTCCACACTCAGTATCATTCAGAGGCTACCGAGGCTGGCATTGCAGACCTGGCACAGGTGCGGCAGAAGCGGGGAGAAACTGTAGCCGAGTACATCCAGCGCTTCAGGACTATCAAGAACCGATGTTACTCAGCTCGTTTAACTGAGAAAGAAGCAGTCGAGCTAGCAGTGTTGGGTCTCTCAGCACCCATCAAGGATCTGGCTTTCCAAGTAGAGTACAACTCATTGGCGCACATGGCCCAGAAGCTGACAATGTATGAACAGCGCCACCCTGAGTTGTACCAAGACAAGTTCAAACGTCCGATAGGCCTGGTCGATGCAGAAGAAGATGATCCTACACAAGACCAGGAGGTGGCCATAGCTGAATGGGCTCGAGGGGCACATCCTGTATCCTGCAAATGGGTAAAACAGCAAGGGCCTGCAAAAGGGTTCGACTTCGATGTGAGCAAAGCCGAGCAGATATTCGATTTACTGCTGAAGGAGAAGCAGCTGAGGTTACCCGAAGGCCACAAAATCCCTACGGCTCAGGAAATGAACGGGAGACCATACTGCAAGTGGCATCACTCGTTCACCCACACCGCCAATGATTGCAAAGAGCTACGTCGCCAGATCCAAACGGCGATAGAACAAGGCCGTCTGATCCTTGGGCAGTTCGCCATGAAAGTGGACACAAACCCATTCCCCGGCGTCAACATGGTAGAACTCAGTCACTCCGCGAGGCGTCAGCTGGATTTCTCGTTCGATGTTAATATGGCAGGATCTGGGTACCACCATGACACGTACAAGGAGGAACGTGATCGCTCTCGGGGCAAAGAAAGAGAGGAGGCTGGTCCACGTGACCGGCCCAGCCACAATGACAGGCGGTATTTAACAGAGGAACAGGTGAGGAGAGTGCGATATCAGAAGCCACATTCCACGCATCTCCTTAACAAGTATGAGCGTCAGTATGACCAACATCGCCGGCGCGATGGAGACGATGAAGGATATGAGCACCTCGCTAGGGGACCGTCAAAAGAAAAGGAAGGCGCGGACAAACATTGGGATTGTCCTTTCTTCAAGTATTGCTGGGATGCGGGAATGAGCCGATTGCCTACAGTCGACAACTGCCCGGAATGTGGACAGCAGAAGGAGGACACGGGGCCAGTTTCAGTGTTCAAACGTCTAGGGCCTCTCCCACCTCAGAGCCGTTACAGGGAGTCCGCTCGAGCAAAAGACCTCGAGAAGCCAAGGGATGACAAAGAAGAAGACAGATATCACCGTCCAAGGTGGTGTCCCGACGAACTCAGACACACCCAAAAGCGTAGAGTGCAGCGGCTGCGTAACTTGGAGGAAGCCGAAGCGCAGTATCTCCACGCTTTAAAGAAAGCATGGACCGATCTGGCCGTTAAAATTAGGCAGACCTTGGAAACGGAAGACCGCCCGAAAAGGAAAGAGTGGCGCCCCAAACCGGTAAAGGCCGATGCAAAGACATCGGCTGACACAAACATGGTGTTCATACTTCCGTCAGAATTCTGCGCGCCAAGAACCAACGAGCTACCAGTGGCACAGTTTGACTGTGGCCCACGGCCGGTTATCTTTGAGAAGCCACGTGAGAAGGGTTACAAACATATGAAAGCCCTGTACCTACGAGGTTACATCAATGGGCAGCCTGTCAGCAAGATGCTGGTGGACACCGGAGCGGCAGTCAATATAATGCCATACTCCATGCTACGGCGTTTGGGACGCTCCATTGCAGATCTGATCAAAACCAACGTCACGTTAAGCGACTTCAACGGCCAGACTTCGGAAACGCAAGGCGTGCTGAACGTGGATCTGACCGTGGGCAGAAAAACCATCCCCACGTCATTCTTCGTCGTGGACAGCAAAAGCACCTACGCTGTCTTGCTAGGAAGAGATTGGATTCACGCTAATTGCTGCATTCCGTCCACGATGCACCAGTGCCTAATACAGTGGGATGGAGATGAAGTGGAGGTCATTCATGCAGATGATTCTATCGAGATCTCCATAGCTGGCATGAACGTCTGGGAAGCAGAAGACCAAGAGCCGATCTCTGGAATCAGTCTAGACGGCTGTGAGCGCATTGAAGCTACAAAAAACGGGGTGAGGCTGGTCTTATCCACTGGCCTGACAGAGTAGCAAAGTCCACGATCATGCGCGGTACGGCCGATCCCTGCGATCGGCCACAAAAAATAAAAAGCAGCAATCATACGACAAGCAGATCACGTAGTCGTAGCAGGGAGATGCCCTGCCATTGTAAAACAATAAGGTGTAAACCGTCCTTGACTAATGCAATCAAAAAGGGGGCCGATTCAGGCAATCGGCCCAATTTATTTTTGTTACCCTCACCTACTGTTTGCCATGTGCTTAGCATCGATTTGACAGGTGACGGAAAGCTAGGGTATGGGTTTACATCCGCTGATGAACTAGAAGAAATCGACATTGGTCCTGGGGATAAGCCACGACCAACATTTATCAGCAAAAAGTTAGATCCGAGCCAGCGGGGTCCTATGATAGCCCTGTTGAAACAATATCCAGACTGCTTCGCCTGGGACTATACAGAGATGCCTGGGTTAGACAGGAGCATCATTGAGCATCGACTCCCGCTTAAAAAAGGATTTCGGCCATTCCAGCAGCGAGCACGACAGATGAAGGCCGAAATTCTGGAAGAAGTCAAGAAGGAGGTCGAGAAAATGTTGATAGCCAAGTTAATCAGGCCATGCAGGTATGCTGAGTGGATTTCTAGTATCGTACGTGTAGAGAAAAAGGATGGCCGTTGGCGTGTTGCCATAGATTTTCGGGATCTCAACAGAGCTACCCCAAAGGATGAGTATCCGATGTCGGTGGCAGAGACGTTAATCAACGCAGCGGCTGGTCATAAGATCTTGAGCTTCATGGATGGAAATGCCGGTTACAACCTAATTTTTATGGCTCCGGAAGACATACACAAGACTGCATTCAGAGTCCTAGGGTCGGTGGGGTTGTTTGAGTATGTAGTCATGACATTTGGACTAAAGAATGCCGGCGCCACGTACCAAAGAGCCATGAATTACATTTTCCATGATCTGATCGGCAAGCTGGTGGAAATTTACATCGATGACGTGGTGGTCAAGTCTGCTTCAGTGCAAGGACACTTGGACGATCTGCAACGCGTCCTGGACCGAACAAGAAAATTCGGGCTACGGATGAATCCAAAGAAGTGTGCCTTCGGGGTGACGGCCGGTCAGTTCTTGGGTTTTTTGGTCCATGAACGCGGAATTGAGATCGGCCTGAAAATTCAGGAGGCAGTGCGAACAATGAAGCCACCCACCACAAAGAAAGAACTGCAGTCTCTCATCGGCAAGATCAACTTCGTTAGAAGATTCATCTCCAATCTGTCAGGAAGAATAGAGCCGTTCATGGGACTGGTGAAAATTAAATCTGACGAGGAATTCCGCTGGGGGGCAGAACAACAATGAGACTTCGACGAGATCAAAGAATATTTGACGAAGCCGCCAGTGTTGGTTCCGCCCCAGCCGGACAGACCGTTCTACATCTACTTGTCAGTAGCTGACACGTCCATCGCCTCGGTGGTGGTGCAAGTTTATGATGGGCTGGAGCGAGTCGTATTTTACATAAGCAGAAGGATGCTGGACCCAGAGACAAGGTATCCTGATATCGATAAGTTATGCCTCTGCCTGTTTTTCACCTGCACCAAGCTGCGCCACATTTTGCTATCAGCGGAGATTGTCATCATATGCAAATCAGACGTCATAGAGCACATGCTGTCGGCTCCTATGTTGAAAGGCCGACTGGGCAAATGGATGTTTGCATTATCGGAGTTTGACATCTGGTACCAACCCGCGAAAGCAGTTAAGGGACAGGCTTTGGCCGACCTTATCGCTGAGAGGATCAACACTAATATAGCAGCACTGTCTATACGAGCGTGGGCTATGTTTTTCGACGGATCGGTTTGTGACGATGGGTGCGGCATCATCATGCTACTCGTGTCGCCCCGGGGGGCAACATTTTCCTTCTCCATCAGGTTATCTGCCCCTCGCACCAACAACGTTGCTGAGTACGAGGCGATACGCAAGGGAATGGAGTTGCTCGTCGAAGCTGGAGCAGAAGCAGTGGAAATTTTTGGAGACTCCAAGTTGGTGATTTCCCAACTCACGGAGGAATACAAGTGTGAGAGTGAGTCCCTCTTCCCATTATGGCTGCACTGTCGTGAGCTGATGGCGCAGTTCCGGTACATAAACTTCACCTGGTTCCCGCGGTCGCAGAATACCGAGGCGAATGATCTTGCACAAATGGCTTCAGGCTACAAGGATGTAGCAGAGGGAGCCGATGTTCAGGTACAGTTCCTGGAAGCTGACGACTGGAGAGCCGATATCTTCAATTACTTGAAGGATTCGGCTCGGGGGGCACCTAAACGGATAAGGTACAAGGCCATGAAGTATGTGCTTATTGGGGATGACATGTTTTACAGGACTCTGGAAGGGTTATTGCTCAAATGCCTGGGGACAGCCGAGGCCAATCGGATCCTACACGAGGTACACGAAGGCGCCTGTGGAACTCACCAATCAGCTCACAAGATGAAATGGTTGATCAGGCGATCGGGGTTTTATTGGCCCACCATGCTTGAGGACTGTTTCAAGTACTACAAAGGGTGTCAAGCATGTCAGAAATTTGGGAAAATTCAGATGGTACCCGCGTCAGCAATGAACCCCATCATCAAGCCTTGGCCATTCCGAGGTTGGGGCATGGATATGATCGGCAAAATCAATCCTCCATCAAGCAAAGGCCACATGTGGATTTTGGCCATCACTGATTATTTCACTAAATGGGTGGAGGCTGTCTCGATGAAATCAGTAAACTCAAAGGATGTTATCAACTTTGTGAAAGAACATGTCATCCATAGATTCGGGATTCCCCAAACTATCACGACCGATGGAGGTTCGGTCTTCATTTCTCACGACTTTAGAAAGTTCTGTGAGGACACGGGGATTAAGCTGATCAGATCATCTCCATACTATGCTCAGGCAAATGGGCAAGCTGAAGCATCCAACCAGAGCCTCATCAAGCTGATCAATAGAAAAGTCGATGAGCACCCTAGGCGTTGGCACGAGGTTTTGTCAGAGGCGTTATGGGCTTATCGCATGTCATGCCATGGAGCGATAAAAACCTCGCCATACCATCTAGTATATGGACAAGAAGCCGTATTGCCCTGGGAAATTACGGCTGGATCGAGACGTGTCACTTTTCAGGACAATCTAACAAATGAAGAATATGCAACCTTGATGAGTGACAGTGTTGAGGATTTAACTGAGCTCAGGCTGTGGTCGCTTGAGAAAATCAAAGAGAACAAGGCCAAGGTAGCTCGTGCATATAACAAGAAAGTGAGGCCAAAGGAGTTCCACGTTGGTGACCTGGTATGGGAAGCTGTGTTGCCATTAGGGACTAAGGATGCAACATATGGTAAATGGTCTCCAAATTGGCACGGGCCGTACAGGGTCAATCAAGTTTTAAGAGGAAACGCATACATGCTTGAGGAGCTGGACGGCGTAAAATTCCCAGTGGCGGTCAACGGTCAACATCTCAAGAAATATTTCCCAAGCATGTGGGATAATGGACAGTAAAATGTGGGGGCCGATACATGAAATCGGCCAAATAAAAAACAAAAATATATAGCCGATGCACGGTCATCGACTCTAGAGGTTCACACATGTTACAAACAGGTGCCAGTTTACACATACGAGCTACTGAAGAAATGCTTCGAAGGCGTGGAGGGCGTCAGCACGGACACGATCCACCTCGGCGATCTCGGCTTCGTCATCTTCATCCTTGCCCGTCACTAGCTGCTTGTTCAGGGCACGTATTTCTGCCAGATCGTTCTTCAGTTGGGCTTTGAGGCTTTCCGCCTCGTCTTGGGAACGGGCGATGGATTCTTCCTTGTTACGAATGAGCTGTTTAGTCGCCCGGACCTTCTCTTCAAGATCTTCCAGCTCCATTTTCAAGGATGCGAGCTCGGCGGTACTGACAGAGGTGTCAGTTTTGGCATCCAGAGACGCCTTTTTCTCGTTGAGCTGTTGGCATCTGTCTGCAATATTGACCTTCAGTGGAAGCTGGGCGTGGCGTAGACTGATCCTCTCACGATCTAACTTCACCCTTGACCCGTAGAAAGACAGGGTTACAACTGGCCAAAGCTTCACCTGCAATGCTACTGGGAGCTGGTCTTTTATTTCAGCCAGAACGCTCTTCACCTCCTCAGAACCCTCGATTAACTCTTCGATTGGGGAGGACAGCAGGGCTTTAAGACGCTGGAATTGAGGTGGAACATCCCTGGCTCGTGGTTCATCATCAGCAACAGAGGGAGTTGGTTCGATGGATTCAGGGTCGAACGTCAGCAAACCTGAAATATCACAACCCTGGCAGCCCGAAAAGGCGTCAGTATGCATCCAAACATGTAAGGATGAGCCGAAAGAAGCTAACGTACCTCTCCTAAGATCGGGGGGATAGCAGATGAGGAGACGATCGGCTTGTGTGTGGTTGCTGGGGGCTTGGCCGGAGTGGTAGCCGTTTCATCTGCACCTTCAAGGATTGCTAGGTCCGGTTTGGCTAAAGGCATCGGCACTGCCCCAGCTTTCCCACTAGAAACGTCAGCCGTCTGCATGGAAGGTGTTTAGCCGATATAAATAATGATTAATCGGCAGATAAAAAGAAGTAAGTGGTAAGAGCGTAAAGGGTGATGATTTTCAAAACCTCCTGTCTCGACGAAGAAGCTTGCAGTCCTTTGCGAGCTCTCTTGGGACCCACAGCTGGCCCCGCCTCGACTGGTGCTCGGGGGGCAGTAGGTTCAGGAAAAGACCTCTTCCTGGAAGCCGATGGTGATGAATCTGGCTGGCTCGGTGTGATGGTCTTCTCAGAATCTGTTGGGTCCAGTTCTCCTCGATTGGTCTGAGTATTCTCGCTGGAGGTGTCTTCGACGGAATCCTGTAAAAAAGGAGAACCAGTGAGCACAAGCATGTCTGCAAGGGACGAAGAATGAGAGGGATCGACCAAAGGCATGGATCACCCTACGTGCGAGCTTTCCGGGGAAGGGCTTCGACGCCTCAAGGTCTTCCTGGCGGCTACCTTCCTCGCCATCGTTCTTGTTTTGGTTGGAACTCGAGGGGCAGCTGACTTAGAGGTTGCTGGGTTCTTGGAAGCCGATTGTGGTGAAATCGGCTGTTTCTGCATTATGACCTTTTTCAGAGGTGGTGAGTTTTTGCAGAAAAGAACCACAGGAGCTGGCGGAAAGAACTCGAAGGGGGAGCCATCGCTGTGCGTAGGTTCAGGTCCATCTTGTTGCTGCAAAAAGAAAGAATGGATTAATAGAGGAATCATTTGCGAGCTGCATCGAGAAAATTTGCAAGTAGTGGTACCTGTTCCACGGGGATGTCATAGTCAGCATTGATCTGTTTCAGCAACGGTCCCAGAGCTCTCCTGAAGGCGTGAGTCTTCCACATTGACCACCAGTCTTCAAAGCCATCGGTTGATGAGACAAAGGTGAGGTTGTTGGGAATTGGGATGGTCAGAGCATCAAAGAAGGAATAACACCTTTGGCTGGTGAGAGGATCAGGCAGGTCGGCTCTGCTCTCTGTAAGGTGGTGAAGAAAGAAATGGGGAGGTACTTGTCCAAGGCCAAATTGGCGAGCTACTACGACTGGCTGATAGAATTCATACCCAGGTTTGATTATTCTGTTGGACGTACTCATGCCAACTGGAAGGAAACAGGGTCGAATCACGGTGGAAAAGAGCTGCCGAGTGCTGGTGTCATCGGCAAAATTGTCTAGCCTGAAGGAGAGTGGGTTTTCAAAATGTTTAGATTCTTCCATGTAAGGAAAGAAGATAGGATTGTCCAGTCCTTGAAAGAAAATACTGAACCATTTAGACGCTTCCTGAGGGGTCAGCTTACTGCCTGGCAGTCTATACAAAGCTTGGCCATAGCTGGTGCATCGGATCTGCTTCCGTTTTACATCTGGAAAGGTGCAGCTCGCCAAAAGGGGGAAGTTTGGGATGTGATTTTGAAAATACAGCTGAGCCCATAGCTGAATAAACCACCAGGGACCACCTGTTTTGATTGCTATGCCAGAGAACAGCTTGACAGACATCAACTGGAGGTATCGATAGACTTCTCCAAGGAACAGTTTGCCGAGGCCAAGTTGAGTACCTTTGGCCAGTTCGTGGGCTAAGGAGAGATAGTTTTTGGTTGGAGCAAGGGAAGGGCCACAGAATATGAAATGCTCCAGCCAGAAGTTGAGAAAGGCTGTATGTTCTTTCTCTGAGACAGGGCCCTTTGTTTTCATATGGCGCTGGAGGTAGGCACCCCAGTTCGTGCAGTCTGTTTTAGAAGATAGTTTGTAGGGGACTTTGGTCAGTTTAAAAGCAGAGGGGTTGGGGGATGTAACATCCAGACCAGTGATCATCACCACGTCTAACAGGGTTGGTGACATAGGGCCATGACCGAACATAAAACAGTTCAGAGCGTCAGACCAGAAGTAGCCGATGGTTTTCAGAAGGTTCTCATGTTTCTCAAGAGGAGACAATGATAAATGCAAGGCATCGGCTATTCCTGTGGTTTCCCATTGGGATTGGTAAGCTCTATCTACTCTGCTGAACCAAGAAACCCAGTGTTCAGGGGGATTAGGCCAGGC
This sequence comes from Avena sativa, assembly GCA_916181665.1. Lineage (NCBI taxonomy): Eukaryota > Viridiplantae > Streptophyta > Magnoliopsida > Poales > Poaceae > Avena > Avena sativa. The sequence continues at coordinate 484,962,471 of OV702283.1, forward strand.
TCGCAGGCAGTCGGCCCAAGAGTTCAGATCTAGGTCTTCGCTTACGAAGGGGATTCTGTTTGCTTCGCAAGAAATCAGATGGGCAGGACTAGAATCTGTACGAGGGCCAAGACAGAGGGAATTTGGGAGAGAAGGATGCAGCAGCAGAATGTCTGAAACCTAGAAAGTTTAATGGTGGAATAAAGGCATTAATTCAGGTGTTCGCCATTAAATTCTAGCATCGCGTTCAGACTGCGAGGAGTAGGCGTACCTTCAGACCGGAGACCTCTGGATTGGTGTTGGACGATTCCGCCATCTAGTTTGCCGGCAGATATGGATCTATGCAGTTGGGGATTGAGGGTTCTTGTCACTGTGAGCTCAATCTAGTCGGTGGGTAATTGGAGATCTAGGTCTCCCTTTTTGAAGAGGGTCGCAGGTTACCGTTTGAAACTGAAAAGCAGCCGCTTAGATTTGCCTAAATATGCGACCAAGTTTTGAACCTGTCAAACGTTTTTGGGAAAGCCGATGTGCATCGGCTCTTTGAGCTTTGACTTGGTTGACGGAATGAGTGCAGTATGGTGAAAGCCGATACAGCATTATCGGCTTCTGGAGCATCGACCTATTTTGGGCTATCGGCAAAATTGGGGCGAAAAAGGCAATCTTCGAGAAACAGATTTTCATTCATTCATTCAAAAGCTGATTGCTTACAAAAGGCTGATTGATTACAAAAGGGAGCTTACTACTACTACTTCTACTGGTTCCTAATCTAGAGGCCGAGGTCATCGCCGCTGTCGTCGCCGCCGTCTTGTTCGCTATCCTCAGCGCTGCTGCCGGCGTCGTCTTCGCTGCTGCTGCTGAAGAAGCCAGCGGGGGCCTCTTCGTCCTCGTCGTCGTCTTCGGTGTCCTCGCTGGACCCGGCGCGGAAGCGCTTCACCGGCGGGTACTCGTCGGAGGAGGTGTCCTCCTCCGATTCCTCATCCTCGTCGGAGGACTCGACGCCGTCCCAGGACCAGGCGTCGTCGCTACTCTTCGCCTCCAGTTCCCCATCGACGAGGAACTGCAGGCCCTCCTCGCCGTCAGTAAGGGACGCGTCGTCCTCCGACCAAACGGCGAAATCCCAATCCCTCTCGTCCCACCATCGTGGGGCGAGAGTATTGTACGCCGCCGTGGGCGGGTGCTCTGGCGTGTGCTCCCGGTCGCTAATGCTGTTGGAAGACTGGGAGGAACGGGCGGAAGAGGAAGAGGCCATGGCGGAGGAAGAGGGTTTTTTCGGCGGAGGAAGAGGGTTTTTTGGCTACTGGAGGAAGATGGGGACGACGAACTGCTCAGATGAATTTAAATAAGGGGAATAGTGTTAGGCGGTTCAATGCCATAGCGGTTTCCCAGAATGTGCTGCCAAAATCGTCAAATCATGCACTGCGAAGGAGTTGAGAAGACAGGGCATCATGATGAGGAGGTGGCGTGACGATTCTACTCTGCAACGCGTAACCCGATGTGAAGAAAAAAAAAAGAGGGGGATGAAAAAACATCAGCAGAGTGGTTTCGGAATTATTATTGCCAAAACCAGGGGGGCATGTGTTATCGCCATATTTTGGCCAAGGAAGGAGATGGGCCGTGATCAAGATGGGCTTGGAAGATACGTATATTCAACGTGTTGTTGAATCGGCCTTGTGCGTGGATTTGGGCTAAATTGCCCGTGTATCTTGTATCGTAGTAGGTTCCGTTTCAGTTTAGGTAAAGATAGAGTTGTAGAGTTATTCCAAAGATAGAAAGTCTCCGGACTATAAATATGTACCTAAGGTTATCGAGAAAAGGAGGACAATCACGTTCACAACAAACACAATCTCGGCGCATCGCCACCCCTTGTTTCTAGGGTTTCTTTCGGGTAAGTGTCATGCTGCCTAGATCGCATCTTGCGATCTAGGCAGTACTTTTACTTATGCGTTATTTGGTGTTACTCGTACTGAAGCCTTGTTGATGGCGAGTAACACTACTATCATAGATTTGTTGAGGCTAGCATCGGTGCTCTTCGCTATAATTGTTTAAGTTATGCTGCCTCTAGTTACCTCGCTACCTTTGCACCTTTTCCCAAGTGCAAGGGTAGCATCTTGCTTGATCGTTATTTAGCTGATTCGATCTGTTATAGTTATGCCTTGTTCTCCAAGGTTTAGTTTGATATCTACGTAGTCCGGCCTTGCAAACGGGTTGAACGATCCAGTAGTACGTAAGGATGTGGTTTACTAGTTCTAGAGAAGTTGTTCCGGTAATTGACTTTACGTCGGTTGTTAGGCCTCCTCTAGGGTTAGTTTTCTATCATCCTTTGTGTCTACCAGGCTCAATTACGTGTAGGACGTTCCAGTTACGTGGTGAAAACGTTAAACTGTCGTAGATCGATTTAACTTGTAATGATAAAGCAAAACCCCATGTTATCGCAAATCTAATGCAGAACCATGGGATAATCGGCTCTAGGAGCCGATTCACAAGGAAACCTGGGAGCCGGTCACGGCTCGAAATTTACGTATACTTGTTTACCATGCAGGAAATCAATCGAAGCAATCCTTCACCTTCCTGACCAGGTATAGGTCAGGTGGCACGCCCTCGAACCAAGCCAGGACGTGTGCCGGAGTTTTGCGGGCCGTTGCCCGAGGGACCAGGGCCCACCAGCAGTTCTGGGAGCCTCCCGGCTCTTCGTGTTGCTCGTCGCTGCTCGCCAGTGGGTTTTGACAGGCAACAAGGGGGATTTGCATGGCCCGCAAGAGTCGATATGTCTTTTAGAGTTATGACCAAAAACTCATTGTATTTGTGTTTTTTGGCCGTTTTCATGAACTATTGCCCACGGTTTTGTAGTTCCAAGGGGATTCACATAGCCAGTAAGACCCGATACATGTTTGAAATTTATAAGCAAAAACTCGTCGTTTTCGTGTTTATAGCTGTTTAGTTGAGTTATTATTCACAATTTTGGAGTTCTAAGGAGATTTACAATGATCATAAGGCCCGATACATGTTTGAGGACATAACCAAAAAGTCGTTTTGGGGGTTCCAGGGCGATTTACATGTTTGAGAGGTATGACCTAAAACTCGTCGTTATTGAATTTTATGGCCGTTGTCATGAGGTATTGCCCACAGTTTTGGGGTTCCGGGGCGTTTGAGAGTTACGACCAAAAACTCGTATTTTTGTGTTTTATGGCCATTTTCATCAGTTGTTCCCCATAGTTTTTGGGTTTTAGGGTAATTTACAACGATTGTAGGGCCCGATATATGTTTGAGATTTCTGACCAAAAACTCGTCATTTCCGTGTTTTATGGTTGTTTTCATGAGCTATACCCCACAGTTTTGGGGTGCTGGGGGGCTTTGCATGGCACGTAAGACCTGATACATGTTTAAGAGTTATGACTAAAAACACGTTATTTTTGCGTATTACGTCCATTCTCATGAGTTATTGCCAACAGTTTTAGGGTTCGAGGGGGATTTACAACGATCGTAGGATCCGGTATATGTTTTAGATTTATGACCAAAAAACATCGTTTTTGTGTTTTATGGCCGTTTTCATGAGCTATACCCCACAGTTTTGAGGTACCAGGGGGCTTTGCATGGCACGTAAGACCTGATACATGTTTGAGAGTGATGACTAAAAACACGTTATTTTTGCGTTTTACGACCGTTTTCATGAGTTATTGCCCATAGTTTTGGGGTTCAAGGGGGATTTACAACGATCGTAGGACCCGGTATATGTTTCAGAGTTATGAACAAAAACTCGTCGCTTTTGTGTTTTATGGCTATTTTCATGAACTATTGACCATAGTTTTATAGTTCTAGGGGGATTCGCATGGCCCTTAAGACCCGCTACATGTTTGGGGCATGATCAAAAACTTGTTTTTTCGTTATTTATGGCTGTTTAATGAGCAATTGCTCATAGTTTTGGGGATCCACGGGGATTTGCATGGCCCGCAAGACCAGCTACATGTGTGAGAGATATGACAAAAAAACTCATCGTTTTCGCGATTTGTGGGCGTTTATTGAGCTATGGCCCACAATTTCGGGGTTCTAGGGGGATTTGCATGGCCCGCAAGAGTCGGTATGTCTTTTAGAGTTATGACAAAAAAACTCATTGTATTTGTGTTTTTTGGCCATTTTCATGAACTATAGCTCACGGTTTTATAGTTCAAAGGGAATTCGGATGGCCAGTAAGACCTGATACATGTTTGAGATTTATAAGCAAAAACTCGTCGTTTTCGTGTTTATGGCTGTTTAGTTGAGTTATTATTCACAATTTTGGAGTTCCAAGGAGATATACAATGACCATAAGCCTGATACATGTTTGAGGACATGAGCCAAAAACTCGTCGTTTTTATGTTTTATGGCCGGTTTTGGGGTTCCAGGGCGATTTATATGTTTGAGAGGTATGACCTCAAACTCGTCGTTATTGAATTTTATGGTCGTTGTCATGAGGTATTGCCCACAGTTTTGGGGTTCCGGGGCGTTTGAGAGTTATGACCAAAAACTCGTATTTTGTGTTTTATGGCCATTTTCATCAATTGTTCCCCATAGTTTTTAGGTTCAAGGGTAATTGACAACGATTGTAGGGCTCGATACATGTTTAAGATTAATGATCAAAAACTCGTCATTTCCGTGTTTTATGGCTGTTTCATGAGCTATACCCCACAGTTTTGGGGTGCTAGGGGGCTTTGCATGGCACGTAAGACCCGATACATGTTTGAGAGTGATGACTAAATCCATATTATTTTTGCATTTACGACCGTTTCATGAGTTATTGCCCACAGTTTTGGGGTTCGAGGGGGATTTACAATGATCGTAGGACCCGGTATATGTTTCAGAGTTATGACCAAAAACTCATCGTTTTTGTGTTTTATGGTTGTTTTCATGAACTATTGCCCATAGTTTCGGAGTTATAGGGGGATTTACATGGCCCTTAAGACCCGCTAAATGTTTGGGGCATGATCAACAACTCGTCGTTTTCGTGATTTATGGCCGTTTAATGAGCTATTGCCCATAGTTTTGGGGTTCCACGGGGATTTGCATGGCCCGCAAGACCCGCTACATGTCTAAGAGCTATGACCAAAAACTCGTCGTTTTCGCGATTTATGGCCGTTTGTTGAGCTATGGCACACAATTTCGGGGTTGTAGGGGGATTTTGCATGGCCCGCAAGAGTCGATATGAATTTTAGAGTTATGACCAAAAACTAATTGTATTTGTGTTTTTGGCCGTTTTCATGAACTATTGCCCACGGTTTTGTAGTTCCAAGGGGATTCACATAGCCAGTAAGACCTGATACATGTTTGAGATTTATAAGCAAAAACTCGTCGTTTTCGTGTTTATCGTTGTTTAGTTGAGTTATTATTCACAATTTTGGAGTTCCAAGGAGATTTACAATGATCATAAGGACCGATACATGTTTGAGGACATAACCAAAAAGTCGTCGTTTTCGTGTTTTATGGCCGTTTTTGGGGTTCCGGGGCGATTTACATGTTTGAGAGGTATGACCTAAAACTCGTCGTTATTGAATTTTATGGCCGTTGTCATGAGGTATTGCCCACAGTTTTGGCGTTCCGGGGCGTTTGAGAGTTACTACCAAAAACTCGTATTTTTGTGTTTTATGGCCATTTTCATCAGTTGTACCCCATAGTTTTTGGGTTTCAGGGAGATTTACAATGATTGTAGGGCCCGATACATGTTTGAGATTTCTGACCAAAAACTCGTCATTTCCATGTTTTATGGCTGTTTTCATGAGCTATAGCCCACAGTTTTGGGGTGCTGGGGGGCTATGCATGGCACGTAAGACCTGATACATGTTTAAGAGTTATGACTAAAAACACGTTATTTTTGCGTATTACGTCCGTTCTCATGAGTTATTGCCAACAGTTTTAGGGTTCGAGGGGGATTTACAACGATCGTAGGATCCGGTATATGTTTTAGATTTATGACCAAAAAACATCGTTTTTGTGTGTTATGGCTGTTTTCATGAGCTATACCCCACTGTTTTGTGGTGCTAGGGGGCTTTGCATGGTACGTAAGACCTGATACATGTTTGAGAGTGATGACTAAAAACACGTTATTTTTGCGTTTTACGACCGTTTTCATGAGTTATTGCCCATAGTTTTGAGGTTCAAGGGGGATTTACAACGATCGTAGGACCCGGTATATGTTTCAGAGTTATGAACAAAAACTCGTCGCTTTTGTGTTTTATGGCTATTTTCATGAACTATTGCCCATAGTTTTATAGTTCTAGGGGGATTTGCATGGCCCTTAAGACCCGCTACATGTTTGGGGCATGATCAAAAACTCGTTTTTTCGTGATTTATGGCCGTTTAATGAGCTATTGCCCATAGTTTTGGGGCTCCACGGGGATTTGCATGGCCCGCAAGACCCGCTACATGTCTAAGAGATATGACCAAAAACTCGTCGTTTTCGCGATTTGTGGACGTTTGTTGAGCTATGGCCCACAATTTCGGGTTCTAGGGGGATTTGCATGGCCCGCAAGAGTCGGTATGTCTTTTAGAGTTATGACAAAAAAACTCATTGTATTTGTGTTTTTGGCCATTTTCATGAACTATAGCTCACGGTTTTGTAGTTCAAAGGGAATTCGGATGGCCAGTAAGACCTAATACATGTTTGATATTTATAATCAAAAACTCGTCGTTTTCGTGTTTATGGCTGTTTAGTTGAGTTATTATTCAAAATTTTGCAGTTCCAAGGAGATTTACAATGACCATAAGCCTGATACATGTTTGAGGACATAAGCCAAAAACTCGTCGTTTTTGTGTTTAATGGCCGGTTTTGGGGTTTCAGGGCGATTTATATGTTTGAGAGGTATGACCTCAAACTCGTCGTTATTGAATTTTATGGTCGTTGTCATGAGGTATTGCCCACAGTTTTGGGGTTCCGGGGCGTTTGAGAGTTATGACCAAAAACTCGTATTTTGTGTTTTATGGCCATTTTCATCAAGTGTTCCCCATAGTTTTTAGGTTCAAGGGTAATTGACAACGATTGTAGGGCTCGATACATGTTTAAGATTTATGATCAAATACTCGTCATTTCCGTGTTTTATAGCTGTTTCATGAGCTATACCCCACAGTTTTGGGATGCTAGGGGGCTTTGCATGGCACGTAAGACCCGATACATGTTTGAGAGTGATGACTAAAAACACATTATTTTTGCGTTTACGACCGTCTCATGAGTTATTGCCCACAGTTTTGGGGTTTGAGGGGGATTTACAATGATCGTAGGACCCGGTATATGTTTTAGAGTTATGACCAAAAACTCATCGTTTTTGTGTTTTATGGCTGTTTTCATGAACTATTGCCCATAGTTTCGGAGTTATAGGGGGTTTTACATGGCCCTTAAGACCCGCTAAATGTTTGGGGCATGATCAAAAACTCGTCGTTTTCGTGATTTATTGCCGTTTAATGAGCTATTGGTCATAGTTTTTGGGTTCCACGGGGATTTGCATGGCCTGCAAGACCCGCTACATGTCTGGGAGATATGACCAAAAACTCGTCGTTTTCGCGATTTATGGCCGTTTGTTGAGCTATGGCACACAATTTCGGGGTTGTAGGGGGATTTGCATGGCCCGCAAGAGTCGATATGTCTTTAAGAGTTATGACCAAAAACTCATTGTATTTATGTTTTTTGGCCGTTTTCATGAACTATTGCCCACGGTTTTGTAGTTCCAAGGGGATTCACATAGCCAGTAAGACCCGATACATGTTTGAAATTTATAAGCAAAAACTCGTCGTTTTCGTGTTTATAGCTGTTTAGTTGAGTTATTATTCACAATTTTGGAGTTCCAAGGAGACTTACAATGATCATAAGGCCCGATACATGTTTGAGGACATAACCAAAAAGTCGTCGTTTTCGTGTTTTATGGCCGTTTTTGGGGTTCCAGGGCGATTTACATGTTTGAGAGGTATGACCTAAAACTCGTCGTTATTGAATTTTATGGTCGTTGTCATGAGGTATTGCCCACAGTTTTGGAGTTCCGGGGCGTTTGAGAGTTACGACCAAAAACTCGTATTTTTGTGTTTTATGGCCATTTTCATCAGTTGTAACCCATAGTTTTTGGGTTTTTGGGTAATTTACAACGATTGTAGGGCCCGATATATGTTTGAGATTTCTGACCAAAAACTTGTCATTTCCGTGTTTTATGGCTGTTTTCATGAGCTATACCCCACAGTTTTGGGGTGCTGGGGGGCTTTGCATGGCACGTAATACCTGATACATGTTTAAGAGTTATGACTAAAAACACGTTATTTTTGCGTATTACGTCCGTTCTCATGAGTTATTGCCAACAGTTTTAGGGTTCGAGGGGGATTTACAACGATCGTAGGATCCGGTATATGTTTTAGATTTATGACCAAAAAACATCGTTTTTGTGTTCTATGGCCGGTTTCATGAGCTATACCCCACAGTTTTGAGGTGCTAGGGGGCTTTGCATGGCGCGTAAGACCTGATACATGTTTGAGAGTGATGACTAAAAACACGTTATTTTTGCGTTTTTCGACCGTTTTCATGAGTTATTGCCCATAGTTTTGGGGTTCAAGGGGGATTTACAACGATCGTAGGACCCGGTATATGTTTCAGAGTTATGACCAAAAACTCGTCGTTTTTGTGTTTTATGGCTAATTTCATGAACGATTGCCCATAGTTTTATAGTTCTAGGGGGGATTTGCATAGCCCTTAAGACCCGCTACATGTTTGGGGCATGATCAAAAACTCGTTTTTTCGTGATTTATGGCTGTTTAATGAGCTATTACTCATAGTTTTGGGGTTCGACGGGGATTTCCATGGCCCGCAAGACCCGCTACATGTCGGAGAGATATGACCAAAAACTCGTCGTTTTCGCGATTTGTGGCCGTTTGTTGAGCTATGGCCCACAATTTCGGGGTTCTAGGGGGATTTGCATGGCCCGCAAGAGTCGGTATGTCTTTTAGAGTTATGACAAAAAAACTCATTGTATTTGTGTTTTTTGGCCATTTTCGTGAACTATTGCTGACGGTTTTGTAGTTCAAAGGGAATTCGGATGGCCAGTAAGACCTGATACATGTTTGAGATTTATAAGCAAAAACTCGTCGTTTTCGTGTTTATGGCTGTTTAGTTGAGTTATTATTCACAATTTTGGAGTTCCAAGGAGATTTACAATGACCATAAGCCTGATACATGTTTGAGGACATAAGCCAAAAACTCGTCGTTTTTGTGTTTTATGGCCGGTTTTGGGGTTCCAGGGCGATTTATATGTTTGAGAGGTATGACGTCAAACTCGTCGTTATTGAATTTTATGGTCGTTGTCATGAGGTATTGCCCACAGTTTTGGGGTTTCGGGGCGTTTGAGAGTTATGACCAAAAACTCGTATTTTGTGTTTTATGGCCATTTTCATCAGTTGTTCCCCATAGTTTTTAGTTTCAAGGGTAATTGACAACGATTGTAGGGCTCGATACATGTTTAAGATTTATGATAAAAAACTCGTCATTTATGTGTTTTATGGCTGTTTCATGAGCTATACCCCACAGTTTTGGGGTGCTAGGGGGCTTTGCATGGCACGTAAGACCCGATACATGTTTGAGAGTGATGACTAAAAACACATTATTTTTGCGTTTACGACCGTTTTCATGAGTTATTGCCCACTGTTTTGGGGTTCGAGGGGGATTTACAATGATCGTAGGACCCGGTATATGTTTCAGAGTTATGACCAAAAACTCAACGTTTTTGTGTTTATGGCTGTTTTCATGAACTATTGCCCATAGTTCGAAGTTATAGGGGGATTTACATGGCCCTTAAGACCCGCTACATGTTTGGGGCATGATCAAAAACTCGTCGTTTTCGTGATTTATGGCCGTTTAATGAGCTATTGCCCATAGTTTTGGGGTTCCACGGGGATTTGCATGGCCCGCCAGACTCGTCGTTTCCGCGATTTATGGCTATTTGTTGAGCTATGGCACACAATTTCGGGGTTCTAGGGGGATTTGCATGGCCCGCAAGAGTCGATATGTCTTTTAGAGTTATGACCAAAAACTCATTGTATTTGTGTTTTTTGGCCGTTTTCATGAACTATTGCCCACGGTTTTGTAGTTCCAAGGGGATTCACATAGCCAGTAAGACCCGATACATGTTTGAGATTTATAAGCAAAAACTCGTCGTTTTCGTGTTTATAGTTGTTTAGTTGAGTTATTATTCACAATTTTGGAGTTCCAAGGAGATTTACAATGATCATAAGGCCCGCTACATGTCTGAGAGATATAACCAAAAAGTCGTCGTTTTCGTGTTTTATGGCCGTTTTGGGGGTTCCAGGGCGATTTACATGTTTGAGAGGTATGACCTAAAACTCGTCGTTATTGAATTTTATGGCCGTTGTCATGAGGTATTGCCCATAGTTTTGGAGTTCCGGGGCGTTTGAGAGTTACGACCAAAAACTCGTATTTTTGTGTTTTATGGCCATTTTCATCAGTTGTTCCCCATAGTTTTTGGGTTTTAGGGTAATTTACAACGATTGTAGGGCCCGATATATGTTTGATATTTCTGACCAAAAACTCGTCATTTCCGTGTTTTATGGCTGTTTTCATGAGCTATACCCCACAGTTTTGGGGTGTTGGGGGGCTTTGCATGGCACGTAAGACCTGATACATGTTTAAGAGTTATGACTAAAAACACGTTATTTTTGCGTATTACGTCCGTTCTCATGAGTTATTGCCAACAGTTTTAGGGTTCGAGGGGGATTTACAACGATCGTAGGATCCGGTATATGTTTTAGATTTATGACCAAAAAACATCGTTTTTGTGTTTCATGGCCGTTTTCATGAGCTATACCCCACAGTTTTGAGGTGCTAGGGGGCTTTGCATGGCACGTAAGACCTGATACATGTTTGAGAGTGATGACTAAAAACACGTTATTTTTGCGTTTTTCGACCGTTTTCATGAGTTATTGCCCATAGTTTTGGGGTTCAAGGGGGATTTACAACGATCGTAGGACACGGTATATGTTTCAGAGTTATGACCAAAACCTCGTCGTTTTTGTGTTTTATGGCTAATTTCATGAACGATTGCCCATAGTTTTATAGTTCTAGGGGGATTTGCATAGCCCTTAAGACCCGCTACATGTTTGGGGCATGATCAAAAACTCGTTTTTTCGTGATTTATGGTTGTTTAATGAGCTATTACTCATAGTTTTGGGGTTCCACGGGGATTTCCATGGCCCGCAAGACCCTCTACATGTCTGAGAGATATGACCAAAAACTCGTCGTTTTGGCGATTTATGGCCGTTTGTTGAGCTATGGCCCACAATTTCGGGATTCTTGGGGGATTTGCATGGCCCCAAAGAGTCGGTATGTCTTTTAGAGTTATGACTAAAAACTCGTCGCTTTTGTGTTTTATGGCTATTTTCATGAACTATTGCCCATAGTTTTGGAGTTCTAGGGGGATTTGCATGGCCCTTAAGAGCCGCTACATGTTTGGGGCATGATCAAAAACTCGTTTTTTTCGTGATTTATGGCTGTTTAATGAGCTATTGCTCATAGTTTGGGGGTTCCACGGGGATTTGCATGGCCCTCAAGACCCGCTACATGTCTGAGAGATATGACCAAAAACTCGTCGTTTTCGCGATTTATGGCCCTTTGTTGAGCTATGGCCCACAATTTAGGGGTTCTAGGGGGATTTGCATGGCCCGCAAGAGTCGGTATGTCTTTTAGAGTTATGACAAAAAAACTCATTGTATTTGTGTTTTTTGGCCATTTTCATGAACTATTGCCCACGGTTTTGTAGTTCCAAGGGGATTCGCATGGCTAGTAAGACTCGATACATGTTTGAGATTTATAAGCAAAAACTCGTCGTTTTCGTGTTTATGGATGTTTAGTTGAGTAACTGTTCACAATTTTGGAGTTCCAAGGAGATTTACAATGACCATAAGGCCCGATACATGTTGGAGGACATAACCAAAAACTCGTCGTTTTCGTGTTTTATAGCCGTTTTGGGGGTTTCAGGGCGATTTACATGTTTGAGAGGTATGGCCTAAAACTCGTCGTTATTGAATTTTATGGCCGTTTTCATGAGGTATTGCCCATAGTTTTGGCGTTCCGAGGCGTTTGAGAGTTACGACCAAAAACTCGTATTTTTTGTGTTTTATGACCATTTTCATCAGTTGTTCCCCATAGTTTTTGGGTTTCAGGGAGATTTACAACGATTCTAGGGCCCGATACATGTTTGAGATTTCAGACCAAAAACTCGTCATTTCTGTGTTTTATGGCCGTTTTCATGAGCGACACCCCACAGTTTTGGGGTGCTAGGGGGCTTTGCATGGCACGTAAGACCCGATACATGTTTGAGAGTGATGACTAAAATACATTATTTTTACGTGCGGTAGGCTGTAGATGAGATCTATATGTTGTTTTCGTGGTCGATCTATGAGATAGATCGGTCTTGTACAAGGTTGATTGGATCAACTGTACTCGGGGAATGGTAGATCTGATTTCCGTGATCATATTGTTGAGGTCGTGGACCGACATACCTCTACCGGTCGGTTTTCGCCATCGGGGTAGACTGTGACACGTAAATCCAGAATTGGTGATTGAAGATCAAAGAGTTTGATCGAATCGGAACAATGGTCGGAATCCATGTCCGGATCATAGATGGGACCGCCGGCTTCACCCTGTCGTAGCGTCTTAGATGTCGTTGCAAGTTTCACAACGTCGGTATGTTGGAGATATGCCCTAGAGGCAATAATAAATGTATTTATTATTATATCTTTGTGTTTATGATAAATGTTTACATTCATGCTATAACAGTATTAACAAGGAAACATTAATACTTGTGTGATTTTTAAACTAAATTAGTGTCCCTAGTAAAGCCTATTCATAATACTAGCTTGTTGGTTAATAAATGATTGTGGTTTCCCTATCATGAACATTGAAATGTTATTAACAACAAGATCATATCGTTAGGAGAATGGTATGATGGACATACTCCTATAGATAAGCGTAGCATAAAGATCAAGTCATTTTAATAGTTCAATTGCTATATGCTTTCTGATACATAGTAACCTAATTCCTTTGACCATGAGATCATGCATATCACCATCACCGGAAGGATGCTTTCATGACATCAAACACCACACCGTAACTGGGTGGTTATAAAGGTGGCATTGAGTGTTCGGAAAGTATGGGTTGAGACACATGGATCAAGAGTGGGATTTGTCCATCCATATGACGGATAGATATACTCTGGGCCCTCTCGGTGGAATGTCATCCAATTGGCTTGCAAGCATGTGACTGGCTCACAAGGGATCACATATCACGGGAACGAGAAAAGAGTACTTATCAGTAACGAGGCTGAACTAGGTATACAGAGATACCGACGATCAAAATCTCGGATAAGTAAACTATCGTGAGACAAAGGGAAATTGGTATCGTATGTAAGTGGTTCATTCGATCGCAAAGTAATCGTTGAAATATGTGGGATCCATATGAATTTACAGATTCCTCTATTGATTATTGTTCCGAGGAGTGTCTCGAACATGTCCGCATAATTCACGAACCGTAGGGAGACACACTTAAGGATTCGATGTTGTTGAGTAGTTATGGAATGATGAGTAAGAGACCGAATGTTGTTCGGAGTCTCGGATGGGATCCGTGATATCACGAGGAGATCTGGAATGGTCCGGAGAATAAGATTCATATAAGGAAAGTCCTGTTTCAGGGTTGGAGAATGATTCCGGTGTTTTCATCGGGAATGTTCTAGAAGGTTCCGGAAGGTCCGGCACTCCAAAGGGGAAGGGTACATAAAGGGATAAATCAAATCCAAGTTTGAAAAGTCAAACGCCAATTTGAAAAGTCAAACGGCAAGTTTGCTTGGTGGAGGGAGAGTAGGAAACCTACTTGGGGAGGAAGTCCTCCTCCCTCCACCGCCGGACAAGGAGGCCGAGTTAGGGGAGGACTCCCTCCTCCCAACCGGCGCCCTCCCACCTATATAAGGAGGGGCAGGGGTGCCCCTCTAGCCTACACCTCTCACCACCCAAACCCTAGCCCTAAGCCGCTGGTGCCACCACCCCCTGTTGCCGCCGCCGCTGTAACACCCTCAGAATCGGCCCTATGCAAGTTTTAGCGAAACTCGCCAAACCCGCATAGAAACGATTCGAAGGTGCCCACCAGGCACTTTCGTGCGGGTGGAAAGCAAAGTAATAACATTACACAACAGTCCTCGATGGGACCCACAGAACAGATATATATACAACAGCGACTCAAAGAGTCAAGAATACAAATATACGGTACAAAGGTCCAAATCACCTTGAAAACGATAGAGCGTCCAGCTACGGACAAGATGCAAATGGGGCTAAGAGCCCTGAAGAGTAACCAATGGCGTCCATAACCCTGCCCAGGCCAAGACGGAAGGGTAACCCCGCTAACGGCGTCGATCTCAAAACCTGCTTAAACAAAAGGGGTGCCGACAAAGGGCAAAGGAAAAAAGAAGGAGCGTCAGTACTGAGGCCAGTACACGGCGAGGCTAGAATTCGGCGGTCCTCGCCTACATAGGTATGGTGGACTGAAGCGGCAGCGGCAGCATGCACTAAACAACCTATAGAGACTCGATACAACTGGCGGCTATCAGAGAGGGGTAAGAAAGATCTATTCGGATCCAACCTGATACGAGCATCAAACAAACCCATCCTGGCGTTTCCCCCTCGAGACCAAACGAGGAAGTCAACCGAGGAACTCACACAGTTGGCAGTTTTACTTATTCAGTTATAGTTGCCGCAATTACTAGTCAGGTCTAGATATCCATCCTGATAAAGTAAGCAGTGGGCATTTTTAGTTAATCATTCCGTTATAGTGGCATCACTTACTAGTCAGATACATTTAGCATGAGATAAACCCAAAACCCAGCAGTTGTTGGTACTTTTACTTAGCCATTCCGTTGTAGTGAAGCTGATTACTAATCATATCGGAAACAAGTCAATTTAAAACAATAAACTTTAGTTATAGTTGTCTATGATCAAGCACTGTGCTCCAAGTCGTCCATAACCGCGGACACGGCTTCTCGAAAAGATTTAACCCTACAGGGGTGCACCAAAGTATCCACAGGCACTTCGACCCTTTTTGCCAGATCAGTTAACATACACCCATCGGTATGTCGGCGGGGCCTAAGTCACGACGTTCCCAGACCCAAAGCAAGTACATGGGGGCCACCCCACCGAGTCGACACCCGCAACGGAGTCGGCCGGTCTCCGAGACGGACTCAGGGTTTGGGTGGACGGCAGTGAGCGACAGCAAATCCCCAAACGGGGACTGTCGACACCGCGAAAACGTGTCCCGATCCTAAACAGTACACGTGCTATCTGTCGCACAATTTAAATAAAGCAGTAAGCATGGCATAAGTACAGGATAGTAAAAACACCTCAAACTAGTTGTGGCCCCCAGTACAATACTTTGAAATCAGGTAATTATCAATGGGGGGCCCATATCTCCCCACCTGTGGTTAGCGCGCTCGATCTCGGAACAGGTGTCAAGAACTCGGATCCTACGGGACACAAGTGGGCGGTCGGAAACCAAATCTTACCTATCACCCACCGATGCCTCTGCTTAATTCAATTTTAGTTGTTAAACAGTAATTAAAGTGAACGATAAGTAAAACCATGATCATCTCCAACGTCAACATGCGGCAATCCTCCAACAATTGTGGTACTTGACGACAAGCAAAACACTTGAGCAAGCGACTACGACACGCGGGTCTAACTATCTACCAAACAACAGGTAATAGGATGTGTCCAAGGCTATATATGGCTGCAAGGGATATCACGGGTACGAAAACTAGAGCATCGCAACACAGATAGCAAAGATCAACAGGAGGGAAATAAATACTAGAAAAGTAAGATAGGTAGAAAGGGGGAGATGCTCGCCTGAAAACATTGTCGAAGGGTTCATCCGAAGATCGGGGCGAAGCTCACATCAACTCAACGGCATTATCCGCGAAGAACCAAAACACTAGAAGAAACACCGGATGCAATATTTAATACAACGGCAGAAGATCGGCATGATGCATGTATGATACATGGCATGGCAAAAGTGCGATGCAATTAGGTCATATTAAGAGGAACCGGGGTCCCGACAATTATTTAGATGATTCAAGTTGTTTAGCTACCCCGCAATTTAAATGTTGTATTAACAGGCAGAAGATAGTACCGGGTTCGCTACACAATTTAAATGAGGCCAATATAAGGCTAGATTTGCCCGCATATGGGCCCCATATTTAATTATTAGGTGAATCGGCATAAGGCCCCCAAAACACAGATATGCATGCGAGTATGACGATTCAATATGCAACAAGATTTTATTATGTTATAAATTAGGGTTTTCGGGAAGGGGTTCACACATTAGGGTTCGACGAACTTGAGGTTCCAGGGTTCGGGGTCCGGGGTCGGTCTCGGGGTTCAGGGCTCGACGGATCGTTCTCGACGGGATCGTTCTCGGACGGGGAAGTACTTGTCGCATCTACCGTCTTCGGGTTTGCTTCATCCGGGTCCATGTTGGAGTACTTGTCGTCCCATGTGGCCTTCGGGTCCGGGGCCCCAGTCATGGCGTCCCAGGGAAGTACATGTCGTGTCCGTGACGGAGATCTGGAGGGTCCCTGAACTCGACGAGCTTGGCGTTCAGGGGAGCTCCCGGTGTCCCGAGGAGAAGATCTTGTCGGTCCCACCTCGAAGGCCTTGTTGTTCTGCCGTGGGGATCATGGTCATCGGGGTCCGGGTCTTGGTCATATTGCCGGTAGCTCTTGGTGTCCAGGGGTCGTCGCTCTGGGAGGTGGATCTTGTCGTATTGGCGTCATCGCCCCTAGTTTCCGCGGCGAAGTACTCGGGGTTCCCCTCGGTTGTCGGTGTCGAGCTCGTTGTCGCAATTAACTTGAAGGGTTCATGTCCTCAACGGGAACGGTCTTGTGTGGACTTGGTTCTCATCCCGTGTCGGCCTTGGCATCTTGAACGGCACCACGTGACCGAAGGGGCGATGGCGTGCGTGAGGCGGAAGCGGCCCCGGGGGACGCGGGCTCGGGGCGGAACTTGGCACCAAGGCGAGGGCGGCGGTGGCGCTTGCGAAGCGGGACGGCCGGCCGGAGCTCGTGGGGTCGTGGTAGGCGGACGGGCGGCGCTGCAGGCGACGAGGGACCGCGGGGCGGGCCCTGGCACACGGCGGACCGGCGGTGGCGGGGCAGACGCCGGCAGGAGGGTGAGGCGGACGCGGGACGCGCTCGGGCCGGGCTCGCGCTGCAGGGGCCGCGGTCGCTGGCGAGCAGGGGCGGGGTCCTGGCGAGCGGCGGCGCGCTGGCGGACGCTCGCCGGCGGCGGGGACGCGGGGCAGGCGACGCTGGGCGACGGAGGGGCCGCTGGGGCGCGCCGGAGGCGGAGGGGAGAAGCTCGCCCAGCGGCGGACGCGGGCCGGGCGCAGCGGCTCGGGGGGGTACTGACGACGCCGGAGGGGAAGCGGTCGCCGGAGGGAGGCGAGGGACGGAGGAGCAGGCAGCGCCTGAGCGGCGCGGCGGAGGTCGCTGGGAGGCGGCGAGCTGAGGAGAGGGGGAGGCCGCGGAGAGGAGGAGAGCGGCGGCGGAGGGCTCGCGCGGGGCGGCTCGAGCGCGGGCCAGCAGCGGCGAGGCGAGGGGAGGGCAGGGGTCGTCGTCGGCGGGCGAGGCGAGCGTGGCGTCGGCGGGTGCTGGTGGAGGGGGACGCGCGGAGGAAGGAAGGTTGCGTGCGGGGGTGGGGGACGGGGCCGCGCGGCGACTCCGCGTGGGTCCCGCGGTGGGACCCAGGGGACTGTGCGCGAGGGGGGAGTGGAGGGCTGGTGCGGGCCCAGGGGAGGGTAGGGGCCACGGTCAGTGGGGGTCTGGGTGGTTCGGTGTGTGTGCGTTGTGTGCGTGCTCTGCGTGGGGAGTGGGAAAGGAGAGAGATTAGGTGGGGAGGGGAGGCTCAGCCTAGGTGGCAGCCTAGGATTGGGTGGGGGATAGGGCCAGGTGAGGTGGCTTCTCGGGATTGGGTGGGGTGATGTGGAGAGGGGTGAGGGTAGAATATCTGGTAGGTTTAGGATTAGAGGCGGACCGATCTGTTTTATACGGGGGTGGTCGTTCGGGTCGGGTTGGCCCGTTCGACTGCCCCCACTAAAAATAATATAATTTTTATTTGTTTTTATTAACACCGTTTGCAAACCGATAGCGGTCAACAAAAATAAACCGGTGACCTGGTTTTGATAATTGAATTAAGATGAGGCGTTTGGAAAACAAATCGGGCGTTGCGAAAAATAGTTTTATGCAAACAATGCATGATGATGACGATGCAATGCACAAATTCAACGCGATTTTGTAGTAGTGGTTTTTGCGGGATGCCACAGCCGCCACCTAGGGCACCACCAACTCGCCGAGTTGGGGTGAAACCCTAACCCTAGCCGCCGGCTAGGCTCCTCCCTTGGTGCCTCTAAACCCTAGATCGCCAAGGCCTCTCTCATAGTCCACCATACTCGCTCCGGCTTAAGGCGAAGCCCTGCGAGATCTCCCCTCTACTTCCGGTACCACGCCGTCGTGCTGCCGGAATCACGAGGAGAGTGCTACAACCTCCGCTGCCTGCTGGAACAAGGGAGAGGAAGGTCTTCATCGAGTACCGAACGTGTGACCGACTGCGGAAGCGCTGCCGGAACGCAGCGCCGGAAGGATCGTCTACACGATCTTGAGATCGGCAAGAGTACGACTACATCACCCACGAGAATCCGCTCTCGTTAAACACTTTGGAATCTTCGAGGGTGAGTTATTCCATCGACTCATTGCAACAATCTAGTAGATAGATCTTGGCTTGTTTGTTTGTATGCGGTAGAAAATTTTTGTTTTCCATGCTACGAACCCCTACACGGTAGATATTGTATCTATGCATCACTTGTTTTTGCAGGAAGTTGTGAATGGTATTGGTCATGTGCATGTGATATATGTGTGTAATCCATACGTGATCTGTGAATCACGGTTTTGTCAGCCGGCTGGAGCCTAGGTGTTGTCATATTATTGTATAACGACCTGCGTGTCGGATTCTCCTTGTAATTTACTTTACTAAGCTAGTGTAGCTGTTTGGAGAACACAGATGGCATGCAAGGCGATGTACATGTCGGCGACATGGAGTAAGACGACAAGTGACAAGAGTTGGCACGAGTCAAATTACAGGCTTTGTGGAGATGGAGATAACTATAAAGAGAGCCATACCATTTCACATTATAATTGCTTTATTTTGTATTGTTGATATGTCTCTGTTTTATCTCTATTAGATAGTCGGTAAAATATAATCCCTCAAAGAAGGTCTAGTCCGTTTTCCCGCCAGTGTTTGCACCATCACAAGTCGGACATTTTTGGTAGTGGGCTCATATAATTGAGGTGCTGCCAATTCTTTCCGGCTAGGTGGGTTCGAGTCGGACTCTTACTGCAGAAATACTCAGTAAGCTAGACGGGTCTATCACAACGGTTGTGGGGCTTGGGAAAAAGTCAGACGGGAGCTGGGGCATGTGATGCCACCCGTCCAACAGGAGTCGTATGAGATACGATTGGCGTGCGCAAGGGTGCCGCCGGCCCCCACGAAAAGGATGTAACCGCCACTAGCGACAACTCCTCGCACTACAGCGTTTATCCGCGGGGGAGAAAGCCACCGGAGCAGTCGATTTTTTCTAGGATGCAGAATGGAGGGCAGTTTCCCTCTCTCCCTCCAACTTACCTTATGGCTCTCCACGCGCAAGGAAGACATTGTGGGCTGGGTGCTCATGCGCGGCTTCGTGCGCGTTGTGCGATGGAGATTGAGCAGCGAGAGGCGTGACCTTACTGTATGCTAAACTGAGGTCAGGTTAGAGTTAGATTTCACGTATAACCTTGTCCATAAAATTTTCATGTACACACGTAGAACATGGGGTAGTCCAGCGGGTAGCGGTGCAGACTAGACGTCGGTGAAAGGGTGGCCGGCATGGATGATCTTCAACTCCAAACGTCGGCCGTAGCGGGGCAGTCGAAGAACAAGTGTTGTCGATCCTCCATGGTAGCAGGGCATCTCGGGAAATCTGTGTATGGAATGATGCTCTTGTGAAAGAGGTTAGCTCGCGTATTGAGTCTATCCAGTTGGAGAAGCCACCCGACGACCTTGACCTTCATGGGGACCCTTGTGGACCATATATGGGAGGCGTGTTGGTCGAGGAGTGCCGTCTGGAGTGCAGCGTATGCCCCTTTTGAGGAGAAGCATGACCCGTCAAGCAGCATTCTGTTGTCCTTGTCGTCTGTTAGCACCACATCCTGCAAAAGAGTAGACAAGAGGGCAAGCTGCTCGGTGGCTGCATTAGTCAGGCGGTTCCATAGCCCGCTTTCGATCCCATTAAGTAGAACATCATAAACGAAGGCATGCGGTTGGGTGTGGTGTGTATAGAGCGGGGAAGGCTGTGGCTAGGGGCTCTGTGAGGATCCAAGTGTCTTGCCAAAAATATACTGACCTACCATTGTGAACCGAGCATCTGGATATCTGTGATAGTAATGCAGTGTGTTTGGAGATTATCTTGGACAGGTAGGAAGGGGTGGATGCAGCGAGTGGAAATGGTGAGCTGTTCTGAATCCAATGTTTCCAGGGTAGGTTGTCTGAATGCAAAAAATTGTAGCAAAATTTTAGAAGAAGACAAACATTCTGTGCATTTAAATTTTTGACTCCCATCCCTCCTAGATTTGTAGGCGTGCAAACACTGTCCCAGGCAACCAAAAATTGTGCTCCGGAGCACGACTCTTGTGCGGCCCAGAAGAAAGCACGGCGTCATCCGTCTAGGGTTTGGAAGATAGAGGCAGGGAGTAGGAAGGCCGACATGAAATATGTGGGTAGGCAGTCTAGAACCGCAGAAAGTAGGACAAGTAGGCCACCTTTAGATAGTAGGGAGGCACACCAGCCTATGAGGTAGTGGTCATATCTATTTATGATTGGTTGGAAGGCTGATGCGGGCAGTTTCGTGGAGGAAAGGGGTTGGCCTAGGTATGTATGGGGGAAGGAGGAGATGGGCGCTCCAAGTGTAAAGGCAATGGAGGTAGCGAGATCATCTGTAATGTTCATGGGTACGAATGTAGTCTTTTGGAAATTAATCGATAGGCCAGTGGCATCTGCGAAGCTTTGTAGAATGTTCTTGAGCGCGATCGTTGTTGTGGGTGTTGCTCGTAGAATGATTAGCGTGTCGTCGGCATATTGGAGGACGGGGCAGGGTATGTCATCAGAGAGCGGGTGGGCAAGGAGTTCGTCTTCGCATGCCAGGATTATTAGTTTTTGGAGGATGTTAGCTAGGGTGATGAAAAGGTAGGGCGATAGTGGGTCTCCTTGGCGAAGTCCCTTCCTGCAGTAGATCCACGTTCCGGATACCCCATTTAGGAGTACAGTCGTCCTTCCGGAGCGTAGGAGGAGTTCAATCCATGCACAGAATTTGGGTGGGAACCCTCTGTGTTTTAATAGTTTGAGCAGGGAGTCCCAACAGACGGAGTCAAATTCCTTGCGTAAGTCTAGTTTTATGGTGAGGGTTGGTGCTTTTCGTTTGTGGCAGCGGTTTAGGATATCAGCTGCAAGGACAAAGTTCTCTGCAATGCATCGTCCTCTGATGAAGCCTGTTTGGTTTGGGTCCACTATGGATGGGATCAAATTTTGAAGTCTGTTAGTGAGGAGCTTGGATATGGCTTTGATCGGGCAGTTTTGGAGGGAGATGGGTCTGAAGGATTCTAGGGATCTAGCGTCATCATTTTTTGGGATTATAATCATATGTAAGCTCGATTAATGCCCTCAATGTTTGACCGTAGATTGTAGAACTGGGAGAGAAGCGTAGGATCTTTGGTTTTACCGCTTTCTAGAATTTTCTGTAGAAGCCGGGGCCGAAGCCGTCAGGCCCCGAGCTAGCAGAAGTATTTTGTCCGAGGAAATCAATGGCGATTTTGTCCGGGGTAAAGGGTTCACCGAGGTGATATAGACGTGGAGCGAGCATTCGGTGTGCTCCAGCAGAGGTTTGCAGTTGTCCGGTTCCCTGCTATGACCTGGTCGAAAGATCAGATGTGGAAAGTGATGAACTGTTGTGTGGCCTTGCACAACATGATCATTGAGGATGAGAGGAAGGATCCAGTGAGTTTGCTCCAGGAGAACGAGTCATACTATAGATAGGGTCCTCTTGCCGAGCCTGATCATTAGGTGCCTCCAACCTGGGCTGCATTCATCGCCATGCGTCAGGAGATCCGAGATCCGGCGGTGCATCAACAGCTGCAGGATGATTTTGTTGAACACCTATGGATACGCAGGGACAACACGACGTAGATGGCGAGCATGAACTGGCCGAACTTGGCTGAAATATGTTGTACTTTCACTGCTGGCCGAACTATGTTTACATTTACGCCGAAATTGTTTAAAATTTCGCTGAACTTTGGCCATAAATTGTTGTGTATTCATTATATGCCAAAATCTGGACGAATTTGAGCCGAATTTGAGCGAAAACGGATGACCCGGAAACTCGGTCTGGATATGCGAGTGAAAAACTGGACGTATCCATGCCAAAAACTTGATTCGTCCGGCCAAAGTTTGATACGCCCCAAGGAATGGAGATGCTTAGTCAAGCCGACTCTGGTTCTTTATGAAGCTTTTTCTCCTTCCGCCAACTAAACATCATGATGTCATTTTCGTTAGTCCATCCTTGGAATCTAGCGTCTATGTCTGGTCATAGATTTTGACTGATGGGACATCTCTTGTTGTCCCTGTTAGGAATAAGCACGTCGTAGTACGGAGTACGTATACGAGTAGACACGGGTAGTCGAATAGAGTAGGAATTAGATGTCCTAATCCTACTAGGTTAGCTATACTAAATCTGCTATATATACGTGTGTAAGGCCTCTGTAAAAACACCACCGTGAGCTATCAGAGAAATAAAGAAAGAAGACGCACGATATGTGCGTTTAGCTATCTAATTGATTCTGTGTGCGTTCAAGCGATTCGTGTTGTGTGCGTGAGCTGTCAGCTAGGAAAGTAATCTAGCTAGGCTAGCTACTTACGTGTGCACTTGTCCGTCTCGCCGGAAATTGTCTCGTCGGAGATTTGCTTGTACGTGCGTATACTGTCGGAAAGCACTTGAAGTATTGAAGCGTACAAGTCAGGGCAATTCTAACAATTGGTATCAGAGCAAAGGTCGTCGTTCGTGATCTACTGAAAGTACTAGGAGGTCATGGCGATGGTGAAGTTTGGCGAGAACTCGGCATCGGCACCGGTGACAGAGACGGTGGGGGCGGCTTTGTATCCGCGCCTCGATCGCAAGGACTACGGGCTATGGGCACTCAACATGGATGTGGCCATGGAGGCTCAGGAGGTTTGGGAGGCCGTCGATCCAGGAGGCAACGAGTACGTCAAGGGAGGCGCGAAGTACCGGAAGGATCGCCAAGCGTTAACGGCGCTCTACTCCGTCGTGCCGAAGGACGTGATGCAGCACCTCGTCGGAAAGAAATCGGCGAAGGATGCATGGGAGACGATCAAGATCTTGCACCAAGGTCATGCCCGCGTGAAGGAAGCGCATCTTCAAACTTTGACAAAAAGCTATGAAGATCTGAAGATGGAGGAGAGCGAGACGATTGATCAGTTTGCCGCCCGTTTCGTTACCCTTGTCAACGCAATCAGGGGATATGGCGAAAAATTGGATGAGATCAAGAACGTCAGAAGGTTCCTGCGTGCGGCGCCGGCGCGCTACATGCAGATCGTTACATCGATCGAACAATGTCTCGACCTTAATACATTGATGGTTGAGGATCTCGTCGGAAGATTCAAGGCACACGATGAGAGAATCCGGATCAGCTTCGGTGATCCAGAACAGGTTGAGCACCTGATGCTCACAAAGCAGCAATGGATGACTCTTTCAAAAGAAAAGCAAGGAGGCTCCACGAGTGGCAAGGAGAAGCAACGCCCAACGAAAAAGTACATTGTGGGGCAGGAGGATGAAGATGACGCCCCGCCGCGGAGGAAGTTTGACATAAAGAAAGTAAGGTGTCATAACTGCGGCGAGCTCGGTCACTTCAAGGCTGATTGCCGGAAAGCACCAAAGGAAAAGGAAAAGGAGAGGGCGCATGTAAAGGCGGAATTGGCGGAGCAACGTATTCCGATGATCATGACAGGCTATGAAGGCTCAAAGACATACCGCTTGTGCAATCCTTATACCAATAAGGTGGTTTTAAAGGGAGACGTAATCTTTGAGGAAGACAAGTCATGGAATTGGGGCTACAACAAACCGGAATATTCAACTTTTCACGTCATGTGGGATCTTGAGTATGAAGAAAATATGGATCAATCGAGCTTATCCTTGTCAGCAAGTTCGGGCCCAGAAGACATTGAAGGCCTAGGGGCAGCTCCAAGCGTGGACACCAGGCCAGAAGCACTAGGGATTCTCCCAGAAGACAAAGAGTTTGAAAAAAAAGCTAGTCTGTGGCCAGAAGATACGGAACTGGAAGGGTGCGCAGATGCATGCGCAGCGATACCTACACTTGTTTGCCCAGCAATTATAAGAGAAGGAGGGGGAGCTGAAGCGAGCCCAGCAAACAGGCCAACAAGGCCAGAAGGCGATGGTCCAAGAGTGTGGACTGGTGGCCAGATAGATGGAGGAGACCCAACAATAGGGGGTGCAGATCCATCAAAAGGCTTTTCACATGGTATAGAGAAGCTAGAAGAAAACCAATTTGAGTTACCTCCTACTTATTTGTTCTATTGCATCCAAGAGCACCGACAAGTAGTAGATCAAATATGTGAGGCATCGATGAGAAAGTACTTCATCGAACCAAGTATAATGTCTCAGGGCGTGGACAAAAAGGACTGTCGGCGTGAAGCCATGGAGAAGCCGACAAGAGCAACGACGGCGACATGGGTGCCACAAGAGACGACGAAAGCACCATCGAAGATGATGGTTGAAGTGGCGAAAGTAAAGCCAACAGTAACGCCTACACGAAGTAGCTGGCGTATTTGGAATCCAGGTCGGTGTAGAAGAGAGCACGTCGTGCTTAGGGGGTGATTGTTAGGAATAAGCACGTCGTAGTACGGAGTACGTATCCGAGTAGACACGGGTAGTCGAATAGAGTAGGAATTAGATGTCCTAATCCTACTAGGTTAGCTATACTAAATCTGCTATATATACGTGTGTAAGGCCTCTGTAAAAACACCACCGTGAGCTATCAGAGAAATAAAGAAAGAAGACGCACGATATGTGCGTTTAGCTATCTAATTGATTCTGTGTGCGTTCAAGCGATTCGTGTTGTGTGCGTGAGCTGTCAGCTAGGAAAGTAATCTAGCTAGGCTAGCTACGTACGTGTGCACTTGTCCGTCTCGCCGGAAATCGTCTCGTCGGAGATTTGCTTGTACGTGCGTATACTGTCGGAAAGCACTCGAAGTATTGAAGCGTACAAGTCAGGGCAATTCTAACAGTCCCTATATTACAGATCGAGAGAGAGAGGTTTTCAGAGATAGAAGATGATCAACTCAGGGAGATTTTTGTGCAGCTCGATGTGCTGATTTTCTGTTCCTTCTTTCCTTTTTATTCGAAAGAGATTACAAACGTGGCTCCGTGGTCATCGCCACTCTCCCTACTAGATCGCGCCATCCCACGATTTGGAGCTTAGTCCACAGAGATCCTATTTCTATGCTATGACTGGATCAAAACAGAAAACAAAAACGTGGACAGCAGATCACTAAAACATCTACATGTCCTAAACCTGTCGACACTGAATAAACCCTTAACAGCCCACTAGCAACTAGCTTATCCAACAATCTCTACCTAAGCTAGGTGCTCTCAGAACTTATTGTCACTTGATCTCGACGACACCAATCCTTGCACGAAGCTCCTGAAACTTCACACGTCCAAGTGACTTTGTGAAGATATCTGCAAGCTGGTCGCAGGTGCCGATGTAGTCGACGGTGATGTGCCCCTTCTCCAGCTGCTCACGAATGAAGTGATACTTCAGCACAATGTGTTTGCTTCGATCGTGAAACACTGGATTCTTGCAGAGCTGAATTGCAGCCTTGTTATCCACTAGCAGTGTGGGCACCTTAGCTTCTCTGTTGAAGAGCTCACCGACAAGTCGCCCGAGCCACACTACTTGGCAGGATGCCGTTGATGCAGCCATGTACTCAGCCTCACAAGATGATAGTGATGTGGACTTTTGCTTCTGCGACTGCCAGGTGATTGGGCACTGACCAAAGAAGAAGACGCTCCCAGATGTACTCTTCCTGTCATCGACGTCTCCACCTAGATCAGCATCACTGAACCCTGTCAGATGCTCGCCATTCTTGCTGGTGAAGGCATAGCAGCACCCAAGACTTAGTGTCCCTGGAGATGTATCTCAGTATTTTCTTAACAGCGCTCATATGCTCAGTCGTTGGCGCCTCCATGAACCTACTGACATATCCCACCGCAAAAGACAGATCAGGCCGTGTGTGCACAAGGTATCGCAGTGAGCCGACGATGCTCCGATACAGTGTCACATTTACTGGAGGATTCTTGCTCTCCTTCGACAGCTTCAACCGTGGCTCCATTGGCACATGAACCAAGTTGCAATCGCCCATTCCCGCTTTCTCCAGAAGCTTGCTGGCGAACGCTGTCTTCTTGAGAGTAATCCTGCCTGGTATCTGTTCGACCTCGACTCCGAGGTACAGCTTGAGCAGACCAAGGTCACTCATGGAGAACCTGGTGCTCATCTCCTCCTTAAACTTCGTGATCGCAGCGGTGCTTGAGCCAGTGACGATCAGATCGTCAACGTATACGCCCAGAAGAAGCCGCTCGCCGCCGAGACCGCGCGTGTACACCGCGTGCTCTGACGGGCTGCGCTCGAACCCAGGAGAGGTGAGCACGCAGTCCAGCTTGATATTCCACGCACGCGGAGCTTGTCGTAGCCCGTAGAGCGCCTTGTGGAGGCGCAGTACCTTGCTTGACGCGCCGGCGTTGATGAAACCCGGCGGCTGAGCGACGTAGACCTCTTCCCCGAGTTCACCGTTGAGGAAGTGTAGCATCCCAGTTGTCTAACCCCTGTAATGCTACATGTCATAATAATAAAAAGAGCCACTTCCAACATATAATTGTTGCATCATCATCATATCATGCTCATGTCATCATACCACCTTGCATTTGAGCATCATATAAAACCCTTTCTTGTTTGGTTCTTATCTCATGTGCATGATTAATTGTATTTGCCTCTTGATATTGTATTTGGGTTTTAATAAATTGTTAAATGTCCAAGTTGAGTTGAGGGCATCTCTCTTTTTGACTCCACCACCTTATCTTTCACCACCTTATAATTCCACCACCCAACTAATCTGAGCTTGGCTTTGTTGATTTATCTCTAGCTCATGTTGTTGGTTGGATCCACCCATCATCTTTTGCTTGGCTTTTGCCCATTTTTGGGAATGCAAGGATTAAGCCACATGAAATAATGTTGTTTTCACAATATAACCATTGGGCATTAATTACCTTGCATGGGCCATGCAAGCGCCACCTTTGCTAGTCTTGGTTTTTGTTTGTTTTCAAAGTGGATCTTTTCCTTGGGCTTAATCTTGTTTGGGCTTGTAGTTCTTCATCATATCATCTACCTATCTTATCCTCTTAGCTAAACCCCATGCCCCATGCACACAAATGTGCTTATGTGGCATGCACTACACCAACCCCACCCTGCTCCTTACCTTTTTCTTTGATCTTGCTTGTTCTTTGTTGGATCATGCATGTACCAAAGAGACCACCCATCACCATCTTTTCCCTCTCCCTATCTCTCTTTCTCTTGCCATGTGCTAGTAGTTTGTTTTGGAGTAGACATGATCTAGTGTAAAGTACCTCCATCTCTTTTCCTACCCCTCTTAGCAAAACTTTAAATCTACCCATGCCATCTCTCTTTTTCCCTAAACCAAAAACCCTAATTCAAATCTATCCTAAACCAAAACCCTAGTCTACCCTTTTCTCTAAACAAACCTTTCTACCCTTCCCTTGCCTTCTATCCTAGCTACAACAACACCCTAATCTACACCAGCCCTAGACAAAACCCTAGCTACCATCTCTCTCTCTCTCTCACCTAGCTAAATCCTAAACATAACAACCTCACCTAACCTAGCTACACCACCTTTTCCCTCTCACCTCACCTCTTCACTCCACACCCGAGCTACCCCACCCCATCCTAGCTCTACCCTCTCTCTCTCTCTTGATCACATGGCCGAGCCCCTCCTCTTCCTCTCTCTTATCTCCCTGCCTCAGCGACCCCACCCCCTGCCTCCTCCCTGGGTTCCTCTCTCCCTCTCTCGGCTACAGGACAGAAAAGAAGGAAAGGGGAGAGTCACGCCCGAGCCACCCTCTCACCTTTTTGCAAACCACCACCTGCCCATGTGCTTTCCCCTCCCCCACGCAAGCTACTCAACCCTACCTGCTCCTGGCGTTCTTATCCTCACCCCCCTCTCAGGCCTCTCATCCCCTGCCTCCCTCCTTCTTCTCCACGAGCCAGAACTCCCCATGGCCACCTAAAAACCCTAGCCTCACCTCTGCCCGTCTTCGATCTGGTGGCGTCGAGAGAGAGCTGGCGGATCCCGAGGCCGGTCTGCTCCCTCTGCTTCGCCCAGGACACGAGGATCCCGCCGTAGCCTCGCCGGAGTGACCACGCCGTCGTCGTGCACGGAGCGAGCAGCTGCTTCTCGACCCGAGCCCGCCGGCGGATCCAGACCTTCCCGAGCCCCGGCCACCGCACCGTCGCGCTGCTGGTGAGTCCCTCCTCCCCCCAGACAACCTCTCTCTCTCCCTCTCGCCGTGCGCCGCTGTCGCGATCTGTCGAGCACCCCGCGCGCGCCGCGCGTCGCGCGCTGGCGACAGCAGCGCTGCAGCCGTCGTTTTGGTCGAGTTCAGAGCCATGCCCCGCACGCCACAGGCCGCCTCCGCGCTAGCACCCTGTACCAAAGTTGTAGGCCAAGATGTCGTCTCCATCTTTTGTTTTGGCGGCGACGTCTGAGACGCGCTGGGTTCGTCGCCAACGTCGACCGAAGATCCGGCCAGCTCCGCCGTCGCGGCGTCGCGTTCAGCAGCGGACAGCGTCGCGTGCATGTTTTGCGTTTAGACCCTTTCCGTTTTTCCCGCCTCACGCCCGCAGTCCACCAGCCCCACCCGCCAGCGTCCCTGGGAATCTTGCAAAAAGGCTCCCAGGGAAAACGTTGTTCAACCCGCGGTCCCTCCTTGCTGCCACCTGTCGCCGCCTCGTTCGCTAGCGCGTCCGGGGATCACTCTTACACATTACCCCCTGGCCTATTGGTTCACCAACCCGCGGTCCATCCAGGCCCGCTTGTCAGTGTCCCTGGTAGTTTTATAGAAAGGTACCCGAGCTTTTCCAACCTAAACCCGCGGTCCCCTGTGCCCTCAGTCGCTGGCGCGTGGGCCGCAGGACCCGCTAGCCCCACCTGTCTGTGACTCAGAAGCGAGTAGGAAAAGTGGAGAACGTTTCAGAGCTGTTTTGAATTCAAATTTTGTTAAATAAATTCAAAATTCAAATCTAATTCAGATTTTTAATAACTTTGCAATGGTAAATCCAAATTTGACAAATGATATATGTTTGAATATCAGGAAAATGAGAGGAATTCAAATATGCCATCCAATTTGACTTTTGCACAACTAAAATTCCAAGTTTATTTAAATTACCCAATTGCCACTGGATTTTCAATAATTAATAACTTTTGTTTTATAATTCCAAATTAAGCAAATGATATGTCTAAATTGATCAGCTCGACGAGACCTTTCTGTTTGTGCTATCCATAACTTCAATTGAAGCATGCATCATGTAAATATATAATGTACAGCAATGTTATGACAACAAATTGTGAACCAAAACTCCACTAAAATGTTGCTACTTGTTCTCCACACCTCCCCATGCCATGCTACTTTTCTTGCCATGTAAATTGTGCATCATTCATCATGGCATGATTGTTTGCTTGACGCATCTTATTCATATGCTTGTGCTCTATATTCATGTTGGCCTTGTTTGTTTGGTTTTTCTCGGATAGACACTGAGCAGGGGTTATATCAAGAGAACCAGGAGCACTACCCAGATCCGTCCCTTGCTTCAACTGAGATACCAGGCAAGCACTACCACATGCTTGCATACATACAGTACCTATTGCCTCTATCTTATTCTTGCATCATCGAGTCGCGATTGCATTAAATTGAATCCCAAGTATGCATAGCCTTTACTTTTAAACCCCACCAAGCTTGTTTCCTCCATCCCATGAGCCACTACTATAGGAGTTGTTTGAGCCATGCGAGTCGTAGAACAGCATGTGTAGGGTATGTGAGTGTCTGTTGGATAACGAGGTACCTAAACAACTTAACCTGAGTAGTTCTGGGATAACTAAAGAAAGTGGCACCGGTGAGCAACATCTGCTATTTGGTTTTTCCTGCTCACTTGTGTCCCGTAAGACCCCGAGTACTTGATTCCTGTTCCTTGATTTATCGCGCTATCCACATCCGGGAGGTATATGGGACCCCCCTGAGCCAGAGCTTGATTCCGTCTTATTTCTTGGGGCCACAAACTAGTTTGAGGTTTTATTACGATCCTGTACTTATGCCATGTTTTACTGCTTTATTTACTATTGTGCGATGAGCACACTGTACTGTTTAGGAAGGTGACCCGTTTACGTGGTATCGACAGTCCCCGTTTGGGGATCTGCTGTCGTTTACCGCCGGCCCCACAAACCTTGTAGTCCGTCTCGAAGCTTGCTTACTCCGTTGCGGGTATACTCCAAGGGGTGGCCCCCTGAAATATTTCTGAATTCTGTGATTGTTCAGTCGTGAAAGCCTCGTTGGGTTTTGATTTGGTTTTTCCGAGGTTGATCGAGTGTGTGTTGCTATTGGTGCACCCCGGCCGGGTAAAACTTTCTGAAAGCCGTGTCCGCGGATATGGACGACTTGGAGCACAGTTTCTCGATCATAGACAAGCATAACTAAAGTACCGCCTTAATTTGACTAAGTAACTTGACTAGTAAATAGTGCAACACTCATGGAATGGTTAATAAAATTGCCAACGGATGGGAGGTTGTTCGTCCGCTTCCTTGTTGGTAAGCAGGGAGGAGGATGGATCGGATGAGATTACCATTATAATTGTTGTCCTTTATTCACGGACATCCGTCTATCATTGGTTAGGCGGATGGTTAGCGTTTATCTGTAGAACTGCTAGGGTTTATCTTTCGCTGCAATGGCGTCACCCCAGGTTGTGTCCCCTTTAGAGGCATTAAGACTTGCTGAGTACCCTTAGGGTCTCACACGATAAATTCTTGATTCAGATGAACAGGTACCTTCTCAGGACGGATACTGGGTGGAAGAAGCCGAAGATGTGGGCAACGATCGTTCGGTGTAGAGATTCCGGGCACGGGGATCCGTGAGACCTGTAGTTGGGATGTGCTTATTTTCTATGGCATCTTATGCCGATTTGCTTCTTATCCGTACTCGGATTTTGTTATTGAATTTTATGGTCGTTGTCATGAGGTATTGCCCACAGTTTTGGGGTTCCGGGGCGTTTGAGAGTTATGACCAAAAACTCGTATTTTGTGTTTTATGGCCATTTTCATCAAGTGTTCCCCATAGTTTTTAGGTTCAAGGGTAATTGACAACGATTGTAGGGCTCGATACATGTTTAAGATTTATGATCAAATACTCGTCATTTCCGTGTTTTATAGCTGTTTCATGAGCTATACCCCACAGTTTTGGGATGCTAGGGGGCTTTGCATGGCACGTAAGACCCGATACATGTTTGAGAGTGATGACTAAAAACACATTATTTTTGCGTTTACGACCGTCTCATGAGTTATTGCCCACAGTTTTGGGGTTTGAGGGGGATTTACAATGATCGTAGGACCCGGTATATGTTTTAGAGTTATGACCAAAAACTCATCGTTTTTGTGTTTTATGGCTGTTTTCATGAACTATTGCCCATAGTTTCGAAGTTATAGGGGGGTTTACATGGCCCTTAAGACCCGCTACATGTTTGGGGCATGATCAAAAACTCGTCGTTTTCGTGATTTATGGCCGTTTAATGAGCTATTGCCCATAGTTTTGGGGCTCCACGGGGATTTGCATGGCCCGCAAGACCCGCTACATGTCTAAGAGATATGACCAAAAACTCGTCGTTTTCGCGATTTATGGCCGTTTGTTGAGCTATGGCACACAATTTCGGGGTTGTAGGGGGATTTGCATGGCCCGCAAGAGTCGATATGTCTTTTAGAGTTATGACCAAAAACTCATTGTATTTGTGTTTTTTGGCCGTTTTCATGAACTATTGCCCACGGTTTTGTAGTTCCAAGGGGATTCACATAGCCAGGAAGACCCGATACATGTTTGAGATTTATAAGAAAAAACTCGTCGTTTTTGTGTTTATGGCTGTTTAGTTGAGTTATTATTCACAATTTTGGAGTTCCAAGGAGATTTACAATGATCATAAGGCCCGATACATGTTTGAGGACATAACCAAAAAGTCGTCGTTTTCGTGTTTTATGGCCGTTTTTGGGGTTCCAGGGCGATTTACATGTTTGAGAGGTATGACCTAAAACTCGTCGTTATTGAATTTTATGGCCGTTGTCATGAGGTATTGCCCACAGTTTTGGGGTTCCGGGGCGTTTGAGAGTTACGACTAAAAACTCGTATTTTTGTGTTTTATGGCCATTTTCATCAGTTGTTCCCCATAGTTTTTGGGTTTTAGGGTAATTTACAACGATTGTAGTGCCGGATATATGTTTGAGATTTCTGACCAAAAACTCGTCATTTTCGTGTTTTATGGATGTTTTCATGAGCTATACCCCACAGTTTTGGGGTGCTGGGGGATTTGCATGGCACGTAAGACCTGATACATGTTTAAGAGTTAAGACTAAAAACACGTTATTTTTGCGTATTACGTCCGTTCTCATGAGTTATTGCCAACAGTTTTAGGGTTCGAGGGGGATTTACAACGACCGTAGGATCCTGTATATGTTTTGGATTTATGACCAAAAAACATCGTTTTTGTGTTTTATGGCCGTTTTCATGAGCTATACCCCACAGTTTTGAGGTGCTAGGGGGCTTTGCATGGCACGTAAGACCAGATACATGTTTGAGAGTGATGACTAAAAACACGTTATTTTTGCGTTTTACGACCGTTTTCATGAGTTATTGCCCATAGTTTTGCGGTTCAAGGGGGATTTACAACGATCGTAGGACCCGGTATATGTTTCAGAGTTATGACCAAAAACTCTTCGCTTTTGTGTTTTATGGCTATTTTCATGAACTATTGCCCATAGTTTTATAGTTCTAGGGGGATTTGCATGGCCCTTAAGACCCGCTACATGTTTGGGGCATGATCAATAACTCGTTTTTCGTGATTTATGGCTGTTTAATGAGCTATTGCTCATAGTTTTTGGGTTCGACGGGGATTTGCATGGCCCGCAAGACCCGCTACATGTCTGAGAGATATAACCAAAAACTCGTCGTTTTCGCGATTTATGGTCGTTTGTTGAGCTATGGCCCACAATTTCGGGGTTCTAGGGGGATTTGCATGGCCCGCAAGAGTCGGTATGTCTTTTAGAGTTATGACAAAAAAACTCATTGTATTTGTGTTTTTTGGCCATTTTCACGAACTATAGCTCACGATTTGTAGTTCAAAGGGAATTCGGGTGGCCAGTAAGACCTGATACATGTTTGAGATTTATAAGCAAAAACTCGTCGTTTTCGTGTTTATGGCTGTTTAGTTGAGTTATTATTCACAATTTTGGAGTTCCAAGGAGATTTACAATGACCATAAGCCTGATACATGTTTGAAGACATAAGCCCAAAACTCGTCGTTTTTGTGTTTTATGGCCGGTTTTGGGGTTCCAGGGCGATTTATATGTTTGAGAGGTATGACCTCAAACTCGTCGTTATTGAATTTTATGGTCGTTGTCATGAGGTATTGCCCACAGTTTTGGGGTTCCGGGGCGTTTGAGAGTTATGACCAAAAACTCGTATTTTGTGTTTTATGGCCATTTTCATCAGTTGTTCCCCATAGTTTTTAGGTTCAAGGGTAATTGACAACGATTGTAGGGCTCGATACATGTTTAAGATTTATGATCAAAAACTCGTCATTCCGTGTTTTATGGCTGTTTCATGAGTTATACCCCACAGTTTTGGGGTGCTAGGGGGCTTTGCATGGCACGTAAGACCCGATACATGTTTGAGAGTGATGACTAAAAACACATTATTTTTGCATTTACGACCGTTTTCATGAGTTATTGCCCACGGTTTTGGGGTTCGAGGGGGATTTACAATTATCATAGGACCCGGTATATGTTTCAGAGTTATGACCAAAAACTCATCGTTTTTGTGTTTTATGGCTGTTTTCATGAACTATTGCCCATAGTTTCGAAGTTATAGGGGGGTTTACATGGCCCTTAAGACCCGTACATGTTTGGGGCATGATCAAAAACTCGTCGTTTTCGTGATTTATGGCCGTTTAATGAGCTATTGCCCATAGTTTTGGGGCTCCACGGGGATTTGCATGGCCCGCAAGACCCGCTACATGTCTGAGAGATATGACCAAAAACTCGTCGTTTTCGCGATTTATGTCCGTTTGTTGAGCTATGGCACACAATTTCGGGGTTGTAGGGGGATTTGCATGGCCCGCAAAAGTCGATATGTCTTTTAGAGTTATGACCAAAAACTCATTGTATTTGTGTTTTTTGGCCGTTTTCATGAACTATTGCCCACGGTTTTGTAGTTCCAAGGGGATTCACATAGCCAGTAAGACCCGATACATGTTTGAGATTTATAAGCAAAAACTCGTCGTTTTCGTGTTTATGGCTGTTTAGTTGAGTTATTATTCACAATTTTGGAGTTCCAAGGAGATTTACAATGATCATAAGGCCCGATACATGTTTGAGGACATAACCAAAAAGTCGTCGTTTTCGTGTTTTATGGCCGTTTTTGGGGTTCCAGGGCGATTTACATGTTTGAGAGGTATGACCTAAAACTCGTCGTTATTGAATTTTATGGCCGTTGTCATGAGGTATTGCCCATAGTTTTGGGGTTCCGGGGCGTTTGAGAGTTACGACTAAAAACTCGTATTTTTGTGTTTTATGGCCATTTTCATCAGTTGTTCCCCATAGTTTTTGGGTTTTAGGGTAATTTACAACGATTGTAGGGCCCGATATATGTTTGATATTTCTGACCAAAAACTCGTCATTTCCGTGTTTTATGGCTGTTTTCATGAGCTATACCCCACAGTTTTGGGGTGCTGGGGGGCTTTGCATGGCACGTAAGACCTGATACATGTTTAAGAGTTCAGACTAAAAACACGTTATTTTTGCGTATTACGTCCGTTCTCATGAGTTATTGCCAACAGTTTTAGGGTTCGAGGGGGATTTACAACGATCGTAGGATCCGGTATATGTTTTGGATTTATGACCAAAAAACATTGTTTTTGTGTTTTATGGCCGTTTTCACGAGCTATACCCCACAGTTTTGAGGTGCTAGGGGGCTTTGCATGGCACGTAAGACCTGATACATGTTTGAGAGTGATGACTAAAAACACGTTATTTTTGCGTTTTACGACCGTTTTCATGAGTTATTGCCCATAGTTTTGGGGTTCAAGGGGGATTTACAACGATCGTAGGACCCGGTATATGTTTCAGAGTTATGACCAAAAAGTCGTCGCTTTTGTGTTTTATGGCTATTTTCATGAACTATTGCCCATACTTTTATAGTTCTAGGGTGATTTGCATGGCCCTTAAGACCCGCTACATGTTTGGGGCATGATCAAAAACTCGTTTTTCGTGATTTATGGCTGTTTAATGAGCTATTGCTCATAGTTTTGGGGTTCCACGGGGATTTGCATGGCCCGCAAGACCCGCTACATGTCTGAGAGATATGACCAAAAACTCGTTGTTTTCGCGATTTATGGCCGTTTGTTGAGCTATGGCCCACAATTTCGGGGTTCTAGGGGGATTTGCATGGCCCGCGAGAGTCGGTATGTCTTTTAGAGTTATGACAAAAAAAACTCATTGTATTTGTGTTTTTTGGCCATTTTCATGAACTATAGCCCACGGTTTTGTAGTTCAAAGGGAATTCGGGTGGCCAGTAAGACCTGATACATGTTCGAGATTTATAAGCTAAAACTCGTCGTTTTCGTGTTTATGGCTGTTTAGTTGAGTTATTATTCATAATTTTGGAGTTCCAAGGAGATTTACAATGACCATAAGCCTGATACATGTTTGAAGACATAAGCCCAAAACTCGTCGTTTTGTGTTTTATGGCCGGTTTTGGGGTTCCAGGGCGATTTATATGTTTGAGAGGTATGACCTCAAACTCGTCGTTATTGAATTTTATGGTCGTTGTCATGATGTATTGCCCACAGTTTTGGGGTTCCGGGGCGTTTGACAGTTATGACCAAAAACTCGTATTTTGTGTTTTATGGCCATTTTCATCAGTTGTTCCCCATAGTTTTTAGGTTCAAGGGTAATTGACAACGATTGTAGGGCTCGATACATGTTTAAGATTTATGATCAAAAACTCGTCATTTCCGTGTTTTATGGCTGTTTCATGAGCTATACCCCACAGTTTTGGGGTGCTAGGGGGCTTTGCATGGCACGTAAGACCCGATACATGTTTGAGAGTGATGACTAAAAACACATTATTTTTGCGTTTACGACCATTTTCATGAGTTATTGCCCACAGTTTTGGGGTTTGAGGGGGATTTACAACGATTGTAGGGCCCGATATATGTTTGAGATTTCTGACCAAAAACTCGTCATTTCCGTGTTTTATGGTTGTTTTCATGACCTATACCCCACAGTTTTGGGGTGCTGGGGGGCTTTGCATGGCACGTAAGACCTGATACATGTTTTAGAGTTATGACTAAAAACACGTTATTTTTGCGTATTACGTCCGTTCTCATGAGTTATTGCCAACAGTTTTAGGGTTCGAGGGGGATTTACAACGATCGTAGGATCCGGTATATGTTTTAGATTTATGACCAAAAAACATCGTTTTTTTTTGTTTTATGGCCGTTTTCATGAGCTATACCCCACAGTTTTGAGGTGCTAGGGGGCTTTGCATGGCACGTAAGACCTGATACATGTTTGAGAGTGATGACTAAAAACACGTTATTTTTGTATTTTACGACCGTTTTCATGAGTTATTGCCCATAGTTTTGGGGTTCAAGGGGGATTTACAACGATCGTAGGACCCGGTATATGTTTCAGAGTTATGACCAAAAACTCGTCGCTTTTGTGTTTTATGGCTATTTTCATGAACTATTGCCCATAGTTTTATAGTTCTAGGGGGATTTGCATGGCCCTTAAGACCCGCTACATGTTTGGGGCATGATCAAAAACTCATTTTTTCGTGATTTATGGCTGTTTAATGAGCTATTGCTCATAGTTTTGGGGTTCCACGGGGATTTGCATGGCCCGCAAGACCCGCTACATGTCTGAGAGATATGACCAAAAACTCATCGTTTTCGCGATTTATGGCCGTTTGTTGAGCTATGGCCCACAATTTCGGGGTTCTAGGGGGATTTGCATGGCCCGCAAGAGTCGGTATGTCTTTTAGAGTTATGAAAAAAAAACTCATTGTATTTGTGTTTTTTGGCCATTTTCATGAACTATAGCTCACGGTTTTGTAGTTCAAAGGGAATTCAGATGGCCAGTAAGACCTGATACATGTTTGAGATTTATAAGCAAAAACTCGTCGTTTTCGTGTTTATGGCTGTTTAGTTGAGTTATTATTCACAATTTTGGAGTTCCAAGGAGATTTACAATGACCATAAGCCTGATACATGTTTGAGGACATAAGCCAAAAACTCGTCGTTTTTGTGTTTTATAGCTGGTTTTCGGGTTCCAGGGCGATTTATATGTTTGAGAGGTATGACCTCAAACTCGTCGTTATTGAATTTCATGGTCGTTGTCATGAGGTATTGCCCACAGTTTTGGGGTTCCGGGGCGTTTGAGAGTTATGACCAAAAACTCGTATTTTGTGTTTTATGGCCATTTTCATCAGTTGTTCCCCATAGTTTTTAGGTTCAAGGGTAATTGACAACGATTGTAGGGCTCGATACATGTTTAAGATTTATGATCAAAAACTCGTCATTTCCGTGTTTTATGGTTGTTTAATGAGCTATACCCCACAGTTTTGGGGTGCTAGTGGGCTTTGCATGGCACGTAAGACCCGATACATGTTTGAGAGTGATGACTAAAAACACATTACTTTTGCGTTTACGACCGTTTTCATGAGTTATTGCCCACAGTTTTGGGGTTCGCGGGGGATTTACAATGATCGTAGGACTCGGTATATGTTTCAGAGTTATGACCAAAAACTCATCGTTTTTGTGTTTTATGGCTGTTTTCATGAACTATTGCCCATAGTTTCGGAGTTTTAGGGGGATTTACATGGCCCTTAAGACCCGCTAAATGTTTGGGGCATGATCAAAAACTCGTCGTTTTCGTGATTTATGGCCGTTTAATGAGCTATTGCCCATAGTTTTGGGGTTCCACGGGGATTTGCATGGCCCGCAAGACCCACTACATGTCTGAGATATGACCAAAAACTCATCGTTTTCGCGATTTATGGCCGTTTGTTGAGATATGGCACACAATTTCGGGGTTCTAGGGGGATTTGCATGGCCCGCAAGAGTCGATATGTCTTTTAGAGTTATGACCAAAAACTCATTGTATTTGTGTTTTTTGGCCGTTTTCATGAACTATTGCCCACGGTTTTGTAGTTCCAAGGGGATTCACATAGCCAGTAAGACCCGATACATGTTTGAAATTTATAAGCAAAAACTCGTCGTTTTTGTGTTTATAGCTGTTGAGTTGAGTTATTATTCACAATTTTGGAGTTCCAATGAGATTTACAATGATCATAAGGCCCGATACATGTTTGAGGACATAACCAAAAAGTCGTCGTTTTCGTGTTTTATGGCCGTTTTGGGGGTTCCAAGGCGATTTACATGTTTGAGAGGTATGACCTAAAACTCGTCGTTATTGAATTTTATGGCCGTTGTCATGAGTATTGCCCACAGTTTTGGGGTTCCGGGGCGTTTCAGATTTACTACCAAAAACTCGTATTTTTGTGTTTTATGGCCATTTTCATCAGTTGTTCCCCATAGTTTTTGGGTTTCAGGGAGATTTACAATGATTGTAGGTCCCGATACATGTTTGAGATTTCTGACCAAAAATTCGTCATTTCCGTGTTTTATGGCTGTTTTCATGAGCTATACCCCACAGTTTTGGGGTGCTGGGGGGCTTTGCATGGCACTTATGACCTGATACATGTTTAAGAGTTATGACTAAAAACACGTTATTTTTGCGTATTACGTCCGTTCTCATGAGTTATTGCCAACAGTTTTAGGGTTCGAGGGGGATTTACAACGATCGTAGGATCCGGTATATGTTTTAGATTTATGACCAAAAAACATCGTTTTTGTGTTTTATGGCCGTTTTCATGAGCTATACCCCACAGTTTTGAGGTGCTAGGGGGCTTTGCATGGCACGTAAGACCTGATACATGTTTGAGAGTGATGACTAAAAACACGTTATTTTTGCGTTTTACGACCGTTTTCATGAGTTATTGCCCATAGTTTTGGGGTTCAAGGGGGATTTACAACGATCGTAGGACCCGTTATATGTTTCAGAGTTATGAACAAAAACTCGTCGCTTTTGTGTTTTATGGCTATTTTCATGAACTATTGCCCATAGTTTTATAGTTCTAGGGGGATTTGTATGGCCCTTAAGACCCGCTACATGTTTGGGGCATGATCAAAAACTCGTTTTTTCGTGATTTATGGCTGTTTAATGAGCTATTGCTCATAGTTTTGGGGATCCACGGGGATTTGCATGGCCTGCAAGACCCGCTACATGTTTGAGAGATATGACCAAAAACTCATCGTTTTCGCGATTTGTGGCCGTTTGTTGAGCTATGGCCCACAATTTCGGGGTTCTAGGGGGATTTGCATGGCCCGCAAGAGTCGTTATGCCTTTTAGAGTTATGACAAAAAAACTCATTGTATTTGTGTTTTTTGGCCATTTTCATGAACTATAGCTCACATTTTGTAGTTCAAAGGGAATTCGGATGGCCAGTAAGACCTGATACATGTTTGAGAT
The DNA here is from genome assembly GCA_916181665.1 of Avena sativa. Lineage (NCBI taxonomy): Eukaryota > Viridiplantae > Streptophyta > Magnoliopsida > Poales > Poaceae > Avena > Avena sativa. The sequence continues at coordinate 485,002,587 of OV702283.1, forward strand.
TTATAAGCAAAAACTCGTCGTTTTCGTGTTTATGGCTGTTTAGTTGAGTTATTATTCACAATTTTGGAGTTCCAAGGAGATTTACAATGACCATAAGCCTGATACATGTTTGAGGACATGAGCCAAAAACTCGTCGTTTTTGTGTTTTATGGCCGGTTTTGGGGTTCCAGGGCGATTTATATGTTTGAGAGGTATGACCTCAAACTCGTCGTTATTGAATGTTATGGTCGTTGTCATGAGGTATTGCCCACAGTTTTGGGGTTCCGGGGCGTTTGAGAGTTATGACCAAAAACTCGTATTTCGTGTTTTATGGCCATTTTCATCAGTTGTTCCCCATAGTTTTTAGGTTCAAGGGTAATTGACAATGATTGTAGGGCTCGATACATGTTTAAAATTTATGATCAAAAACTCGTCATTTCCGTGTTTTATGGCTGTTTCATGAGCTATACCCCACAGTTTTGGGGTGCTAGGGGGCTTTGCATGGCACGTAAGACCCGATACATGTTTGAGAGTGATGACTAAAAACACATTATTTTTGCGTTTACGACCGTTTCTTGAGTTATTGCCCACAGTTTTGGGGTTCGAGGGGGATTTACAATGATCGTAGGACCCGGTATATGTTTCAGAGTTATGACCAAAAACTCATCGTTTTTGTGTTTTATGGCTGTTTTCATGAACTATTTCCCATAGTTTCGGAGTTATAGGGGGATTTACATGGCCCTTAAGACCCGCTAAATGTTTGGGACATGATCAAAAACTCGTCGTTTTCATGATTTATTGCCGTTTAATGAGCTATTGCCCATAGTTTTGGGGTTCCACGGGGATTTGCATGGCCCGTAAGACCCGCTACATGTCTGAGAGATATGACCAAAAACTCGTCGTTTTCGCGATTTATGGCCGTTTGTTGAGCTATGGCACACAATTTCGGGGTTGTAGGGGTGTTATCGCCATATTTTGGCCAAGGAAGGAGATGGGCCGTGATCAAGATGGGCTTGGAAGATACGTATATTCAACGTGTTGTTGAATCGGCCTTGTGCGTGGATTTGGGCTAAATTGCCCGTGTATCTTGTATCGTAGTAGGTTCCGTTTCAGTTTAGGTAAAGATAGAGTTGTAGAGTTATTCCAAAGATAGAAAGTCTCCGGACTATAAATATGTACCTAAGGTTATCGAGAAAAGGAGGACAATCACGTTCACAACAAACACAATCTCGGCGCATCGCCACCCCTTGTTTCTAGGGTTTCTTTCGGGTAAGTGTCATGCTGCCTAGATCGCATCTTGCGATCTAGGCAGTACTTTTACTTATGCGTTATTTGGTGTTACTCGTACTGAAGCCTTGTTGATGGCGAGTAACACTACTATCATAGATTTGTTGAGGCTAGCATCGGTGCTCTTCGCTATAATTGTTTAAGTTATGCTGCCTCTAGTTACCTCGCTACCTTTGCACCTTTTCCCACGTGCAAGGGTAGCATCTTGCTTGATCGTTATTTAGCTGATTCGATCTGTTATAGTTATGCCTTGTTCTCCAAGGTTTAGTTTGATATCTACGTAGTCCGGCCTTGCAAACGGGTTGAACGATCCAGTAGTACGTAAGGATGTGGTTTACTAGTTCTAGAGAAGTTGTTCTGGTAATTGACTTTACGTCGGTTGTTAGGCCTCCTCTAGGGTTATTTTTCTATCATCTTTTGTGTCTACCAGGCTCAATTACGTGTAGGACGTTCCAGTTACATGGTGAAAACGTTAAACTATCGTAGATCGATTTAACTTGTAATGATAAAGCAAAACCCCATGTTATCGTAAATCTAATGCAGAACCATGGGATAATCGGCTCTAGGAGCCGATTCACAGGGAAACCTGGGAGCCGGTCACGGATCGAATTTTACGTATACTTGTTAACCATGCAGGAAATCAATCGAAGCAATCCTTCACCTTCCTGACCAGGTATAGGTCAGGTGGCACGCCCTCGAACCAAGCCAGGACGTGTGCCGGAGTTTTGCGGGCCGTTGCCCGAGGGACCAGGGCCCACCAGCAGTTCTGGGAGCCTCCCGGCTCTTCGTGTTGCTCGTCGCTGCTCGCCGGTGGGTTTTGACAGGCAACACATTCTGGCACGCCCGGTGGGACATTCAACAACATCTGCATCAACATCCGACGCTGAGATGGGGGACAGATCAGTCACGTACGACGAGCTGCCTGAAGAGCACAAGGCGAAGTATGACGACATCAAAGCTCTCTTCGAAGCCGATCTCATCGGATCTTTTGAGAGGACCCGTAAGCATGGCATCAAGTGGATGGGGTTCTCACCCGAGGGTGCTCTTGATGAGGTGGATCTGTCTGTTCCTTCAGAGGAGCGCACCAGAGCTCTGCGACAGGAAGTCAACTACATGGTGGCTCATTCTCTTCACCGCCATTCTGAGAGCCTGGTGAACGCTTTCGAGCGGATCGCAGTTCGCGTAGTTTAGGAGATCATGAAACATCAGTACTCTCCGTCGGGGCCTACTCTGGGGACTCACCAGGGAGAAAGACCGCTCCAGACCAGGCCGCCGCTGCCATTCACACTTGCAGCTCCGGAGCCGCCAGGGGCAGCGGCGTACGTCGTCTACAAGGTCGGAGGCGACCCAGGCGATTGCCAGTTCCTGTTTGAACCACCTAAAGAAATCCCACATGGATATGTGTGCACTTACATGCCGGACTGCAATAACCTGACACGCACCAACCAGATTGCAACCGCAGGGATTTCTGCGGAAGGAGTTCCTGGAGCAGGGGTTTCAGCAGGCGTTTCTGGAGCAGCGATGTCTGGGATGGACGCCGACAAACAGGCATGGCTAGCCAAGTATGCCACTGGAACGAGTCATGAGAATCTAGCCCCTGCAGCTCAAACAGTGGAGCAAATCCGTACCATCTTGAGAGACCAGTTCGGCTTGGTGCCGAAGAGAAGGACAATCGGCTATTCAAAGCCGTACCCCAACGAGTTTGATCTGATCCCGCTGCCTCCCAAGTATCGGCTCCCTGAGTTCTCAAGGTAGCGGATCAGAAGGATCGAGCTCGATCGAGCACGTGAGCCCATACCTGGCACAGTTAGGCATGATTTCAGCATCGGATCAGCTGCGCGTAAGGTTCTTTGCGCAATCTCTGACAGGACCAGCTTTTGGGTGGTACACCTCGCTGCCACCTGATTCGATTCAGACCTGGAAGCAACTGGAAGAGCAGTTCCACACTCAGTATCATTCAGAGGCTACCGAGGCTGGCATTGCAGACCTGGCACAGGTGCGGCAGAAGCGGGGAGAAACTGTAGCCGAGTACATCCAGCGCTTCAGGACTATCAAGAACCGATGTTACTCAGCTCGTTTAACTGAGAAAGAAGCAGTCGAGCTAGCAGTGTTGGGTCTCTCAGCACCCATCAAGGATCTGGCTTTCCAAGTAGAGTACAACTCATTGGCGCACATGGCCCAGAAGCTGACAATGTATGAACAGCGCCACCCTGAGTTGTACCAAGACAAGTTCAAACGTCCGATAGGCCTGGTCGATGCAGAAGAAGATGATCCTACACAAGACCAGGAGGTGGCCATAGCTGAATGGGCTCGAGGGGCACATCCTGTATCCTGCAAATGGGTAAAACAGCAAGGGCCTGCAAAAGGGTTCGACTTCGATGTGAGCAAAGCCGAGCAGATATTCGATTTACTGCTGAAGGAGAAGCAGCTGAGGTTACCCGAAGGCCACAAAATCCCTACGGCTCAGGAAATGAACGGGAGACCATACTGCAAGTGGCATCACTCGTTCACCCACACCGCCAATGATTGCAAAGAGCTACGTCGCCAGATCCAAACGGCGATAGAACAAGGCCGTCTGATCCTTGGGCAGTTCGCCATGAAAGTGGACACAAACCCATTCCCCGGCGTCAACATGGTAGAACTCAGTCACTCCGCGAGGCGTCAGCTGGATTTCTCGTTCGATGTTAATATGGCAGGATCTGGGTACCACCATGACACGTACAAGGAGGAACGTGATCGCTCTCGGGGCAAAGAAAGAGAGGAGGCTGGTCCACGTGACCGGCCCAGCCACAATGACAGGCGGTATTTAACAGAGGAACAGGTGAGGAGAGTGCGATATCAGAAGCCACATTCCACGCATCTCCTTAACAAGTATGAGCGTCAGTATGACCAACATCGCCGGCGCGATGGAGACGATGAAGGATATGAGCACCTCGCTAGGGGACCGTCAAAAGAAAAGGAAGGCGTGGACAAACATTGGGATTGTCCTTTCTTCAAGTATTGCTGGGATGCGGGAATGAGCCGATTGCCTACAGTCGACAACTGCCCGGAATGTGGACAGCAGAAGGAGGACACGGGGCCAGTTTCAGTGTTCAAACGTCTAGGGCCTCTCCCACCTCAGAGCCGTTACAGGGAGTCCGCTCGAGCAAAAGACCTCGAGAAGCCAAGGGATGACAAAGAAGAAGACAGATATCACCGTCCAAGGTGGTGTCCCGACGAACTCAGACACACCCAAAAGCGTAGAGTGCAGCGGCTGCGTAACTTGGAGGAAGCCGAAGCGCAGTATCTCCACGCTTTAAAGAAAGCATGGACCGATCTGGCCGTTAAAATTAGGCAGACCTTGGAAACGGAAGACCGCCCGAAAAGGAAAGAGTGGCGCCCCAAACCGGTAAAGGCCGATGCAAAGACATCGGCTGACACAAACATGGTGTTCATACTTCCGTCAGAATTCTGCGCGCCAAGAACCAACGAGCTACCAGTGGCACAGTTTGACTGTGGCCCACGGCCGGTTATCTTTGAGAAGCCACGTGAGAAGGGTTACAAACATATGAAAGCCCTGTACCTACGAGGTTACATCAATGGGCAGCCTGTCAGCAAGATGCTGGTGGACACCGGAGCGGCAGTCAATATAATGCCATACTCCATGCTACGGCGTTTGGGACGCTCCATTGCAGATCTGATCAAAACCAACGTCACGTTAAGCGACTTCAACGGCCAGACTTCGGAAACGCAAGGCGTGCTGAACGTGGATCTGACCGTGGGCAGAAAAACCATCCCCACGTCATTCTTCGTCGTGGACAGCAAAAGCACCTACGCTGTCTTGCTAGGAAGAGATTGGATTCACGCTAATTGCTGCATTCCGTCCACGATGCACCAGTGCCTAATACAGTGGGATGGAGATGAAGTGGAGGTCATTCATGCAGATGATTCTATCGAGATCTCCATAGCTGGCATGAACGTCTGGGAAGCAGAAGACCAAGAGCCGATCTCTGGAATCAGTCTAGACGGCTGTGAGCGCATTGAAGCTACAAAAAACGGGGTGAGGCTGGTCTTATCCACTGGCCTGACAGAGTAGCAAAGTCCACGATCATGCGCGGTACGGCCGATCCCTGCGATCGGCCACAAAAAATAAAAAGCAGCAATCATACGACAAGCAGATCACGTAGTCGTAGCAGGGAGATGCCCTGCCATTGTAAAACAATAAGGTGTAAACCGTCCTTGACTAATGCAATCAAAAAGGGGGCCGATTCAGGCAATCGGCCCAATTTATTTTTGTTACCCTCACCTACTGTTTGCCATGTGCTTAGCATCGATTTGACAGGTGACGGAAAGCTAGGGTATGGGTTTACATCCGCTGATGAACTAGAAGAAATCGACATTGGTCCTGGGGATAAGCCACGACCAACATTTATCAGCAAAAAGTTAGATCCGAGCCAGCGGGGTCCTATGATAGCCCTGTTGAAACAATATCCAGACTGCTTCGCCTGGGACTATACAGAGATGCCTGGGTTAGACAGGAGCATCATTGAGCATCGACTCCCGCTTAAAAAAGGATTTCGGCCATTCCAGCAGCGAGCACGACAGATGAAGGCCGAAATTCTGGAAGAAGTCAAGAAGGAGGTCGAGAAAATGTTGATAGCCAAGTTAATCAGGCCATGCAGGTATGCTGAGTGGATTTCTAGTATCGTACGTGTAGAGAAAAAGGATGGCCGTTGGCGTGTTGCCATAGATTTTCGGGATCTCAACAGAGCTACCCCAAAGGATGAGTATCCGATGTCGGTGGCAGAGACGTTAATCAACGCAGCGGCTGGTCATAAGATCTTGAGCTTCATGGATGGAAATGCCGGTTACAACCTAATTTTTATGGCTCCGGAAGACATACACAAGACTGCATTCAGAGTCCTAGGGTCGGTGGGGTTGTTTGAGTATGTAGTCATGACATTTGGACTAAAGAATGCCGGCGCCACGTACCAAAGAGCCATGAATTACATTTTCCATGATCTGATCGGCAAGCTGGTGGAAATTTACATCGATGACGTGGTGGTCAAGTCTGCTTCAGTGCAAGGACACTTGGACGATCTGCAACGCGTCCTGGACCGAACAAGAAAATTCGGGCTACGGATGAATCCAAAGAAGTGTGCCTTCGGGGTGACGGCCGGTCAGTTCTTGGGTTTTTTGGTCCATGAACGCGGAATTGAGATCGGCCTGAAAATTCAGGAGGCAGTGCGAACAATGAAGCCACCCACCACAAAGAAAGAACTGCAGTCTCTCATCGGCAAGATCAACTTCGTTAGAAGATTCATCTCCAATCTGTCAGGAAGAATAGAGCCGTTCATGGGACTGGTGAAAATTAAATCTGACGAGGAATTCCGCTGGGGGGCAGAACAACAATGAGACTTCGACGAGATCAAAGAATATCTGACGAAGCCGCCAGTGTTGGTTCCGCCCCAGCCGGACAGACCGTTCTACATCTACTTGTCAGTAGCTGACACGTCCATCGCCTCGGTGGTGGTGCAAGTTTATGATGGGCTGGAGCGAGTCGTATTTTACATAAGCAGAAGGATGCTGGACCCAGAGACAAGGTATCCTGATATCGATAAGTTATGCCTCTGCCTGTTTTTCACCTGCACCAAGCTGCGCCACATTTTGCTATCAGCGGAGATTGTCATCATATGCAAATCAGACGTCATAGAGCACATGCTGTCGGCTCCTATGTTGAAAGGCCGACTGGGCAAATGGATGTTTGCATTATCGGAGTTTGACATCTGGTACCAACCCGCGAAAGCAGTTAAGGGACAGGCTTTGGCCGACCTTATCGCTGAGAGGATCAACACTAATATAGCAGCACTGTCTATACGAGCGTGGGCTATGTTTTTCGACGGATCGGTTTGTGACGATGGGTGCGGCATCATCATGCTACTCGTGTCGCCCCGGGGGGCAACATTTTCCTTCTCCATCAGGTTATCTGCCCCTCGCACCAACAACGTCGCTGAGTACGAGGCGATACGCAAGGGAATGGAGTTGCTCGTCGAAGCTGGAGCAGAAGCAGTGGAAATTTTTGGAGACTCCAAGTTGGTGATTTCCCAACTCACGGAGGAATACAAGTGTGAGAGTGAGTCCCTCTTCCCATTATGGCTGCACTGTCGTGAGCTGATGGCGCAGTTCCGGTACATAAACTTCACCTGGTTCCCGCGGTCGCAGAATACCGAGGCGAATGATCTTGCACAAATGGCTTCAGGCTACAAGGATGTAGCAGAGGGAGCCGATGTTCAGGTACAGTTCCTGGAAGCTGACGACTGGAGAGCCGATATCTTCAATTACTTGAAGGATTCGGCTCGGGGGGCACCTAAACGGATAAGGTACAAGGCCATGAAGTATGTGCTTATTGGGGATGACATGTTTTACAGGACTCTGGAAGGGTTATTGCTCAAATGCCTGGGGACAGCCGAGGCCAATCGGATCCTACACGAGGTACACGAAGGCGCCTGTGGAACTCACCAATCAGCTCACAAGATGAAATGGTTGATCAGGCGATCGGGGTTTTATTGGCCCACCATGCTTGAGGACTGTTTCAAGTACTACAAAGGGTGTCAAGCATGTCAGAAATTTGGGAAAATTCAGATGGTACCCGCGTCAGCAATGAACCCCATCATCAAGCCTTGGCCATTCCGAGGTTGGGGCATGGATATGATCGGCAAAATCAATCCTCCATCAAGCAAAGGCCACATGTGGATTTTGGCCATCACTGATTATTTCACTAAATGGGTGGAGGCTGTCTCGATGAAATCAGTAAACTCAAAGGATGTTATCAACTTTGTGAAAGAACATGTCATCCATAGATTCGGGATTCCCCAAACTATCACGACCGATGGAGGTTCGGTCTTCATTTCTCACGACTTTAGAAAGTTCTGTGAGGACACGGGGATTAAGCTGATCAGATCATCTCCATACTATGCTCAGGCAAATGGGCAAGCTGAAGCATCCAACCAGAGCCTCATCAAGCTGATCAATAGAAAAGTCGATGAGCACCCTAGGCGTTGGCACGAGGTTTTGTCAGAGGCGTTATGGGCTTATCGCATGTCATGCCATGGAGCGATAAAAACCTCGCCATACCATCTAGTATATGGACAAGAAGCCGTATTGCCCTGGGAAATTACGGCTGGATCGAGACGTGTCACTTTTCAGGACAATCTAACAAATGAAGAATATGCAACCTTGATGAGTGACAGTGTTGAGGATTTAACTGAGCTCAGGCTGTGGTCGCTTGAGAAAATCAAAGAGAACAAGGCCAAGGTAGCTCGTGCATATAACAAGAAAGTGAGGCCAAAGGAGTTCCACGTTGGTGACCTGGTATGGGAAGCTGTGTTGCCATTAGGGACTAAGGATGCAACATATGGTAAATGGTCTCCAAATTGGCACGGGCCGTACAGGGTCAATTAAGTTTTAAGAGGAAACGCATACATGCTTGAGGAGCTGGACGGCGTAAAATTCCCAGTGGCGGTCAACGGTCAACATCTCAAGAAATATTTCCCAAGCATGTGGGATAATGGACAGTAAAATGTGGGGGCCGATACATGAAATCGGCCAAATAAAAAACAAAAATATATAGCCGATGCACGGTCATCGACTCTAGAGGTTCACACATGTTACAAACAGGTGCCAGTTTACACATACGAGCTACTGAAGAAATGCTTCGAAGGCGTGGAGGGCGTCAGCACGGACACGATCCACCTCGGCGATCTCGGCTTCGTCATCTTCATCCTTGCCCGTCACTAGCTGCTTGTTCAGGGCACGTATTTCTGCCAGATCGTTCTTCAGTTGGGCTTTGAGGCTTTCCGCCTCGTCTTGGGAACGGGCGATGGATTCTTCCTTGTTACGAATGAGCTGTTTAGTCGCCCGGACCTTCTCTTCAAGATCTTCCAGCTCCATTTTCAAGGATGCGAGCTCGGCGGTACTGACAGAGGTGTCAGTTTTGGCATCCAGAGACGCCTTTTTCTCGTTGAGCTGTTGGCATCTGTCTGCAATATTGACCTTCAGTGGAAGCTGGGCGTGGCGTAGACTGATCCTCTCACGATCTAACTTCACCCTTGACCCGTAGAAAGACAGGGTTACAACTGGCCAAAGCTTCACCTGCAATGCTACTGGGAGCTGGTCTTTTATTTCAGCCAGAACGCTCTTCACCTCCTCAGAACCCTCGATTAACTCTTCGATTGGGGAGGACAGCAGGGCTTTAAGACGCTGGAATTGAGGTGGAACATCCCTGGCTCGTGGTTCATCATCAGCAACAGAGGGAGTTGGTTCGATGGATTCAGGGTCAAACGTCAGCAAACCTGAAATATCACAACCCTGGCAGCCCGAAAAGGCGTCAGTATGCATCCAAACATGTAAGGATGAGCCGAAAGAAGCTAACGTACCTCTCCTAAGATCGGGGGGATAGCAGATGAGGAGACGATCGGCTTGTGTGTGGTTGCTGGGGGCTTGGCCGGAGTGGTAGCCGTTTCATCTGCACCTTCAAGGATTGCTAGGTCCGGTTTGGCTAAAGGCATCGGCACTGCCCCAGCTTTCCCACTAGAAACGTCAGCCGTCTGCATGGAAGGTGTTTAGCCGATATAAATAATGATTAATCGGCAGATAAAAAGAAGTAAGTGGTAAGAGCGTAAAGGGTGATGATTTTCAAAACCTCCTGTCTCGACGAAGAAGCTTGCAGTCCTTTGCGAGCTCTCTTGGGACCCACAGCTGGCCCCGCCTCGACTGGTGCTCGGGGGGCAGTAGGTTCAGGAAAAGACCTCTTCCTGGAAGCCGATGGTGATGAATCTGGCTGGCTCGGTGTGATGGTCTTCTCAGAATCTGTTGGGTCCAGTTCTCCTCGATTGGTCTGAGTATTCTCGCTGGAGGTGTCTTCGACGGAATCCTGTAAAAAAGGAGAACCAGTGAGCACAAGCATGTCTGCAAGGGACGAAGAATGAGAGGGATCGACCAAAGGCATGGATCACCCTACGTGCGAGCTTTCCGGGGAAGGGCTTCGACGCCTCAAGGTCTTCCTGGCGGCTACCTTCCTCGCCATCGTTCTTGTTTTGGTTGGAACTCGAGGGGCAGCTGACTTAGAGGTTGCTGGGTTCTTGGAAGCCGATTGTGGTGAAATCGGCTGTTTCTGCATTATGACCTTTTTCAGAGGTGGTGAGTTTTTGCAGAAAAGAACCACAGGAGCTGGCGGAAAGAACTCGAAGGGGGAGCCATCGCTGTGCGTAGGTTCAGGTCCATCTTGTTGCTGCAAAAAGAAAGAATGGATTAATAGAGGAATCATTTGCGAGCTGCATCGAGAAAATTTGCAAGTAGTGGTACCTGTTCCACGGGGATGTCATAGTCAGCATTGATCTGTTTCAGCAACGGTCCCAGAGCTCTCCTGAAGGCGTGAGTCTTCCACATTGACCACCAGTCTTCAAAGCCATCGGTTGATGAGACAAAGGTGAGGTTGTTGGGAATTGGGATGGTCAGAGCATCAAAGAAGGAATAACACCTTTGGCTGGTGAGAGGATCAGGCAGGTCGGCTCTGCTCTCTGTAAGGTGGTGAAGAAAGAAATGGGGAGGTACTTGTCCAAGGCCAAATTGGCGAGCTACTACGACTGGCTGATAGAATTCATACCCAGGTTTGATTATTCTGTTGGACGTACTCATGCCAACTGGAAGGAAACAGGGTCGAATCACGGTGGAAAAGAGCTGCCGAGTGCTGGTGTCATCGGCAAAATTGTCTAGCCTGAAGGAGAGTGGGTTTTCAAAATGTTTAGATTCTTCCATGTAAGGAAAGAAGATAGGATTGTCCAGTCCTTGAAAGAAAATACTGAACCATTTAGACGCTTCCTGAGGGGTCAGCTTACTGCCTGGCAGTCTATACAAAGCTTGGCCATAGCTGGTGCATCGGATCTGCTTCCGTTTTACATCTGGAAAGGTGCAGCTCGCCAAAAGGGGGAAGTTTGGGATGTGATTTTGAAAATACAGCTGAGCCCATAGCTGAATAAACCACCAGGGACCACCTGTTTTGATTGCTATGCCAGAGAACAGCTTGACAGACATCAACTGGAGGTATCGATAGACTTCTCCAAGGAACAGTTTGCCGAGGCCAAGTTGAGTACCTTTGGCCAGTTCGTGGGCTAAGGAGAGATAGTTTTTGGTTGGAGCAAGGGAAGGGCCACAGAATATGAAATGCTCCAGCCAGAAGTTGAGAAAGGCTGTATGTTCTTTCTCTGAGACAGGGCCCTTTGTTTTCATATGGCGCTGGAGGTAGGCACCCCAGTTCGTGCAGTCTGTTTTAGAAGATAGTTTGTAGGGGACTTTGGTCAGTTTAAAAGCAGAGGGGTTGGGGGATGTAACATCCAGACCAGTGATCATCACCACGTCTAACAGGGTTGGTGACATAGGGCCATGACCGAACATAAAACAGTTCAGAGCGTCAGACCAGAAGTAGCCGATGGTTTTCAGAAGGTTCTCATGTTTCTCAAGAGGAGACAATGATAAATGCAAGGCATCGGCTATTCCTGTGGTTTCCCATTGGGATTGGTAAGCTCTATCTACTCTGCTGAACCAAGAAACCCAGTGTTCAGGGGGATTAGGCCAGGCTCGCAGGCAGTCGGCCCAAGAGTTCAGATCTAGGTCTTCGCTTACGAAGGGGATTCTGTTTGCTTCGCAAGAAATCAGATGGGCAGGACTAGAATCTGTACGAGGGCCAAGACAGAGGGAATTTGGGAGAGAAGGATGCAGCAGCAGAATGTCTGAAACCTAGAAAGTTTAATGGTGGAATAAAGGCATTAATTCAAGTGTTCGCCATTAAATTCTAGCATCGCGTTCAGACTGCGAGGAGTAGGCGTACCTTCAGACCGGAGACCTCTGGATTGGTGTTGGACGATTCCGCCATCTAGTTTGCCGGCAGATATGGATCTATGCAGTTGGGGATTGAGGGTTCTTGTCACTGTGAGCTCAATCTAGTCGGTGGGTAATTGGAGATCTAGGTCTCCCTTTTTGAAGAGGGTCGCAGGTTACCGTTTGAAACTGAAAAGCAGCCGCTTAGATTTGCCTAAATATGCGACCAAGTTTTGAACCTGTCAAACGTTTTTGGGAAAGCCGATGTGCATCGGCTCTTTGAGCTTTGACTTGGTTGACGGAATGAGTGCAGTATGGTGAAAGCCGATACAGCGTTATCGGCTTCTGGAGCATCGACCTATTTTGGGCTATCGGCAAAATTGGGGCGAAAAAGGCAATCTTCGAGAAACAGATTTTCATTCATTCATTCAAAAGCTGATTGCTTACAAAAGGCTGATTGATTACAAAAGGGAGCTTACTACTACTACTTCTACTGGTTCCTAATCTAGAGGCCGAGGTCATCGCCGCTGTCGTCGCCGCCGTCTTGTTCGCTATCCTCAGCGCTGCTGCCGGCGTCGTCTTCGCTGCTGCTGCTGAAGAAGCCAGCGGGGGCCTCTTCGTCCTCGTCGTCGTCTTCGGTGTCCTCGCTGGACCCGGCGCGGAAGCGCTTCACCGGCGGGTACTCGTCGGAGGAGGTGTCCTCCTCCGATTCCTCATCCTCGTCGGAGGACTCGACGCCGTCCCAGGACCAGGCGTCGTCGCTACTCTTCGCCTCCAGTTCCCCATCGACGAGGAACTGCAGGCCCTCCTCGCCGTCAGTAAGGGACGCGTCGTCCTCCGACCAAACGGCGAAATCCCAATCCCTCTCGTCCCACCATCGTGGGGCGAGAGTATTGTACGCCGCCGTGGGCGGGTGCTCTGGCGTGTGCTCCCGGTCGCTAATGCTGTTGGAAGACTGGGAGGAACGGGCGGAAGAGGAAGAGGCCATGGCGGAGGAAGAGGGTTTTTTCGGCGGAGGAAGAGGGTTTTTTGGCTACTGGAGGAAGATGGGGACGACGAACTGCTCAGATGAATTTAAATAAGGGGAATAGTGTTAGGCGGTTCAATGCCATAGCGGTTTCCCAGAATGTGCTGCCAAAATCGTCAAATCATGCACTGCGAAGGAGTTGAGAAGACAGGGCATCATGATGAGGAGGTGGCGTGACGATTCTACTCTGCAACGCGTAACCCGATGTGAAGAAAAAAAAAGAGGGGGATGAAAAAACATCAGCAGAGTGGTTTCGGAATTATTATTGCCAAAACCAGGGGGGCATGTGTTATCGCCATATTTTGGCCAAGGAAGGAGATGGGCCGTGATCAAGATGGGCTTGGAAGATACGTATATTCAACGTGTTGTTGAATCGGCCTTGTGCGTGGATTTGGGCTAAATTGCCCGTGTATCTTGTATCGTAGTAGGTTCCGTTTCAGTTTAGGTAAAGATAGAGTTGTAGAGTTATTCCAAAGATAGAAAGTCTCCGGACTATAAATATGTACCTAAGGTTATCGAGAAAAGGAGGACAATCACGTTCACAACAAACACAATCTCGGCGCATCGCCACCCCTTGTTTCTAGGGTTTCTTTCGGGTAAGTGTCATGCTGCCTAGATCGCATCTTGCGATCTAGGCAGTACTTTTACTTATGCGTTATTTGGTGTTACTCGTACTGAAGCCTTGTTGATGGCGAGTAACACTACTATCATAGATTTGTTGAGGCTAGCATCGGTGCTCTTCGCTATAATTGTTTAAGTTATGCTGCCTCTAGTTACCTCGCTACCTTTGCACCTTTTCCCAAGTGCAAGGGTAGCATCTTGCTTGATCGTTATTTAGCTGATTCGATCTGTTATAGTTATGCCTTGTTCTCCAAGGTTTAGTTTGATATCTACGTAGTCCGGCCTTGCAAACGGGTTGAACGATCCAGTAGTACGTAAGGATGTGGTTTACTAGTTCTAGAGAAGTTGTTCCGGTAATTGACTTTACGTCGGTTGTTAGGCCTCCTCTAGGGTTAGTTTTCTATCATCCTTTGTGTCTACCAGGCTCAATTACGTGTAGGACGTTCCAGTTACGTGGTGAAAACGTTAAACTGTCGTAGATCGATTTAACTTGTAATGATAAAGCAAAACCCCATGTTATCGCAAATCTAATGCAGAACCATGGGATAATCGGCTCTAGGAGCCGATTCACAAGGAAACCTGGGAGCCGGTCACGGCTCGAAATTTACGTATACTTGTTTACCATGCAGGAAATCAATCGAAGCAATCCTTCACCTTCCTGACCAGGTATAGGTCAGGTGGCACGCCCTCGAACCAAGCCAGGACGTGTGCCGGAGTTTTGCGGGCCGTTGCCCGAGGGACCAGGGCCCACCAGCAGTTCTGGGAGCCTCCCGGCTCTTCGTGTTGCTCGTCGCTGCTCGCCAGTGGGTTTTGACAGGCAACAAGGGGGATTTGCATGGCCCGCAAGAGTCGATATGTCTTTTAGAGTTATGACCAAAAACTCATTGTATTTGTGTTTTTTGGCCGTTTTCATGAACTATTGCCCACGGTTTTGTAGTTCCAAGGGGATTCACATAGCCAGTAAGACCCGATACATGTTTGAAATTTATAAGCAAAAACTCGTCGTTTTCGTGTTTATAGCTGTTTAGTTGAGTTATTATTCACAATTTTGGAGTTCTAAGGAGATTTACAATGATCATAAGGCCCGATACATGTTTGAGGACATAACCAAAAAGTCGTTTTGGGGGTTCCAGGGCGATTTACATGTTTGAGAGGTATGACCTAAAACTCGTCGTTATTGAATTTTATGGCCGTTGTCATGAGGTATTGCCCACAGTTTTGGGGTTCCGGGGCGTTTGAGAGTTACGACCAAAAACTCGTATTTTGTGTTTTATGGCCATTTTCATCAGTTGTTCCCCATAGTTTTTGGGTTTCAGGGAGATTTACAATGATTGTAGGGCCCGATACATGTTTGAGATTTCTGACCAAAAACTCGTCATTTCCATGTTTTATGGCTGTTTTCATGAGCTATAGCCCACAGTTTTGGGGTGCTGGGGGGCTATGCATGGCACGTAAGACCTGATACATGTTTAAGAGTTATGACTAAAAACACGTTATTTTTGCGTATTACGTCCGTTCTCATGAGTTATTGCCAACAGTTTTAGGGTTCGAGGGGGATTTACAACGATCGTAGGATCCGGTATATGTTTTAGATTTATGACCAAAAAACATCGTTTTTGTGTTTTATGGCCGTTTTCATGAGCTATACCCCACAGTTTTGAGGTACCAGGGGGCTTTGCATGGCACGTAAGACCTGATACATGTTTGAGAGTGATGACTAAAAACACGTTATTTTTGCGTTTTACGACCGTTTTCATGAGTTATTGCCCATAGTTTTGGGGTTCAAGGGGGATTTACAACGATCGTAGGACCCGGTATATGTTTCAGAGTTATGAACAAAAACTCGTCGCTTTTGTGTTTTATGGCTATTTTCATGAACTATTGACCATAGTTTTATAGTTCTAGGGGGATTCGCATGGCCCTTAAGACCCGCTACATGTTTGGGGCATGATCAAAAACTTGTTTTTTCGTTATTTATGGCTGTTTAATGAGCAATTGCTCATAGTTTTGGGGATCCACGGGGATTTGCATGGCCCGCAAGACCAGCTACATGTGTGAGAGATATGACAAAAAAACTCATCGTTTTCGCGATTTGTGGGCGTTTATTGAGCTATGGCCCACAATTTCGGGGTTCTAGGGGGATTTGCATGGCCCGCAAGAGTCGGTATGTCTTTTAGAGTTATGACAAAAAAACTCATTGTATTTGTGTTTTTTGGCCATTTTCATGAACTATAGCTCACGGTTTTATAGTTCAAAGGGAATTCGGATGGCCAGTAAGACCTGATACATGTTTGAGATTTATAAGCAAAAACTCGTCGTTTTCGTGTTTATGGCTGTTTAGTTGAGTTATTATTCACAATTTTGGAGTTCCAAGGAGATATACAATGACCATAAGCCTGATACATGTTTGAGGACATGAGCCAAAAACTCGTCGTTTTTATGTTTTATGGCCGGTTTTGGGGTTCCAGGGCGATTTATATGTTTGAGAGGTATGACCTCAAACTCGTCGTTATTGAATTTTATGGTCGTTGTCATGAGGTATTGCCCACAGTTTTGGGGTTCCGGGGCGTTTGAGAGTTATGACCAAAAACTCGTATTTTGTGTTTTATGGCCATTTTCATCAATTGTTCCCCATAGTTTTTAGGTTCAAGGGTAATTGACAACGATTGTAGGGCTCGATACATGTTTAAGATTAATGATCAAAAACTCGTCATTTCCATGTTTTATGGCTGTTTCATGAGCTATACCCCACAGTTTTGGGGTGCTAGGGGGCTTTGCATGGCACGTAAGACCCGATACATGTTTGAGAGTGATGACTAAATCCATATTATTTTTGCATTTACGACCGTTTCATGAGTTATTGCCCACAGTTTTGGGGTTCGAGGGGGATTTACAATGATCGTAGGACCCGGTATATGTTTCAGAGTTATGACCAAAAACTCATCGTTTTTGTGTTTTATGGTTGTTTTCATGAACTATTGCCCATAGTTTCGGAGTTATAGGGGGATTTACATGGCCCTTAAGACCCGCTAAATGTTTGGGGCATGATCAACAACTCGTCGTTTTCGTGATTTATGGCCGTTTAATGAGCTATTGCCCATAGTTTTGGGGTTCCACGGGGATTTGCATGGCCCGCAAGACCCGCTACATGTCTAAGAGCTATGACCAAAAACTCGTCGTTTTCGCGATTTATGGCCGTTTGTTGAGCTATGGCACACAATTTCGGGGTTGTAGGGGGATTTTGCATGGCCCGCAAGAGTCGATATGAATTTTAGAGTTATGACCAAAAACTAATTGTATTTGTGTTTTTGGCCGTTTTCATGAACTATTGCCCACGGTTTTGTAGTTCCAAGGGGATTCACATAGCCAGTAAGACCTGATACATGTTTGAGATTTATAAGCAAAAACTCGTCGTTTTCGTGTTTATCGTTGTTTAGTTGAGTTATTATTCACAATTTTGGAGTTCCAAGGAGATTTACAATGATCATAAGGACCGATACATGTTTGAGGACATAACCAAAAAGTCGTCGTTTTCGTGTTTTATGGCCGTTTTTGGGGTTCCGGGGCGATTTACATGTTTGAGAGGTATGACCTAAAACTCGTCGTTATTGAATTTTATGGCCGTTGTCATGAGGTATTGCCCACAGTTTTGGCGTTCCGGGGCGTTTGAGAGTTACTACCAAAAACTCGTATTTTTGTGTTTTATGGCCATTTTCATCAGTTGTACCCCATAGTTTTTGGGTTTCAGGGAGATTTACAATGATTGTAGGGCCCGATACATGTTTGAGATTTCTGACCAAAAACTCGTCATTTCCATGTTTTATGGCTGTTTTCATGAGCTATAGCCCACAGTTTTGGGGTGCTGGGGGGCTATGCATGGCACGTAAGACCTGATACATGTTTAAGAGTTATGACTAAAAACACGTTATTTTTGCGTATTACGTCCGTTCTCATGAGTTATTGCCAACAGTTTTAGGGTTCGAGGGGGATTTACAACGATCGTAGGATCCGGTATATGTTTTAGATTTATGACCAAAAAACATCGTTTTTGTGTGTTATGGCTGTTTTCATGAGCTATACCCCACTGTTTTGTGGTGCTAGGGGGCTTTGCATGGTACGTAAGACCTGATACATGTTTGAGAGTGATGACTAAAAACACGTTATTTTTGCGTTTTACGACCGTTATCATGAGTTATTGCCCATAGTTTTGAGGTTCAAGGGGGATTTACAACTATCGTAGGACCCGGTATATGTTTCAGAGTTATGAACAAAAACTCGTCGCTTTTGTGTTTTATGGCTATTTTCATGAACTATTGCCCATAGTTTTATAGTTCTAGGGGGATTTGCATGGCCCTTAAGACCCGCTACATGTTTGGGGCATGATCAAAAACTCGTTTTTTTCGTGATTTATGGCCGTTTAATGAGCTATTGCCCATAGTTTTGGGGCTCCACGGGGATTTGCATGGCCCGCAAGACCCGCTACATGTCTAAGAGATATGACCAAAAACTCGTCGTTTTCGCGATTTGTGGACGTTTGTTGAGCTATGGCCCACAATTTCGGGTTCTAGGGGGATTTGCATGGCCCGCAAGAGTCGGTATGTCTTTTAGAGTTATGACAAAAAAACTCATTGTATTTGTGTTTTTGGCCATTTTCATGAACTATAGCTCACGGTTTTGTAGTTCAAAGGGAATTTGGATGGCCAGTAAGACCTAATACATGTTTGATATTTATAATCAAAAACTCGTCGTTTTCGTGTTTATGGCTGTTTAGTTGAGTTATTATTCAAAATTTTGCAGTTCCAAGGAGATTTACAATGACCATAAGCCTGATACATGTTTGAGGACATAAGCCAAAAACTCGTCGTTTTTGTGTTTAATGGCCGGTTTTGGGGTTTCAGGGCGATTTATATGTTTGAGAGGTATGACCTCAAACTCGTCGTTATTGAATTTTATGGTCGTTGTCATGAGGTATTGCCCACAGTTTTGGGGTTCCGGGGCGTTTGAGAGTTATGACCAAAAACTCGTATTTTGTGTTTTATGGCCATTTTCATCAAGTGTTCCCCATAGTTTTTAGGTTCAAGGGTAATTGACAACGATTGTAGGGCTCGATACATGTTTAAGATTTATGATCAAATACTCGTCATTTCCGTGTTTTATAGCTGTTTCATGAGCTATACCCCACAGTTTTGGGATGCTAGGGGGCTTTGCATGGCACGTAAGACCCGATACATGTTTGAGAGTGATGACTAAAAACACATTATTTTTGCGTTTACGACCGTCTCATGAGTTATTGCCCACAGTTTTGGGGTTTGAGGGGGATTTACAATGATCGTAGGACCCGGTATATGTTTTAGAGTTATGACCAAAAACTCATCGTTTTTGTGTTTTATGGCTGTTTTCATGAACTATTGCCCATAGTTTCGGAGTTATAGGGGGTTTTACATGGCCCTTAAGACCCGCTAAATGTTTGGGGCATGATCAAAAACTCGTCGTTTTCGTGATTTATTGCCGTTTAATGAGCTATTGGTCATAGTTTTTGGGTTCCACGGGGATTTGCATGGCCTGCAAGACCCGCTACATGTCTGGGAGATATGACCAAAAACTCGTCGTTTTCGCGATTTATGGCCGTTTGTTGAGCTATGGCACACAATTTCGGGGTTGTAGGGGGATTTGCATGGCCCGCAAGAGTCGATATGTCTTTAAGAGTTATGACCAAAAACTCATTGTATTTATGTTTTTTGGCCGTTTTCATGAACTATTGCCCACGGTTTTGTAGTTCCAAGGGGATTCACATAGCCAGTAAGACCCGATACATGTTTGAAATTTATAAGCAAAAACTCGTCGTTTTCGTGTTTATAGCTGTTTAGTTGAGTTATTATTCACAATTTTGGAGTTCCAAGGAGACTTACAATGATCATAAGGCCCGATACATGTTTGAGGACATAACCAAAAAGTCGTCGTTTTCGTGTTTTATGGCCGTTTTTGGGGTTCCAGGGCGATTTACATGTTTGAGAGGTATGACCTAAAACTCGTCGTTATTGAATTTTATGGTCGTTGTCATGAGGTATTGCCCACAGTTTTGGAGTTCCGGGGCGTTTGAGAGTTACGACCAAAAACTCGTATTTTTGTGTTTTATGGCCATTTTCATCAGTTGTAACCCATAGTTTTTGGGTTTTTGGGTAATTTACAACGATTGTAGGGCCCGATATATGTTTGAGATTTCTGACCAAAAACTTGTCATTTCCGTGTTTTATGGCTGTTTTCATGAGCTATACCCCACAGTTTTGGGGTGCTGGGGGGCTTTGCATGGCACGTAATACCTGATACATGTTTAAGAGTTATGACTAAAAACACGTTATTTTTGCGTATTACGTCCGTTCTCATGAGTTATTGCCAACAGTTTTAGGGTTCGAGGGGGATTTACAACGATCGTAGGATCCGGTATATGTTTTAGATTTATGACCAAAAAACATCGTTTTTGTGTTCTATGGCCGGTTTCATGAGCTATACCCCACAGTTTTGAGGTGCTAGGGGGCTTTGCATGGCGCGTAAGACCTGATACATGTTTGAGAGTGATGACTAAAAACACGTTATTTTTGCGTTTTTCGACCGTTTTCATGAGTTATTGCCCATAGTTTTGGGGTTCAAGGGGGATTTACAACGATCGTAGGACCCGGTATATGTTTCAGAGTTATGACCAAAAACTCGTCGTTTTTGTGTTTTATGGCTAATTTCATGAACGATTGCCCATAGTTTTATAGTTCTAGGGGGGATTTGCATAGCCCTTAAGACCCGCTACATGTTTGGGGCATGATCAAAAACTCGTTTTTTCGTGATTTATGGCTGTTTAATGAGCTATTACTCATAGTTTTGGGGTTCGACGGGGATTTCCATGGCCCGCAAGACCCGCTACATGTCGGAGAGATATGACCAAAAACTCGTCGTTTTCGCGATTTGTGGCCGTTTGTTGAGCTATGGCCCACAATTTCGGGGTTCTAGGGGGATTTGCATGGCCCGCAAGAGTCGGTATGTCTTTTAGAGTTATGACAAAAAAACTCATTGTATTTGTGTTTTTTGGCCATTTTCGTGAACTATTGCTGACGGTTTTGTAGTTCAAAGGGAATTCGGATGGCCAGTAAGACCTGATACATGTTTGAGATTTATAAGCAAAAACTCGTCGTTTTCGTGTTTATGGCTGTTTAGTTGAGTTATTATTCACAATTTTGGAGTTCCAAGGAGATTTACAATGACCATAAGCCTGATACATGTTTGAGGACATAAGCCAAAAACTCGTCGTTTTTGTGTTTTATGGCCGGTTTTGGGGTTCCAGGGCGATTTATATGTTTGAGAGGTATGACGTCAAACTCGTCGTTATTGAATTTTATGGTCGTTGTCATGAGGTATTGCCCACAGTTTTGGGGTTTCGGGGCGTTTGAGAGTTATGACCAAAAACTCGTATTTTGTGTTTTATGGCCATTTTCATCAGTTGTTCCCCATAGTTTTTAGTTTCAAGGGTAATTGACAACGATTGTAGGGCTCGATACATGTTTAAGATTTATGATAAAAAACTCGTCATTTATGTGTTTTATGGCTGTTTCATGAGCTATACCCCACAGTTTTGGGGTGCTAGGGGGCTTTGCATGGCACGTAAGACCCGATACATGTTTGAGAGTGATGACTAAAAACACATTATTTTTGCGTTTACGACCGTTTTCATGAGTTATTGCCCACTGTTTTGGGGTTCGAGGGGGATTTACAATGATCGTAGGACCCGGTATATGTTTCAGAGTTATGACCAAAAACTCAACGTTTTTGTGTTTATGGCTGTTTTCATGAACTATTGCCCATAGTTCGAAGTTATAGGGGGATTTACATGGCCCTTAAGACCCGCTACATGTTTGGGGCATGATCAAAAACTCGTCGTTTTCGTGATTTATGGCCGTTTAATGAGCTATTGCCCATAGTTTTGGGGTTCCACGGGGATTTGCATGGCCCGCCAGACTCGTCGTTTCCGCGATTTATGGCTATTTGTTGAGCTATGGCACACAATTTCGGGGTTCTAGGGGGATTTGCATGGCCCGCAAGAGTCGATATGTCTTTTAGAGTTATGACCAAAAACTCATTGTATTTGTGTTTTTTGGCCGTTTTCATGAACTATTGCCCACGGTTTTGTAGTTCCAAGGGGATTCACATAGCCAGTAAGACCCGATACATGTTTGAGATTTATAAGCAAAAACTCGTCGTTTTCGTGTTTATAGTTGTTTAGTTGAGTTATTATTCACAATTTTGGAGTTCCAAGGAGATTTACAATGATCATAAGGCCCGCTACATGTCTGAGAGATATAACCAAAAAGTCGTCGTTTTCGTGTTTTATGGCCGTTTTGGGGGTTCCAGGGCGATTTACATGTTTGAGAGGTATGACCTAAAACTCGTCGTTATTGAATTTTATGGCCGTTGTCATGAGGTATTGCCCATAGTTTTGGAGTTCCGGGGCGTTTGAGAGTTACGACCAAAAACTCGTATTTTTGTGTTTTATGGCCATTTTCATCAGTTGTTCCCCATAGTTTTTGGGTTTTAGGGTAATTTACAACGATTGTAGGGCCCGATATATGTTTGATATTTCTGACCAAAAACTCGTCATTTCCGTGTTTTATGGCTGTTTTCATGAGCTATACCCCACAGTTTTGGGGTGTTGGGGGGCTTTGCATGGCACGTAAGACCTGATACATGTTTAAGAGTTATGACTAAAAACACGTTATTTTTGCGTATTACGTCCGTTCTCATGAGTTATTGCCAACAGTTTTAGGGTTCGAGGGGGATTTACAACGATCGTAGGATCCGGTATATGTTTTAGATTTATGACCAAAAAACATCGTTTTTGTGTTTCATGGCCGTTTTCATGAGCTATACCCCACAGTTTTGAGGTGCTAGGGGGCTTTGCATGGCACGTAAGACCTGATACATGTTTGAGAGTGATGACTAAAAACACGTTATTTTTGCGTTTTTCGACCGTTTTCATGAGTTATTGCCCATAGTTTTGGGGTTCAAGGGGGATTTACAACGATCGTAGGACACGGTATATGTTTCAGAGTTATGACCAAAACCTCGTCGTTTTTCTGTTTTATGGCTAATTTCATGAACGATTGCCCATAGTTTTATAGTTCTAGGGGGATTTGCATAGCCCTTAAGACCCGCTACATGTTTGGGGCATGATCAAAAACTCGTTTTTTCGTGATTTATGGTTGTTTAATGAGCTATTACTCATAGTTTTGGGGTTCCACGGGGATTTCCATGGCCCGCAAGACCCTCTACATGTCTGAGAGATATGACCAAAAACTCGTCGTTTTGGCGATTTATGGCCGTTTGTTGAGCTATGGCCCACAATTTCGGGATTCTTGGGGGATTTGCATGGCCCCAAAGAGTCGGTATGTCTTTTAGAGTTATGACTAAAAACTCGTCGCTTTTGTGTTTTATGGCTATTTTCATGAACTATTGCCCATAGTTTTGGAGTTCTAGGGGGATTTGCATGGCCCTTAAGAGCCGCTACATGTTTGGGGCATGATCAAAAACTCGTTTTTTCGTGATTTATGGCTGTTTAATGAGCTATTGCTCATAGTTTGGGGGTTCCACGGGGATTTGCATGGCCCTCAAGACCCGCTACATGTCTGAGAGATATGACCAAAAACTCGTCGTTTTCGCGATTTATGGCCCTTTGTTGAGCTATGGCCCACAATTTAGGGGTTCTAGGGGGATTTGCATGGCCCGCAAGAGTCGGTATGTCTTTTAGAGTTATGACAAAAAAACTCATTGTATTTGTGTTTTTTGGCCATTTTCATGAACTATTGCCCACGGTTTTGTAGTTCCAAGGGGATTCGCATGGCTAGTAAGACTCGATACATGTTTGAGATTTATAAGCAAAAACTCGTCGTTTTCGTGTTTATGGATGTTTAGTTGAGTAACTGTTCACAATTTTGGAGTTCCAAGGAGATTTACAATGACCATAAGGCCCGATACATGTTGGAGGACATAACCAAAAACTCGTCGTTTTCGTGTTTTATAGCCGTTTTGGGGGTTTCAGGGCGATTTACATGTTTGAGAGGTATGGCCTAAAACTCGTCGTTATTGAATTTTATGGCCGTTTTCATGAGGTATTGCCCATAGTTTTGGCGTTCCGAGGCGTTTGAGAGTTACGACCAAAAACTCGTATTTTTTGTGTTTTATGACCATTTTCATCAGTTGTTCCCCATAGTTTTTGGGTTTCAGGGAGATTTACAACGATTCTAGGGCCCGATACATGTTTGAGATTTCAGACCAAAAACTCGTCATTTCTGTGTTTTATGGCCGTTTTCATGAGCGACACCCCACAGTTTTGGGGTGCTAGGGGGCTTTGCATGGCACGTAAGACCCGATACATGTTTGAGAGTGATGACTAAAATACATTATTTTTACGTGCGGTAGGCTGTAGATGAGATCTATATGTTGTTTTCGTGGTCGATCTATGAGATAGATCGGTCTTGTACAAGGTTGATTGGATCAACTGTACTCGGGGAATGGTAGATCTGATTTCCGTGATCATATTGTTGAGGTCGTGGACCGACATACCTCTACCGGTCGGTTTTCGCCATCGGGGTAGACTGTGACACGTAAATCCAGAATTGGTGATTGAAGATCAAAGAGTTTGATCGAATCGGAACAATGGTCGGAATCCATGTCCGGATCATAGATGGGACCGCCGGCTTCACCCTGTCGTAGCGTCTTAGATGTCGTTGCAAGTTTCACAACGTCGGTATGTTGGAGATATGCCCTAGAGGCAATAATAAATGTATTTATTATTATATCTTTGTGTTTATGATAAATGTTTACATTCATGCTATAACAGTATTAACAAGGAAACATTAATACTTGTGTGATTTTTAAACTAAATTAGTGTCCCTAGTAAAGCCTATTCATAATACTAGCTTGTTGGTTAATAAATGATTGTGGTTTCCCTATCATGAACATTGAAATGTTATTAACAACAAGATCATATCGTTAGGAGAATGGTATGATGGACATACTCCTATAGATAAGCGTAGCATAAAGATCAAGTCATTTTAATAGTTCAATTGCTATATGCTTTCTGATACATAGTAACCTAATTCCTTTGACCATGAGATCATGCATATCACCATCACCGGAAGGATGCTTTCATGACATCAAACACCACACCGTAACTGGGTGGTTATAAAGGTGGCATTGAGTGTTCGGAAAGTATGGGTTGAGACACATGGATCAAGAGTGGGATTTGTCCATCCATATGACGGATAGATATACTCTGGGCCCTCTCGGTGGAATGTCATCCAATTGGCTTGCAAGCATGTGACTGGCTCACAAGGGATCACATATCACGGGAACGAGAAAAGAGTACTTATCAGTAACGAGGCTGAACTAGGTATACAGAGATACCGACGATCAAAATCTCGGATAAGTAAACTATCGTGAGACAAAGGGAAATTGGTATCGTATGTAAGTGGTTCATTCGATCGCAAAGTAATCGTTGAAATATGTGGGATCCATATGAATTTACAGATTCCTCTATTGATTATTGTTCCGAGGAGTGTCTCGAACATGTCCGCATAATTCACGAACCGTAGGGAGACACACTTAAGGATTCGATGTTGTTGAGTAGTTATGGAATGATGAGTAAGAGACCGAATGTTGTTCGGAGTCTCGGATGGGATCCGTGATATCACGAGGAGATCTGGAATGGTCCGGAGAATAAGATTCATATAAGGAAAGTCCTGTTTCAGGGTTGGAGAATGATTCCGGTGTTTTCATCGGGAATGTTCTAGAAGGTTCCGGAAGGTCCGGCACTCCAAAGGGGAAGGGTACATAAAGGGATAAATCAAATCCAAGTTTGAAAAGTCAAACGCCAATTTGAAAAGTCAAACGGCAAGTTTGCTTGGTGGAGGGAGAGTAGGAAACCTACTTGGGGAGGAAGTCCTCCTCCCTCCACCGCCGGACAAGGAGGCCGAGTTAGGGGAGGACTCCCTCCTCCCAACCGGCGCCCTCCCACCTATATAAGGAGGGGCAGGGGTGCCCCTCTAGCCTACACCTCTCACCACCCAAACCCTAGCCCTAAGCCGCTGGTGCCACCACCCCCTGTTGCCGCCGCCGCTGTAACACCCTCAGAATCGGCCCTATGCAAGTTTTAGCGAAACTCGCCAAACCCGCATAGAAACGATTCGAAGGTGCCCACCAGGCACTTTCGTGCGGGTGGAAAGCAAAGTAATAACATTACACAACAGTCCTCGATGGGACCCACAGAACAGATATATATACAACAGCGACTCAAAGAGTCAAGAATACAAATATACGGTACAAAGGTCCAAATCACCTTGAAAACGATAGAGCGTCCAGCTACGGACAAGATGCAAATGGGGCTAAGAGCCCTGAAGAGTAACCAATGGCGTCCATAACCCTGCCCAGGCCAAGACGGAAGGGTAACCCCGCTAACGGCGTCGATCTCAAAACCTGCTTAAACAAAAGGGGTGCCGACAAAGGGCAAAGGAAAAAAGAAGGAGCGTCAGTACTGAGGCCAGTACACGGCGAGGCTAGAATTCGGCGGTCCTCGCCTACATAGGTATGGTGGACTGAAGCGGCAGCGGCAGCATGCACTAAACAACCTATAGAGACTCGATACAACTGGCGGCTATCAGAGAGGGGTAAGAAAGATCTATTCGGATCCAACCTGATACGAGCATCAAACAAACCCATCCTGGCGTTTCCCCCTCGAGACCAAACGAGGAAGTCAACCGAGGAACTCACACAGTTGGCAGTTTTACTTATTCAGTTATAGTTGCCGCAATTACTAGTCAGGTCTAGATATCCATCCTGATAAAGTAAGCAGTGGGCATTTTTAGTTAATCATTCCGTTATAGTGGCATCACTTACTAGTCAGATACATTTAGCATGAGATAAACCCAAAACCCAGCAGTTGTTGGTACTTTTACTTAGCCATTCCGTTGTAGTGAAGCTGATTACTAATCATATCGGAAACAAGTCAATTTAAAACAATAAACTTTAGTTATAGTTGTCTATGATCAAGCACTGTGCTCCAAGTCGTCCATAACCGCGGACACGGCTTCTCGAAAAGATTTAACCCTGCAGGGGTGCACCAAAGTATCCACAGGCACTTCGACCCTTTTTGCCAGATCAGTTAACATACACCCATCGGTATGTCGGCGGGGCCTAAGTCACGACGTTCCCAGACCCAAAGCAAGTACATGGGGGCCACCCCACCGAGTCGACACCCGCAACGGAGTCGGCCGGTCTCCGAGACGGACTCAGGGTTTGGGTGGACGGCAGTGAGCGACAGCAAATCCCCAAACGGGGACTATCGACACCGCGAAAACGTGTCCCGATCCTAAACAGTACACGTGCTATCTGTCGCACAATTTAAATAAAGCAGTAAGCATGGCATAAGTACAGGATAGTAAAAACACCTCAAACTAGTTGTGGCCCCCAGTACAATACTTTGAAATCAGGTAATTATCAATGGGGGGCCCATATCTCCCCACCTGTGGTTAGCGCGCTCGATCTCGGAACAGGTGTCAAGAACTCGGATCCTACGGGACACAAGTGGGCGGTCGGAAACCAAATCTTACCTATCACCCACCGATGCCTCTGCTTAATTCAATTTTAGTTGTTAAACAGTAATTAAAGTGAACGATAAGTAAAACCATGATCATCTCCAACGTCAACATGCGGCAATCCTCCAACAATTGTGGTACTTGACGACAAGCAAAACACTTGAGCAAGCGACTACGACACGCGGGTCTAACTATCTACCAAACAACAGGTAATAGGATGTGTCCAAGGCTATATATGGCTGCAAGGGATATCACGGGTACGAAAACTAGAGCATCGCAACACAGATAGCAAAGATCAACAGGAGGGAAATAAATACTAGAAAAGTAAGATAGGTAGAAAGGGGGAGATGCTCGCCTGAAAACATTGTCGAAGGGTTCATCCGAAGATCGGGGCGAAGCTCACATCAACTCAACGGCATTATCCGCGAAGAACCAAAACACTAGAAGAAACACCGGATGCAATATTTAATACAACGGCAGAAGATCGGCATGATGCATGTATGATGCATGGCATGGCAAAAGTGCGATGCAATTAGGTCATATTAAGAGGAACCGGGGTCCCGACAATTATTTAGATGATTCAAGTTGTTTAGCTACCCCGCAATTTAAATGTTGTATTAACAGGCAGAAGATAGTACCGGGTTCGCTACACAATTTAAATGAGGCCAATATAAGGCTAGATTTGCCCGCATATGGGCCCCATATTTAATTATTAGGTGAATCGGCATAAGGCCCCCAAAACACAGATATGCATGCGAGTATGACGATTCAATATGCAACAAGATTTTATTATGTTATAAATTAGGGTTTTCGGGAAGGGGTTCACACATTAGGGTTCGACGAACTTGAGGTTCCAGGGTTCGGGGTCCGGGGTCGGTCTCGGGGTTCAGGGCTCGACGGATCGTTCTCGACGGGATCGTTCTCGGACGGGGAAGTACTTGTCGCATCTACCGTCTTCGGGTTTGCTTCATCCGGGTCCATGTTGGAGTACTTGTCGTCCCATGTGGCCTTCGGGTCCGGGGCCCCAGTCATGGCGTCCCAGGGAAGTACATGTCGTGTCCGTGACGGAGATCTGGAGGGTCCCTGAACTCGACGAGCTTGGCGTTCAGGGGGGCTCCCGGTGTCCCGAGGAGAAGATCTTGTCGGTCCCACCTCGAAGGCCTTGTTGTTCTGCCGTGGGGATCATGGTCATCGGGGTCCGGGTCTTGGTCATATTGCCGGTAGCTCTTGGTGTCCAGGGGTCGTCGCTCTGGGAGGTGGATCTTGTCGTATTGGCGTCATCGCCCCTAGTTTCCGCGGCGAAGTACTCGGGGTTCCCCTCGGTTGTCGGTGTCGAGCTCGTTGTCGCAATTAACTTGAAGGGTTCCTGTCCTCAACGGGAACGGTCTTGTGTGGACTTGGTTCTCATCCCGTGTCGGCCTTGGCATCTTGAACGGCACCACGTGACCAAAGGGGCGATGGCGTGCGTGAGGCGGAAGCGGCCCCGGGGGACGCGGGCTCGGGGCGGAACTTGGCACCAAGGCGAGGGCGGCGGTGGCGCTTGCGAAGCGGGACGGCCGGCCGGAGCTCGTGGGGTCGTGGTAGGCGGACGGGCGGCGCTGCAGGCGACGAGGGACCGCGGGGCGGGCCCTGGCACACGGCGGACCGGCGGTGGCGGGGCAGACGCCGGCAGGAGGGTGAGGCGGACGCGGGACGCGCTCGGGCCGGGCTCGCGCTGCAGGGGCCGCGGTCGCTGGCGAGCAGGGGCGGGGTCCTGGCGAGCGGCGGCGCGCTGGCGGACGCTCGCCGGCGGCGGGGACGCGGGGCAGGCGACGCTGGGCGACGGAGGGGCCGCTGGGGCGCGCCGGCGCGCCGGAGGCGGAGGGGAGAAGCTCGCCCGGCGGCGGACGCGGGCCGGGCGCAGCGGCTCGGGGGGGTACTGACGACGCCGGAGGGGAAGCGGTCGCCGGAGGGAGGCGAGGGACGGAGGAGCAGGCAGCGCCTGAGCGGCGCGGCGGAGGTCGCTGGGAGGCGGCGAGCTGAGGAGAGGGGGAGGCCGCGGAGAGGAGGAGAGCGGCGGCGGAGGGCTCGCGCGGGGCGGCTCGAGCGCGGGCCAGCAGCGGCGAGGCGAGGGGAGGGCAGGGGTCGTCGTCGGCGGGCGAGGCGAGCGTGGCGTCGGCGGGTGCTGGTGGAGGGGGACGCGCGGAGGAAGGAAGGTTGCGTGCGGGGGTGGGGGACGGGGCCGCGCGGCGACTCCGCGTGGGTCCCGCGGTGGGACCCAGGGGACTGTGCGCGAGGGGGGAGTGGAGGGCTGGTGCGGGCCCAGGGGAGGGTAGGGGCCACGGTCAGTGGGGGTCTGGGTGGTTCGGTGTGTGTGCGTTGTGTGCGTGCTCTGCGTGGGGAGTGGGAAAGGAGAGAGATTAGGTGGGGAGGGGAGGCTCAGCCTAGGTGGCAGCCTAGGATTGGGTGGGGGATAGGGCCAGGTGAGGTGGCTTCTCGGGATTGGGTGGGGTGATGTGGAGAGGGGTGAGGGTAGAATATCTGGTAGGTTTAGGATTAGAGGCGGACCGATCTGTTTTATACGGGGGTGGTCGTTCGGGTCGGGTTGGCCCGTTCGACTGCCCCCACTAAAAATAATATAATTTTTATTTGTTTTTATTAACACCGTTTGCAAACCGATAGCGGTCAACAAAAATAAACCGGTGACCTGGTTTTGATAATTGAATTAAGATGAGGCGTTTGGAAAACAAATCGGGCGTTGCGAAAAATAGTTTTATGCAAACAATGCATGATGATGACGATGCAATGCACAAATTCAACGCGATTTTGTAGTAGTGGTTTTTGCGGGATGCCACAGCCGCCACCTAGGGCACCACCAACTCGCCGAGTTGGGGTGAAACCCTAACCCTAGCCGCCGGCTAGGCTCCTCCCTTGGTGCCTCTAAACCCTAGATCGCCAAGGCCTCTCTCATAGTCCACCATACTCGCTCCGGCTTAAGGCGAAGCCCTGCGAGATCTCCCCTCTACTTCCGGTACCACGCCGTCGTGCTGCCGGAATCACGAGGAGAGTGCTACAACCTCCGCTGCCTGCTGGAACAAGGGAGAGGAAGGTCTTCATCGAGTACCGAACGTGTGACCGACTGCGGAAGCGCTGCCGGAACGCAGCGCCGGAAGGATCGTCTACACGATCTTGAGATCGGCAAGAGTACGACTACATCACCCACGAGAATCCGCTCTCGTTAAACACTTTGGAATCTTCGAGGGTGAGTTATTCCATCGACTCATTGCAACAATCTAGTAGATAGATCTTGGCTTGTTTGTTTGTATGCGGTAGAAAATTTTTGTTTTCCATGCTACGAACCCCTACACGGTAGATATTGTATCTATGCATCACTTGTTTTTGCAGGAAGTTGTGAATGGTATTGGTCATGTGCATGTGATATATGTGTGTAATCCATACGTGATCTGTGAATCACGGTTTTGTCAGCCGGCTGGAGCCTAGGTGTTGTCATATTATTGTATAACGACCTGCGTGTCGGATTCTCCTTGTAATTTACTTTACTAAGCTAGTGTAGCTGTTTGGAGAACACAGATGGCATGCAAGGCGATGTACATGTCGGCGACATGGAGTAAGACGACAAGTGACAAGAGTTGGCACGAGTCAAATTACAGGCTTTGTGGAGATGGAGATAACTATAAAGAGAGCCATACCATTTCACATTATAATTGCTTTATTTTGTATTGTTGATATGTCTCTGTTTTATCTCTATTAGATAGTCGGTAAAATATAATCCCTCAAAGAAGGTCTAGTCCGTTTTCCCGCCAGTGTTTGCACCATCACAAGTCGGACATTTTTGGTAGTGGGCTCATATAATTGAGGTGCTGCCAATTCTTTCCGGCTAGGTGGGTTCGAGTCGGACTCTTACTGCAGAAATACTCAGTAAGCTAGACGGGTCTATCACAACGGTTGTGGGGCTTGGGAAAAAGTCAGACGGGAGCTGGGGCATGTGATGCCACCCGTCCAACAGGAGTCGTATGAGATACGATTGGCGTGCGCAAGGGTGCCGCCGGCCCCCACGAAAAGGATGTAACCGCCACTAGCGACAACTCCTCGCACTACAGCGTTTATCCGCGGGGGAGAAAGCCACCGGAGCAGTCGATTTTTTCTAGGATGCAGAATGGAGGGCAGTTTCCCTCTCTCCCTCCAACTTACCTTATGGCTCTCCACGCGCAAGGAAGACATTGTGGGCTGGGTGCTCATGCGCGGCTTCGTGCGCGTTGTGCGATGGAGATTGAGCAGCGAGAGGCGTGACCTTACTGTATGCTAAACTGAGGTCAGGTTAGAGTTAGATTTCACGTATAACCTTGTCCATAAAATTTTCATGTACACACGTAGAACATGGGGTAGTCCAGCGGGTAGCGGTGCAGACTAGACGTCGGTGAAAGGGTGGCCGGCATGGATGATCTTCAACTCCAAACGTCGGCCGTAGCGGGGCAGTCGAAGAACAAGTGTTGTCGATCCTCCATGGTAGCAGGGCATCTCGGGAAATCTGTGTATGGAATGATGCTCTTGTGAAAGAGGTTAGCTCGCGTATTGAGTCTATCCAGTTGGAGAAGCCACCCGACGACCTTGACCTTCATGGGGACCCTTGTGGACCATATATGGGAGGCGTGTTGGTCGAGGAGTGCCGTCTGGAGTGCAGCGTATGCCCCTTTTGAGTAGAAGCATGACCCGTCAAGCAGCATTCTGTTGTCCTTGTCGTCTGTTAGCACCACATCCTGCAAAAGAGTAGACAAGAGGGCAAGCTGCTCGGTGGCTGCATTAGTCAGGCGGTTCCATAGCCCGCTTTCGATCCCATTAAGTAGAACATCATAAACGAAGGCATGCGGTTGGGTGTGGTGTGTATAGAGCGGGGAAGGCTGTGGCTAGGGGCTCTGTGAGGATCCAAGTGTCTTGCCAAAAATATACTGACCTACCATTGTGAACCGAGCATCTGGATATCTGTGATAGTAATGCAGTGTGTTTGGAGATTATCTTGGACAGGTAGGAAGGGGTGGATGCAGCGAGTGGAAATGGTGAGCTGTTCTGAATCCAATGTTTCCAGGGTAGGTTGTCTGAATGCAAAAAATTGTAGCAAAATTTTAGAAGAAGACAAACATTCTGTGCATTTAAATTTTTGACTCCCATCCCTCCTAGATTTGTAGGCGTGCAAACACTGTCCCAGGCAACCAAAAATTGTGCTCCGGAGCACGACTCTTGTGCGGCCCAGAAGAAAGCACGGCGTCATCCGTCTAGGGTTTGGAAGATAGAGGCAGGGAGTAGGAAGGCCGACATGAAATATGTGGGTAGGCAGTCTAGAACCGCAGAAAGTAGGACAAGTAGGCCACCTTTAGATAGTAGGGAGGCACACCAGCCTATGAGGTAGTGGTCATATCTATTTATGATTGGTTGGAAGGCTGATGCGGGCAGTTTCGTGGAGGAAAGGGGTTGGCCTAGGTATGTATGGGGGAAGGAGGAGATGGGCGCTCCAAGTGTAAAGGTAGTGGAGGTAGCGAGATCATCTGTAATGTTCATGGGTACGAATGTAGTCTTTTGGAAATTAATCGATAGGCCAGTGGCATCTGCGAAGCTTTGTAGAATGTTCTTGAGCGCGATCGTTGTTGTGGGTGTTGCTCGTAGAATGATTAGCGTGTCGTCGGCATATTGGAGGACGGGGCAGGGTATGTCATCAGAGAGCGGGTGGGCAAGGAGTTCGTCTTCGCATGCCAGGATTATTAGTTTTTGGAGGATGTTAGCTAGGGTGATGAAAAGGTAGGGCGATAGTGGGTCTCCTTGGCGAAGTCCCTTCCTGCAGTAGATCCACGTTCCGGATACCCCATTTAGGAGTACAGTCGTCCTTCCGGAGCGTAGGAGGAGTTCAATCCATGCACAGAATTTGGGTGGGAACCCTCTGTGTTTTAATAGTTTGAGCAGGGAGTCCCAACAGACGGAGTCAAATTCCTTGCGTAAGTCTAGTTTTATGGTGAGGGTTGGTGCTTTTCGTTTGTGGCAGCGGTTTAGGATATCAGCTGCAAGGACAAAGTTCTCTGCAATGCATCGTCCTCTGATGAAGCCTGTTTGGTTTGGGTCCACTATGGATGGGATCAAATTTTGAAGTCTGTTAGTGAGGAGCTTGGATATGGCTTTGATCGGGCAGTTTTGGAGGGAGATGGGTCTGAAGGATTCTAGGGATCTAGCGTCATCATTTTTTGGGATTATAATCATATGTAAGCTCGATTAATGCCCTCAATGTTTGACCGTAGATTGTAGAACTGGGAGAGAAGCGTAGGATCTTTGGTTTTACCGCTTTCTAGAATTTTCTGTAGAAGCCGGGGCCGAAGCCGTCAGGCCCCGAGCTAGCAGAAGTATTTTGTCCGAGGAAATCAATGGCGATTTTGTCCGGGGTAAAGGGTTCACCGAGGTGATATAGACGTGGAGCGAGCATTCGGTGTGCTCCAGCAGAGGTTTGCAGTTGTCCGGTTCCCTGCTATGACCTGGTCGAAAGATCAGATGTGGAAAGTGATGAACTGTTGTGTGGCCTTGCACAACATGATCATTGAGGATGAGAGGAAGGATCCAGTGAGTTTGCTCCAGGAGAACGAGTCATACTATAGATAGGGTCCTCTTGCCGAGCCTGATCATTAGGTGCCTCCAACCTGGGCTGCATTCATCGCCATGCGTCAGGAGATCCGAGATCCGGCGGTGCATCAACAGCTGCAGGATGATTTTGTTGAACACCTATGGATACGCAGGGACAACACGACGTAGATGGCGAGCATGAACTGGCCGAACTTGGCTGAAATATGTTGTACTTTCACTGCTGGCCGAACTATGTTTACATTTACGCCGAAATTGTTTAAAATTTCGCTGAACTTTGGCCATAAATTGTTGTGTATTCATTATATGCCAAAATCTGGACGAATTTGAGCCGAATTTGAGCGAAAACGGATGACCCGGAAACTCGGTCTGGATATGCGAGTGAAAAACTGGACGTATCCATGCCAAAAACTTGATTCGTCCGGCCAAAGTTTGATACGCCCCAAGGAATGGAGATGCTTAGTCAAGCCGACTCTGGTTCTTTATGAAGCTTTTTCTCCTTCCGCCAACTAAACATCATGATGTCATTTTCGTTAGTCCATCCTTGGAATCTAGCGTCTATGTCTGGTCATAGATTTTGACTGATGGGACATCTCTTGTTGTCCCTGTTAGGAATAAGCACGTCGTAGTACGGAGTACGTATACGAGTAGACACGGGTAGTCGAATAGAGTAGGAATTAGATGTCCTAATCCTACTAGGTTAGCTATACTAAATCTGCTATATATACGTGTGTAAGGCCTCTGTAAAAACACCACCGTGAGCTATCAGAGAAATAAAGAAAGAAGACGCACGATATGTGCGTTTAGCTATCTAATTGATTCTGTGTGCGTTCAAGCGATTCGTGTTGTGTGCGTGAGCTGTCAGCTAGGAAAGTAATCTAGCTAGGCTAGCTACTTACGTGTGCACTTGTCCGTCTCGCCGGAAATTGTCTCGTCGGAGATTTGCTTGTACGTGCGTATACTGTCGGAAAGCACTTGAAGTATTGAAGCGTACAAGTCAGGGCAATTCTAACAATTGGTATCAGAGCAAAGGTCGTCGTTCGTGATCTACTGAAAGTACTAGGAGGTCATGGCGATGGTGAAGTTTGGCGAGAACTCGGCATCGGCACCGGTGACAGAGACGGTGGGGGCGGCTTTGTATCCGCGCCTCGATCGCAAGGACTACGGGCTATGGGCACTCAACATGGATGTGGCCATGGAGGCTCAGGAGGTTTGGGAGGCCGTCGATCCAGGAGGCAACGAGTACGTCAAGGGAGGCGCGAAGTACCGGAAGGATCGCCAAGCGTTAACGGCGCTCTACTCCGTCGTGCCGAAGGACGTGATGCAGCACCTCGTCGGAAAGAAATCGGCGAAGGATGCATGGGAGACGATCAAGATCTTGCACCAAGGTCATGCCCGCGTGAAGGAAGCGCATCTTCAAACTTTGACAAAAAGCTATGAAGATCTGAAGATGGAGGAGAGCGAGACGATTGATCAGTTTGCCGCCCGTTTCGTTACCCTTGTCAACGCAATCAGGGGATATGGCGAAAAATTGGATGAGATCAAGAACGTCAGAAGGTTCCTGCGTGCGGCGCCGGCGCGCTACATGCAGATCGTTACATCGATCGAACAATGTCTCGACCTTAATACATTGATGGTTGAGGATCTCGTCGGAAGATTCAAGGCACACGATGAGAGAATCCGGATCAGCTTCGGTGATCCAGAACAGGTTGAGCACCTGATGCTCACAAAGCAGCAATGGATGACTCTTTCAAAAGAAAAGCAAGGAGGCTCCACGAGTGGCAAGGAGAAGCAACGCCCAACGAAAAAGTACATTGTGGGGCAGGAGGATGAAGATGACGCCCCGCCGCGGAGGAAGTTTGACATAAAGAAAGTAAGGTGTCATAACTGCGGCGAGCTCGGTCACTTCAAGGCTGATTGCCGGAAAGCACCAAAGGAAAAGGAAAAGGAGAGGGCGCATGTAAAGGCGGAATTGGCGGAGCAACGTATTCCGATGATCATGACAGGCTATGAAGGCTCAAAGACATACCGCTTGTGCAATCCTTATACCAATAAGGTGGTTTTAAAGGGAGACGTAATCTTTGAGGAAGACAAGTCATGGAATTGGGGCTACAACAAACCGGAATATTCAACTTTTCACGTCATGTGGGATCTTGAGTATGAAGAAAATATGGATCAATCGAGCTTATCCTTGTCAGCAAGTTCGGGCCCAGAAGACATTGAAGGCCTAGGGGCAGCTCCAAGCGTGGACACCAGGCCAGAAGCACTAGGGATTCTCCCAGAAGACAAAGAGTTTGAAAAAAAAGCTAGTCTGTGGCCAGAAGATACGGAACTGGAAGGGTGCGCAGATGCATGCGCAGCGATACCTACACTTGTTTGCCCAGCAATTATAAGAGAAGGAGGGGGAGCTGAAGCGAGCCCAGCAAACAGGCCAACAAGGCCAGAAGGCGATGGTCCAAGAGTGTGGACTGGTGGCCAGATAGATGGAGGAGACCCAACAATAGGGGGTGCAGATCCATCAAAAGGCTTTTCACATGGTATAGAGAAGCTAGAAGAAAACCAATTTGAGTTACCTCCTACTTATTTGTTCTATTGCATCCAAGAGCACCGACAAGTAGTAGATCAAATATGTGAGGCATCGATGAGAAAGTACTTCATCGAACCAAGTATAATGTCTCAGGGCGTGGACAAAAAGGACTGTCGGCGTGAAGCCATGGAGAAGCCGACAAGAG
Source organism: Avena sativa (assembly GCA_916181665.1). Classification (NCBI taxonomy): domain Eukaryota; kingdom Viridiplantae; phylum Streptophyta; class Magnoliopsida; order Poales; family Poaceae; genus Avena; species Avena sativa. The sequence goes on from OV702283.1 coordinate 485,039,333, forward strand.
CAACGACGGCGACATGGGTGCCACAAGAGACGACGAAAGCACCATCGAAGATGATGGTTGAAGTGGCGAAAGTAAAGCCAACAGTAACGCCTACACGAAGTAGCTGGCGTATTTGGAATCCAGGTCGGTGTAGAAGAGAGCACGTCGTGCTTAGGGGGTGATTGTTAGGAATAAGCACGTCGTAGTACGGAGTACGTATCCGAGTAGACACGGGTAGTCGAATAGAGTAGGAATTAGATGTCCTAATCCTACTAGGTTAGCTATACTAAATCTGCTATATATACGTGTGTAAGGCCTCTGTAAAAACACCACCGTGAGCTATCAGAGAAATAAAGAAAGAAGACGCACGATATGTGCGTTTAGCTATCTAATTGATTCTGTGTGCGTTCAAGCGATTCGTGTTGTGTGCGTGAGCTGTCAGCTAGGAAAGTAATCTAGCTAGGCTAGCTACGTACGTGTGCACTTGTCCGTCTCGCCGGAAATCGTCTCGTCGGAGATTTGCTTGTACGTGCGTATACTGTCGGAAAGCACTCGAAGTATTGAAGCGTACAAGTCAGGGCAATTCTAACAGTCCCTATATTACAGATCGAGAGAGAGAGGTTTTCAGAGATAGAAGATGATCAACTCAGGGAGATTTTTGTGCAGCTCGATGTGCTGATTTTCTGTTCCTTCTTTCCTTTTTATTCGAAAGAGATTACAAACGTGGCTCCGTGGTCATCGCCACTCTCCCTACTAGATCGCGCCATCCCACGATTTGGAGCTTAGTCCACAGAGATCCTATTTCTATGCTATGACTGGATCAAAACAGAAAACAAAAACGTGGACAGCAGATCACTAAAACATCTACATGTCCTAAACCTGTCGACACTGAATAAACCCTTAACAGCCCACTAGCAACTAGCTTATCCAACAATCTCTACCTAAGCTAGGTGCTCTCAGAACTTATTGTCACTTGATCTCGACGACACCAATCCTTGCACGAAGCTCCTGAAACTTCACACGTCCAAGTGACTTTGTGAAGATATCTGCAAGCTGGTCGCAGGTGCCGATGTAGTCGACGGTGATGTGCCCCTTCTCCAGCTGCTCACGAATGAAGTGATACTTCAGCACAATGTGTTTGCTTCGATCGTGAAACACTGGATTCTTGCAGAGCTGAATTGCAGCCTTGTTATCCACTAGCAGTGTGGGCACCTTAGCTTCTCTGTTGAAGAGCTCACCGACAAGTCGCCCGAGCCACACTACTTGGCAGGATGCCGTTGATGCAGCCATGTACTCAGCCTCACAAGATGATAGTGATGTGGACTTTTGCTTCTGCGACTGCCAGGTGATTGGGCACTGACCAAAGAAGAAGACGCTCCCAGATGTACTCTTCCTGTCATCGACGTCTCCACCTAGATCAGCATCACTGAACCCTGTCAGATGCTCGCCATTCTTGCTGGTGAAGGCATAGCAGCACCCAAGACTTAGTGTCCCTGGAGATGTATCTCAGTATTTTCTTAACAGCGCTCATATGCTCAGTCGTTGGCGCCTCCATGAACCTACTGACATATCCCACCGCAAAAGACAGATCAGGCCGTGTGTGCACAAGGTATCGCAGTGAGCCGACGATGCTCCGATACAGTGTCACATTTACTGGAGGATTCTTGCTCTCCTTCGACAGCTTCAACCGTGGCTCCATTGGCACATGAACCAAGTTGCAATCGCCCATTCCCGCTTTCTCCAGAAGCTTGCTGGCGAACGCTGTCTTCTTGAGAGTACTCCTGCCTGGTATCTGTTCGACCTCGACTCCGAGGTACAGCTTGAGCAGACCAAGGTCACTCATGGAGAACCTGGTGCTCATCTCCTCCTTAAACTTCGTGATCGCAGCGGTGCTTGAGCCAGTGACGATCAGATCGTCAACGTATACGCCCAGAAGAAGCCGCTCGCCGCCGAGACCGCGCGTGTACACCGCGTGCTCTGACGGGCTGCGCTCGAACCCAGGAGAGGTGAGCACGCAGTCCAGCTTGATATTCCACGCACGCGGAGCTTGTCGTAGCCCGTAGAGCGCCTTGTGGAGGCGCAGTACCTTGCTTGACGCGCCGGCGTTGATGAAACCCGGCGGCTGAGCGACGTAGACCTCTTCCCCGAGTTCACCGTTGAGGAAGTGTAGCATCCCAGTTGTCTAACCCCTGTAATGCTACATGTCATAATAATAAAAAGAGCCACTTCCAACATATAATTGTTGCATCATCATCATATCATGCTCATGTCATCATACCACCTTGCATTTGAGCATCATATAAAACCCTTTCTTGTTTGGTTCTTATCTCATGTGCATGATTAATTGTATTTGCCTCTTGATATTGTATTTGGGTTTTAATAAATTGTTAAATGTCCAAGTTGAGTTGAGGGCATCTCTCTTTTTGACTCCACCACCTTATCTTTCACCACCTTATAATTCCACCACCCAACTAATCTGAGCTTGGCTTTGTTGATTTATCTCTAGCTCATGTTGTTGGTTGGATCCACCCATCATCTTTTGCTTGGCTTTTGCCCATTTTTGGGAATGCAAGGATTAAGCCACATGAAATAATGTTGTTTTCACAATATAACCATTGGGCATTAATTACCTTGCATGGGCCATGCAAGCGCCACCTTTGCTAGTCTTGGTTTTTGTTTGTTTTCAAAGTGGATCTTTTCCTTGGGCTTAATCTTGTTTGGGCTTGTAGTTCTTCATCATATCATCTACCTATCTTATCCTCTTAGCTAAACCCCATGCCCCATGCACACAAATGTGCTTATGTGGCATGCACTACACCAACCCCACCCTGCTCCTTACCTTTTTCTTTGATCTTGCTTGTTCTTTGTTGGATCATGCATGTACCAAAGAGACCACCCATCACCATCTTTTCCCTCTCCCTATCTCTCTTTCTCTTGCCATGTGCTAGTAGTTTGTTTTGGAGTAGACATGATCTAGTGTAAAGTACCTCCATCTCTTTTCCTACCCCTCTTAGCAAAACTTTAAATCTACCCATGCCATCTCTCTTTTTCCCTAAACCAAAAACCCTAATTCAAATCTATCCTAAACCAAAACCCTAGTCTACCCTTTTCTCTAAACAAACCTTTCTACCCTTCCCTTGCCTTCTATCCTAGCTACAACAACACCCTAATCTACACCAGCCCTAGACAAAACCCTAGCTACCATCTCTCTCTCTCTCTCACCTAGCTAAATCCTAAACATAACAACCTCACCTAACCTAGCTACACCACCTTTTCCCTCTCACCTCACCTCTTCACTCCACACCCGAGCTACCCCACCCCATCCTAGCTCTACCCTCTCTCTCTCTCTTGATCACATGGCCGAGCCCCTCCTCTTCCTCTCTCTTATCTCCCTGCCTCAGCGACCCCACCCCCTGCCTCCTCCCTGGGTTCCTCTCTCCCTCTCTCGGCTACAGGACAGAAAAGAAGGAAAGGGGAGAGTCACGCCCGAGCCACCCTCTCACCTTTTTGCAAACCACCACCTGCCCATGTGCTTTCCCCTCCCCCACGCAAGCTACTCAACCCTACCTGCTCCTGGCGTTCTTATCCTCACCCCCCTCTCAGGCCTCTCATCCCCTGCCTCCCTCCTTCTTCTCCACGAGCCAGAACTCCCCATGGCCACCTAAAAACCCTAGCCTCACCTCTGCCCGTCTTCGATCTGGTGGCGTCGAGAGAGAGCTGGCGGATCCCGAGGCCGGTCTGCTCCCTCTGCTTCGCCCAGGACACGAGGATCCCGCCGTAGCCTCGCCGGAGTGACCACGCCGTCGTCGTGCACGGAGCGAGCAGCTGCTTCTCGACCCGAGCCCGCCGGCGGATCCAGACCTTCCCGAGCCCCGGCCACCGCACCGTCGCGCTGCTGGTGAGTCCCTCCTCCCCCCAGACAACCTCTCTCTCTCCCTCTCGCCGTGCGCCGCTGTCGCGATCTGTCGAGCACCCCGCGCGCGCCGCGCGTCGCGCGCTGGCGACAGCAGCGCTGCAGCCGTCGTTTTGGTCGAGTTCAGAGCCATGCCCCGCACGCCACAGGCCGCCTCCGCGCTAGCACCCTGTACCAAAGTTGTAGGCCAAGATGTCGTCTCCATCTTTTGTTTTGGCGGCGACGTCTGAGACGCGCTGGGTTCGTCGCCAACGTCGACCGAAGATCCGGCCAGCTCCGCCGTCGCGGCGTCGCGTTCAGCAGCGGACAGCGTCGCGTGCATGTTTTGCGTTTAGACCCTTTCCGTTTTTCCCGCCTCACGCCCGCAGTCCACCAGCCCCACCCGCCAGCGTCCCTGGGAATCTTGCAAAAAGGCTCCCAGGGAAAACGTTGTTCAACCCGCGGTCCCTCCTTGCTGCCACCTGTCGCCGCCTCGTTCGCTAGCGCGTCCGCGGATCACTCTTACACATTACCCCCTGGCCTATTGGTTCACCAACCCGCGGTCCATCCAGGCCCGCTTGTCAGTGTCCCTGGTAGTTTTATAGAAAGGTACCCGAGCTTTTCCAACCTAAACCCGCGGTCCCCTGTGCCCTCAGTCGCTGGCGCGTGGGCCGCAGGACCCGCTAGCCCCACCTGTCTGTGACTCAGAAGCGAGTAGGAAAAGTGGAGAACGTTTCAGAGCTGTTTTGAATTCAAATTTTGTTAAATAAATTCAAAATTCAAATCTAATTCAGATTTTTAATAACTTTGCAATGGTAAATCCAAATTTGACAAATGATATATGTTTGAATATCAGGAAAATGAGAGGAATTCAAATATGCCATCCAATTTGACTTTTGCACAACTAAAATTCCAAGTTTATTTAAATTACCCAATTGCCACTGGATTTTCAATAATTAATAACTTTTGTTTTATAATTCCAAATTAAGCAAATGATATGTCTAAATTGATCAGCTCGACGAGACCTTTCTGTTTGTGCTATCCATAACTTCAATTGAAGCATGCATCATGTAAATATATAATGTACAGCAATGTTATGACAACAAATTGTGAACCAAAACTCCACTAAAATGTTGCTACTTGTTCTCCACACCTCCCCATGCCATGCTACTTTTCTTGCCATGTAAATTGTGCATCATTCATCATGGCATGATTGTTTGCTTGACGCATCTTATTCATATGCTTGTGCTCTATATTCATGTTGGCCTTGTTTGTTTGGTTTTTCTCGGATAGACACTGAGCAGGGGTTATATCAAGAGAACCAGGAGCACTACCCAGATCCGTCCCTTGCTTCAACTGAGATACCAGGCAAGCACTACCACATGCTTGCATACATACAGTACCTATTGCCTCTATCTTATTCTTGCATCATCGAGTCGCGATTGCATTAAATTGAATCCCAAGTATGCATAGCCTTTACTTTTAAACCCCACCAAGCTTGTTTCCTCCATCCCATGAGCCACTACTATAGGAGTTGTTTGAGCCATGCGAGTCGTAGAACAGCATGTGTAGGGTATGTGAGTGTCTGTTGGATAACGAGGTACCTAAACAACTTAACCTGAGTAGTTCTGGGATAACTAAAGAAAGTGGCACCGGTGAGCAACATCTGCTATTTGGTTTTTCCTGCTCACTTGTGTCCCGTAAGACCCCGAGTACTTGATTCCTGTTCCTTGATTTATCGCGCTATCCACATCCGGGAGGTATATGGGACCCCCCTAAGCCAGAGCTTGATTCCGTCTTATTTCTTGGGGCCACAAACTAGTTTGAGGTTTTATTACGATCCTGTACTTATGCCATGTTTTACTGCTTTATTTACTATTGTGCGATGAGCACACTGTACTGTTTAGGAAGGTGACCCGTTTACGTGGTATCGACAGTCCCCGTTTGGGGATCTGCTGTCGTTTACCGCCGGCCCCACAAACCTTGTAGTCCGTCTCGAAGCTTGCTTACTCCGTTGCGGGTATACTCCAAGGGGTGGCCCCCTGAAATATTTCTGAATTCTGTGATTGTTCAGTCGTGAAAGCCTCGTTGGGTTTTGATTTGGTTTTTCCGAGGTTGATCGAGTGTGTGTTGCTATTGGTGCACCCCGGCCGGGTAAAACTTTCTGAAAGCCGTGTCCGCGGATATGGACGACTTGGAGCACAGTTTCTCGATCATAGACAAGCATAACTAAAGTACCGCCTTAATTTGACTAAGTAACTTGACTAGTAAATAGTGCAACACTCATGGAATGGTTAATAAAATTGCCAACGGATGGGAGGTTGTTCGTCCGCTTCCTTGTTGGTAAGCAGGGAGGAGGATGGATCGGATGAGATTACCATTATAATTGTTGTCCTTTATTCACGGACATCCGTCTATCATTGGTTAGGCGGATGGTTAGCGTTTATCTGTTGAACTGCTAGGGTTTATCTTTCGCTGCAATGGCGTCACCCCAGGTTGTGTCCCCTTTAGAGGCATTAAGACTTGCTGAGTACCCTTAGGGTCTCACACGATAAATTCTTGATTCAGATGAACAGGTACCTTCTCAGGACGGATACTGGGTGGAAGAAGCCGAAGATGTGGGCAACGATCGTTCGGTGTAGAGATTCCGGGCACGGGGATCCGTGAGACCTGTAGTTGGGATGTGCTTATTTTCTATGGCATCTTATGCCGATTTGCTTCTTATCCGTACTCGGATTTTGTTTGCCGCTTCCGCATGATACTCTGATGTGTGTTGTATGAGGAAGTATCCTAAAATATAGATCTATCTAGGTCATTTGAATCTTGCCGTATGGCGTTGGTATATTTTCCTTTCTTTCTAGATGGTATGGCTCTGATGTACTCTTGTATGGTGGCTTGCGTACATACCCACTTGTGTACGTAGTTGATCCCTTCGCCTGCCGACTACGCCGCCCGTACAGGTCCCGTTGAGAGGGTAGTGGTTGGGACGTCTGAAAGGACTACCAGTGTGTGGCTTTTGGGGCCCCGCCGTACTATTTCAACCACTACCACTCATCCAGGCTTGTATCTAGGAGCGTAGTTCACCGAGGTAGTTACAATTGGTATCAGAGCCATCCCGACCTTCAGGGTTTCAGCCAAACGGTCGTTGTCAGTCTAGAAATATTTTGGTAGTTATGTATATTAGGGAAAAACAAAACGCGAGAGTAGGACTGCTTCCACTTTTCTTCTTACCCTCCCACCCACCCTTTTCTGGTAAGGAAGTGCAACGTTTTCAATTCTCTTCTCAAAGTTCAAACTAGGATTCACGTGTTCGGGGTTTCCGTAGTACCATAGGTTGTGTGTGTGTGTGTGTGTGTAATCCCTTGTCTATCTGTTGCATCCAAGTTGTTATCTTATCTGCCTTTGGTTATCAACTGTTGGTACATTCCATACCGACAGGCTTTTGCAAACCGACGCAATCTATCTTCCTCTTGTATCCGACGCTATCTTGTTTGGGGTGTTCGTTTCCGTAGTTACCAATCTTTAGGTTTCGTCGTGAGAAGAAGGGGTTAGGATATGTGTTCCACTTGTTCATGTGCGGAGTAATGATTTGAGTGCGGGATGGAGTCGCGACCATACCACTACTCTTCTCATTCGCTTTTGTATATTGGATCGGTAGAGTCACTAATCTTGATTCGTTAAGTAATTTTGCGCATCTATTGGTATTGTAATGCCGAAATTTGTGGAAAATTTTTCTTTGATATATTTGTGTACCACACTCCTTTTCAGTCGTGTGCGATATGCTTAATATCTTTTAGGTGCTATGAACTTTGTTGATATTTTAATATCATCTCAGTAAATTGTATCCTTTAATCTTGGTTAATTCCATCTTGGTACTATTTTGGATTATTATCATTCTCCATTATAGTACTGACTTGAGTTTTATATCAATGACAGGATGGCTCCACCACGCCGGACTGATGAGGACATCCCTCCGGAACTGGGCTCAGCGCTGTCAAACATTGCAAATGCTTTGGCGGCAATGCAAGAGAACCAGCAGCGCTTTGAGGAGAGCGTCAGAAGAAACGAGTTTGCTCCACTTCCTCCACCTCCCAGGCGTGGAGACATCAAGAGCTTCCTCAAGTTCAACCCTCGGCAGTTTGATGTGTCTGACCGACCTCTGGACGCGGATGATTGGCTGCGTGAGATCTCAAGGTTGCTCGAGACTGCTGATGTTCCAGAACAGGAGTGGGTCAAGTGTGCGACTCACCTTCTCAAGGGAGATGCAGCTCTTTGGTGGGAGAACTACTTGAAGGCAAGCTGCACTGGTTTCCAGCCAACTTGGGAAAGGTTCACTACAGCTTTCAAGGAGCAGTTTCTCTCAGATATTGTGATGGAAAGGATGAAGGAGGCTTTTCTCAACCTGAAGCAGGGGAACGATAACGTCAACACCTATATCAGGAACTTCATGAATCTATCTCGTTATGGTGGTGATGAGGTATCTGATGACAAGAAGAAGCAGAAAAGGTTCAGGCAAGGGCTCAATGCGTCGATCAAGTATGCAATCACGCATGCAAGACCGGCAACCTTCCTGGAACTACAGCACACAGCACTGCAAGAGGAGGCAAGCAGGCAGATGTTTGAGGAGTCCAAGAAACATAACAGGGATGCATCAAGCTCTTCGGTTATGGCAGCTCCTTCTAAGCGGCGTGTCTGGGTTCCTAACACCCCACCGTCGCTCCCGGCTCCACCAAGACCTGCAAGTTACGCGCCAAGGCCATCAAACTTCACCACTGCGGCTCCCAGGGGCTACAACAACCACTACCCTGGAGCGCCTGGCGGAGTCCCTGGCTACTCTGCTCCACGTCCAGCTAGTGCCTGCTTCGTGTGTGGAGATCCTGGACATCGAAACTGGAACTGCCCAATGAAGAACAAAACTCTTCCTCCACCCCCGCCAAGATCTGCAACAAGCTCTCCTTCGGTTCGAGCACCACCGCCTCGGGCTCTCAACATCAACACTAAGCCCGGGTCTGCGGTTGTTCGTGCAAACTGCGTCAACGCCTCTCAAGCTGAGCTCGCACCAGGAGTTGTCATGGGTATGCTTTCAGTTAACTCAGTTCCTGCTCGAGTTCTCTTTGATTCTGGTGCATCACATTCGTTTGTCTCGCATAAGTTTGCACAAGAGCATGACCTGGATAGGGTTCCTTTATCACGTCGTCTGGTGGTGCTATCTCCTGGTTCAAACATGAGGGCTGCTCATATCAGTCATGGCAATCAGATCGAGATTGGTGGTTCTTCATTCTTGGCTTCTTTGATTCTTCTGGGCAACTCTGACATTGATGTCATTTTGGGCATGGATTGGTTGACAGCAAATGCAGCTGTGATTGATTGTGCTGAACGCTCAGTGTCTCTGAAGATTCCTGAAGGCCACATAGTCTTTTCTCCAAGTCTGACTCCTGCTGTCCAGCTCTATTCCTTGGCTGCTCTTAATGATGATGCTATGGAAGCTATTCAGAGGGTACCAGTGGTCTGTGAGTTCCCGGATGTCTTCCCTGAAGAGTTGCCAGGTATGCCTCCGGATCGCGAGGTTGAATTCGTGATTGAGCTTGAACCTGGAACGGCTCCTATCTCCAAGAGGCCATATAAAATGGGTCCTTCTGAGTTGGCGGAACTCAAACGACAACTGGATGAACAAGAGAAGTTGGGTTTCATTCAACATAGCACTTCTTCTTGGGGTAGCCCAACAATCTTTGTGAAGAAGCGTGACAGAACCGATAGACTTTGTGTTGACTACCGGGCTCTCAATGCTAAAACCATCAAGAACAAATATCCTCTTCCTCGGATAAATGATCTATTTGATCAGCTAGCAGGAGCTGTGGTGTTCTCTAAGCTGGACTTGAGAAGTGGTTATCACCAAATCAAGATTCGCAAAGAAGATGTGCCCAAAACAGATTTCACCACTCGCTATGGCCTGTATGAGTACACGGTCATGTCTTTCGGTCTCACCAACGCACCTGCTACCTTCTCGAGGCTGATGAACTCCGTTTTTATGGAGTACCTGGACAAGTTTGTTGTGGTATATCTGGATGACATTCTGGTCTATTCCAAGTCCAAGGAGGAGCATGAAGAGCACCTGCGGTGTGTCCTGAACAAGCTTCGTGAGAACCGCTTGTATGCAAAGTTCTCTAAGTGTGAGTTTTGGTTGCCTGAAGTAACATACTTGGGTCATGTTATCTCTGCCAAGGGCATTGCAGTCAACCCGGAAACCGTGAAAACAATAGTTGAATGGCTTCCTCCTGCTAATGTCAGGGAAGTGCGGAGTTTTCTCGGCTTGGCTAGCTATTGCCGTCGCTTTGTGCAGAACTTCTCGAAGATAGCAAAGCCTCTTACCGATCTCCTCAAGAAAGGCAAGAAGTACCTGTGGACTCCTGCTTGTCAAGAAAGTTTTGAGACACTCAAAGAGAAGCTCACTTCCACGCCAGTCTTGGTTCCTCCGGATACATCTAAGCCTTTCCAGATATTCTGCGATGCCTCTTTGCAAGGATTGGGAGCGGTCCTTATGCAAGAGAGACAGGTGGTTGCTTATGCCTCTCGTCAGTTGAAGACGCATGAGGTCAACTATCCCACACATGACCTTGAGCTAGCAGCAGTTGTCTTTGCTTTGAAGCTTTGGAGGCACTACTTGCTTGGTAACCGCTGTGAGATCTTCTCGGACCACAAGAGTTTAAAGTATATCTTCACTCAGCCTGATCTCAACCTTCGGCAAAGGAGATGGATTGAAGCAATCAATGACTTTGATGTGACCATCAACTACACTCCAGGAAAAGCAAATGTCATGGCAGATGCGCTTAGCCGTAAAGCTTATGTCAACAACCTCATGGTAGAAGAGCAGCAGCCTCTTTTGTGCGAGGAATTCCGTCAGCTCAACCTGGAAATTGTGGAACAAGGACATCTCCTGAACCTCCTGGCCACTCCTCTCTTGGAAGAACAGATTCGTTCTCGTCAGCGTGGTGATCCGCACACCAGAAAGCTCATCTCTAAGCTTGGCACTCCGAAGTATGAATCCTTCCATGTTGATGATCAAGGCACACTCTTCTTTGATCACCGGATGTTTGTTCCAAACTACCCGGGTCTGTGTAACACCCTCAGAATCGGACCTATGCAAGTTTGGGCAAAATTCACCAAACCCGCATAGAAACGATTCAAAGGTGCCCACTAGGCACTTTCGTGCGGGTGGAAAACGAAGTAATAACATTACACAACAGTCCTCGATGGGACCCACAGAACCGATATATATAACAGCGACTCAAAGAGTCAAGAATACAGATATAATATACAAGATCCAAATCACCTTGAAAACAGTAGAGCGTCCGACTACGGACAAGAAGCAAATGGGGCTAAGAGCCCTGAAGAATAACCAATGGCGTCCATAACCCTGCCCAGGCCAAGCCGGAAGGGTAACCCTGCTAACGGCGTCGATCTCAAACCTGCTTAGACAAAAGGGGTGCCGACAAAGGGCAAAGGAAAAAGAGGAGCGTCAGTACTGAGGCCAGTACACGGCGAGGCTAGAATTCGGCGGTCCTCGCCTACAAAGGTATGGTGGACTGAGCGGCAGCGGCAGCATGCACTAAACAACCTATAGAGACTCGATACAACTGGCGGATATCAGAGAGGGATAAGAATGACCTAACCGGATCCAACCTGAAGCTATCACCAAACAAACCCATCCTGGTGTTTCCCCCTCGAGACCAAACGAGGAAGTCAACCGAGGAACTCACACAGTTGGCAGTTTTACTTATTCAGTTATAGTTGCGGCACTTTACTAGTCAGGTTTAGATAATCGTCCTGATAAAGTAAGCAGTGGGCACTTTTAATTAACCATTCCGTTATAGTCGCAACAATTACTAAGCAGATACAGATAGCATGAGATAAACCCAAAAACCCGGCAGTTGTTGGTACTTTTAATCAGCCATTCCGTTGTAGTTGCAATACTTACTAGTCATATACAATTGTCGCAAGCGACAACCAAACAAGCAATTGTGGGCAGTATTAATTAGCCATTCCATTATAGTGAAGCTGATTACTAGTCATTATAAATCAAATTTATAGCAGTAAACTTTAGTTATGCTTGTCTATGATCGAGAAACTGTGCTCCAAGTCGTCCATATCCGCGGACACGGCTTTCAGAAAGTTTTACCCGGCCGGGGTGCACCAATAGCAACACACACTCGATCAACCTCGGAAAAACCAAATCAAAACCCAACGAGGCTTTCACGACATAGCAATCACAAGATTCAGAAATATTTCAGGGGGCCACCCCTTAAGTAGATCCCGCAACGGAGTAAGCAAGCTCCGAGACGGCCTCAAGGTCTGGGTAGACGGCTGTGAGCGACTGGGAACCCCAAACGGGGCTTGTCGACACCGCGTAAACGTGTCCCGATCTTAAACAGTACAGTGTGCAGTACCTCGCACAATCGTAAATAAAGCAGTAAAACATGGCATAAGTACAGGATCGTAAATAAAACCTCAAACTAGTTTGTGGCCCCAAGAAATAAGACGGAATCAAGCTCTGGCTAAGGGGGGTCCCATATACCTCCCGGATGTGGATAGCGCGATAAATCAAGGAACAGGAATCAAGTACTCGGGGTCTTACGGGACACAAGTGGGCGTTCGGAAACCAAATATTATCTATCACCCACCGATGCCTCTGCTTATTCAATTTTAGTTGTTAAACAGAAATTAAAGTGACGATAAGTAAAGCTAGAATCATCTCCAACAACAACATGCGGCAATACATCAACAACTGTGGCATCTGACAACACGCAACATTACTTGAGCAAGCGACTACGACGCGCAAGTCCAACTATCTACCAAACAACAGGTAATAGGATGTGTCCAAGGCAATATGAGGCTGCAGGGAATATCACGGGTACGGAAAACTAGAGCATCGCAACACAGATAGCAATAGATCAACAGGAGGGAAGTAAATACTATAAAAGTAAGATAGGTAGAAAGGGGGAGATGCTCGCCTGAAAACATTGTCGAAGAGTTCCACCGAAGATCGGGGCGAAGCTCACATCAACTCAACGGCCTTATCCGCGAAGAAGCAAACACTAGAATAAACACCGGATGCACTATTTAATAAAACGACAGAAGATCGGCATGATGCATGTATGATGAGTGGCATGGCAAAGGTGCGATGCAATTAGGTCATGTTAAGTGGAACCGGGGTCCCGACAGTTAGTTAGGTGGTTCAAGTTGTTTAGAAACCCCGCATTTTAAATGTTGTTTAACAAAGCCACAGATGGATCCGGTTCGCTACACATGTTTAAATGAGGCCAATATAAGGCTAGATTTGCCCGCATATGGGCCCCATATTTAATTATTAGGTGAATCGGCATAAGGCCCCCAAACCACATGATAAGATGCATGCGAGTATGACAATTCAATATGCAACAAGTTGTTATTATGAAATTAGGGTTTCGGGAAGGGTTCACACTTTAGGGTTCGACGATCTCGGGGTTCCGGGGTTCGGGGTCGGTCTCAGGGTCCAGGGTTAGAGTCGTCGGATCGGGGTATAAGATCTTGTCGGTCTTGGCGGTCGGAAGTAGTTCTTGACGTGGCGTCGGGGCGCATCGGGTTCTTCCGGGTCGGTGTCGTTATTGTCGGCCCGCGCAGTGGATCTTGGTGTGTCCGGATGACCTTGTCGACTCCATGCGAAGACCTTGGCGCTCTAGATCGGTCTTCAGGGTCTCGGCCATCGGGTTCTTGAAGGAGGTCCTGGCGTCCGGGAATGAGTACTTGTCGCTTCGGGGCTCGGCGTCCTCGAGGGAGTACTTGGCGTGCCGGTTCGGTCTTGTCCGCGAGGAGATTTGACGACGAGATCGAAGAGCTGGGCGCGCCCGGGTGCGGTCTTCGGATCCGGGGAGTAGATCTTGGCGTCCATGGGTCTAGTTCGGTCTCAGCCATCGGGTTCTTCGGATGTCCATGAAGGCGTCCTTGGCGTTCCGATTCCGGTGATTGGTGACTTGGAACGGCACTGATGCGGTATTCCAGTGGTTTCGATGGTCTTGTGGCTCCGACTTGTTGCAACCATGCGTCTTCCAGGGAACAACTGGACGAGCTCGACAGACGGCGTCTGGCGGTCCTTGGCCCCTTTGCGGACACGCATGAGCACCCTGCAACAGACGTCCAACGGTTTGGCAACAGGCATGGCACGCAGGGGATGGCGACGGCGCTAGGCTCCCGGGGGAACAGGCGAAGTCGGCGACGGGCTGAGCGGAAGCGGCTCGCGGGGCAGAGGAGGCAGAGCACGGCGGCTCGAAGGACGACGACCGGCGGAGTCTGGGGCCGAGGCGGCGAGGATGGGGCTCGGGGAGGGCTCGGCGGAGGCGGCTCGGCGACGGAGGACGGGGCGCGCGGTGGCCAGGCGGAGGGAAGCAGCGGGGTCGCTCCGGCGAGCAAGGGAGGCGACGCGGGGAGGCTCTGGCGCGGCGACGCGAGGAGCTGGGGGGGGGGGGTCCGGCGACGGGGAACGCAGCGACGGAGGGGAGCTGCTGCGGGGCGGAGGCGACTTGCCGGAGCAGGGGGGGCGGCGGCAGGGCGCGCTCGGGGCCGGAGAGAGGGGGAAGCGAGGCGAGCGGCGCGCGCGCGGGGCGGCGCGGCCGGAGGCGGAGAGGCGGGCGAGCGCGGCGAGCAGCGGAGGGTGAGGGGCCGGCGGCCAGGGCGGGGAGAGGCCCGGCCGGAGCCGCGGGGTGGAGCGGTGGCGTGGGGCGTTGCGGGCGCGGGGCTTGGGGGAGGAGGCTGCTTGCGGGGGGAGGGGTCGCTGGCGGAAGGTGGAGGAGAGAGCCGGCGGTGGTTGGAGATGGGAAGCCTGGCGGCGGAGCGGCGGGGCGCTGGAGCGGTGGGCGAGGCCGGAGATGGTCGCACGCGGGGAGGGAGACGAGGTGGTGGGGCCCGGTGTGGGTCCCAGGGGAAGTGTGGACGCGGGGAGAGGGCCACGCGGGGAGAGGCCACGCGGTGGGGCCAGAGGTCAGCGGGAGGAGGGGAGGCGGGCGTGTGGCGGTCGCGTGCCGCCCGCGTGCCGGGCGCGTGGCTGGCGCGTGGGAGGCGCGTGGAGCCGGGGAGGGGGACCCAGGTGGCAGCGGGTCAGGGAGAAAGGAAGTGGGCCGCGCGGGGCCAGGGGAGGGGACAGGCTGCTGTGGGGAAACGTGTGGGCCAGGGGGGTAGAGAGGGTGGGTAAGAGTGGCCTGGGTGAGAAAAGAGAGGGAGAGGGGCTGGATTGCTGAGTTGGCAGGTGGGTGGGTTTTAGGTGAGAGGGGGAGGTGGCATGATTTGATTGGTGGGTAGACTAGGATTGGGTGGGACTAGGATTTAGGGTAGGGCTGGTTGGGGTGGACCGATCTGTTTAATACGGGGTGGTCGTTCGGGTCATTCGGCCCGTTCGACTGCCCCCAACTAAAACAATTAAAACTTTAATTTAATTTAATTGGGCCGTTTGCAACCCGATAGCAACAAAACAAAATAATCCGGCGACCCGGGTTTTGGCGTTTGAATAAAGATGGGGCGTTTGGAAAACAAAACGGGTGTTGTGAAAATAGTTTTGGCAAACAATGCATGATGATGACGATGCAATGCACAAATTTAACGCGATTTTCTAGTAGTGGTTTTGCGGGATGCCACAATTCGACACCACTAACAAGGGATCTCGCCCTCGAGATCCGCCTCATGGTACCGGAAGGAAAGGTCGGCGATCTGCGTCTTCTCGCTTCGTGTAGATCCTCGCGACACCACCAACAAGAGGTCGTTGTCCCTGATCGTCGAAAGAGCCCTCCGGAAAGCAACGGACGAAGTTAAAGGTAAGGTCACCTCTAACTTTCATGGAAGGAGTAAAATTGCATCGATCCACCATTCAATGTACAGAAGCGAATGATAAGAGTAGTGGTATGGTCGCGACTCCATCCCGCACTCAAAGCATTACCCTGTACACGAATAGAAAGATTATGCAACCAACCCGCAAGATTCAGACTGAAGATCTCGACAAGCGAGGTTCGGAACAAAGGAGTGATGCAGACTCTGCATCGGATCTGGCGTAGAGGAT
This sequence comes from Avena sativa, assembly GCA_916181665.1. Taxonomy (NCBI): domain Eukaryota; kingdom Viridiplantae; phylum Streptophyta; class Magnoliopsida; order Poales; family Poaceae; genus Avena; species Avena sativa. The sequence goes on from OV702283.1 coordinate 485,055,283, forward strand.
GTCGTCGCGTCTGAAAACACCGGAAGGCACAAACAAGGAATGGAGAGTGGTAACACCGATAAAGGATCACTCAGGCAGCTTGAACACCGGATGATAGAACACCGTTATCAAAGGAGGAAGCGAAACCCTGAAGGTACGACGGAAAACCCAACCACGAGAAATCCTGGACTCGAAGAAAAGATAAGAGAGCAGATTCAAAACACGCCGAGATAAGAGGAGAATAGCAGAGGGGTGAGGAGTAAAATCAGACCTAATCAGAACTATCCAACCGATTTTGCAAAATAGTTTTGACACTCTACTTCGGCCGTTAGCTAGGTTATCCTACAGGCTGGACTTGTGGGGTATCGAAACTGCTGAGCTCTGATACCACTCTGTAACACCCTCAGAATCGGACCTATGCAAGTTTGGGCAAAATTCACCAAACCCGCATAGAAACGATTCAAAGGTGCCCACCAGGCACTTTCGTGCGGGTGGAAAACGAAGTAATAACATTACACAACAGTCCTCGATGGGACCCACAGAACCGATATATATAACAGCGACTCAAAGAGTCAAGAATACAGATATAATATACAAGATCCAAATCACCTTGAAAACAGTAGAGCGTCCGACTACAGACAAGAAGCAAATGGGGCTAAGAGCCCTGAAGAATAACCAATGGCGTCCATAACCCTGCCCAGGCCAAGCCGGAAGGGTAACCCTGCTAACGGCGTCGATCTCAAACCTGCTTAGACAAAAGGGGTGCCGACAAAGGGCAAAGGAAAAAGAGGAGCGTCAGTACTGAGGCCAGTACACGGCGAGGCTAGAATTCGGCGGTCCTCGCCTACAAAGGTATGGTGGACTGAGCGGCAGCGGCAGCATGCACTAAATAACCTATAGAGACTCGATACAACTGGCGGATATCAGAGAGGGATAAGAATGACCTAACCGGATCCAACCTGAAGCTATCACCAAACAAACCCATCCTGGTGTTTCCCCCTCGAGACCAAACGAGGAAGTCAACCGAGGAACTCACACAGTTGGCAGTTTTACTTATTCAGTTATAGTTGCGGCACTTTACTAGTCAGGTTTAGATAATCGTCCTGATAAAGTAAGCAGTGGGCACTTTTAATTAACCATTCCGTTATAGTCGCAACAATTACTAAGCAGATACAGATAGCATGAGATAAACCCAAAAACCCGGCAGTTGTTGGTACTTTTAATCAGCCATTCCGTTGTAGTTGCAATACTTACTAGTCATATACAATTGTCGCAAGCGACAACCAAACAAGCAATTGTGGGCAGTATTAATTAGCCATTCCATTATAGTGAAGCTGATTACTAGTCATTATAAATCAAATTTATAGCAGTAAACTTTAGTTATGCTTGTCTATGATCGAGAAATTGTGCTCCAAGTCGTCCATATCCGCGGACACGGCTTTCAGAAAGTTTTACCCGGCCGGGGTGCACCAATAGCAACACACACTCGATCAACCTCGGAAAAACCAAATCAAAACCCAACGAGGCTTTCACGACATAGCAATCACAAGATTCAGAAATATTTCAGGGGGCCACCCCTTAAGTAGATCCCGCAACGGAGTAAGCAAGCTCCGAGACGGCCTCAAGGTCTGGGTAGACGGCTGTGAGCGACTGGGAACCCCAAACGGGGCTTGTCGACACCGCGTAAACGTGTCCCGATCTTAAACAGTAAAGTGTGCAGTACCTCGCACAATCGTAAATAAAGCAGTAAAACATGGCATAAGTACAGGATCGTAAATAAAACCTCAAACTAGTTTGTGGCCCCAAGAAATAAGACGGAATCAAGCTCTGGCTAAGGGGGGTCCCATATACCTCCCGGATGTGGATAGCGCGATAAATCAAGGAACAGGAATCAAGTACTCGGGGTCTTACGGGACACAAGTGGGCGTTCGGAAACCAAATATTATCTATCACCCACCGATGCCTCTGCTTATTCAATTTTAGTTGTTAAACAGAAATTAAAGTGACGATAAGTAAAGCTAGAATCATCTCCAACAACAACATGCGGCAATACATCAACAACTGTGGCATCTGACAACACGCAACATTACTTGAGCAAGCGACTACGACGCGCAAGTCCAACTATCTACCAAACAACAGGTAATAGGATGTGTCCAAGGCAATATGAGGCTGCAGGGAATATCACGGGTACGGAAAACTAGAGCATCGCAACACAGATAGCAATAGATCAACAGGAGGGAAGTAAATACTATAAAAGTAAGATAGGTAGAAAGGGGGAGATGCTCGCCTGAAAACATTGTCGAAGAGTTCCACCGAAGATCGGGGCGAAGCTCACATCAACTCAACGGCCTTATCCGCGAAGAAGCAAACACTAGAATAAACACCGGATGCACTATTTAATAAAACGACAGAAGATCGGCATGATGCATGTATGATGAGTGGCATGGCAAAGGTGCGATGCAATTAGGTCATGTTAAGTGGAACCGGGGTCCCGACAGTTAGTTAGGTGGTTCAAGTTGTTTAGAAACCCCGCATTTTAAATGTTGTTTAACAAAGCCACAGATGGATCCGGTTCGCTACACATGTTTAAATGAGGCCAATATAAGGCTAGATTTGCCCGCATATGGGCCCCATATTTAATTATTAGGTGAATCGGCATAAGGCCCCCAAACCACATGATAAGATGCATGCGAGTATGACAATTCAATATGCAACAAGTTGTTATTATGAAATTAGGGTTTCGGGAAGGGTTCACACTTTAGGGTTCGACGATCTCGGGGTTCCGGGGTTCGGGGTCGGTCTCAGGGTCCAGGGTTAGAGTCGTCGGATCGGGGTATAAGATCTTGTCGGTCTTGGCGGTCGGAAGTAGTTCTTGACGTGGCGTCGGGGCGCATCGGGTTCTTCCGGGTCGGTGTCGTTATTGTCGGCCCGTGCAGTGGATCTTGGTGTGTCCGGATGACCTTGTTGACTCCATGCGAAGACCTTGGCGCTCTAGATCGGTCTTCAGGGTCTCGGCCATCGGGTTCTTGAAGGAGGTCCTGGCGTCCGGGAACGAGTACTTGTCGCTTCGGGGCTCGGCGTCCTCGAGGGAGTACTTGGCGTGCCGGTTCGGTCTTGTCCGCGAGGAGATTTGACGACGAGATCGAAGAGCTGGGCGCGCCCGGGTGCGGTCTTTGGATCCGGGGAGTAGATCTTGGCGTCCATGGGTCTAGTTCGGTCTCAGCCATCGGGTTCTTCGGATGTCCATGAAGGCGTCCTTGGCGTTCCGATTCCGGTGATTGGTGACTTGGAACGGCACTGATGCGGTATTCCAGTGGTTTCGATGGTCTTGTGGCTCCGACTTGTTGCAACCATGCGTCTTCCAGGGAACAACTGGACGAGCTCGACAGACGGCGTCTGGCGGTCCTTGGCCCCTTTGCGGACACGCATGAGCACCCTGCAACAGACGTCCAACGGTTTGGCAACAGGCATGGCACGCAGGGGATGGCGACGGCGCTAGGCTCCCGGGGGAACAGGCGAAGTCGGCGACGGGCTGAGCGGAAGCGGCTCGCGGGGCAGAGGAGGCAGAGCACGGCGGCTCGGAGGACGACGACCGGCGGAGTCTGGGTCCGGGGCGGCGAGGATGGGGCTCGGGGAGGGCTCGGCGGAGGCGGCTCGGCGACGGAGGACGGGGCGCGCGGTGGCCAGGCGGAGGGAAGCAGCGGGGTCGCTCCGGCGAGCAAGGGAGGCGACGCGGGGAGGCTCTGGCACGGCGACGCGAGGAGCTGGGGGGGGGGGGGGGGGTCCGGCGACGGGGAACGCAGCGACGGAGGGGAGCTGCTGCGGGGCGGAGGCGACTTGCCGGAGCAGGGGGGGCGGCGGCAGGGCGCGCTCGGGGCCGGAGAGAGGGGGAAGCGAGGCGAGCGGCGCGCGCGCGGGGCGGCGCGGCCGGAGGCGGAGAGGCGGGCGAGCGCGGCGAGCAGCGGAGGGTGAGGGGCCGGCGGCCAGGGCGGGGAGAGGCCCGGCCGGAGCCGCGGGGTGGAGCGGTGGCGTGGGGCGCTGCGGGCGCGGGGCTTGGGGGAGGAGGCTGCTTGCGGGGGGAGGGGTCGCTGGCGGAAGGTGGAGGAGAGAGCCGGCGGTGGTTGGAGATGGGGAGCCTGGCGGCGGAGCGGCGGGGCGCTGGAGCGGTGGGCGAGGCCGGAGATGGTCGCACGCGGGGAGGGAGACGAGGTGGTGGGGCCCGGTGTGGGTCCCAGGGGAAGTGTGGACGCGGGGAGAGGGCCACGCGGGGAGAGGCCACGCGGTGGGGCCAGAGGTCAGCGGGAGGAGGGGAGGCGGGCGTGTGGCGGTCGCGTGCCGCCCGCGTGCCGGGCGCGTGGCTGGCGCGTGGGAGGCGCGTGGAGCCGGGGAGGGGGACCCAGGTGGCAGCGGGTCAGGGAGAAAGGAAGTGGGCCGCGCGGGGCCAGGGGAGGGGACAGGCTGCTGTGGGGAAACGTGTGGGCCAGGGGGGTAGAGAGGGTGGGTAAGAGTGGCCTGGGTGAGAAAAGAGAGGGAGAGGGGCTGGATTGCTGAGTTGGCAGGTGGGTGGGTTTTAGGTGAGAGGGGGAGGTGGCATGATTTGATTGGTGGGTAGACAAGGATTGGGTGGGACTAGGATTTAGGGTAGGGCTGGTTGGGGTGGACCGATCTGTTTAATACGGGGTGGTCGTTCGGGTCATTCGGCCCGTTCGACTGCCCCCAACTAAAACAATTAAAACTTTAATTTAATTTAATTGGGCCGTTTGCAACCCGATAGCAACAAAACAAAATAATCCGGCGACCCGGGTTTTGGCGTTTGAATAAAGATGGGGCGTTTGGAAAACAAAACGGGTGTTGTGAAAATAGTTTTGGCAAACAATGCATGATGATGACGATGCAATGCACAAATTTAACGCGATTTTCTAGTAGTGGTTTTGCGGGATGCCACAGTCTGAGAGACCAAGTTCTCAAGGAGGCACATGATTCGGTTCTTTCGATCCATCCTGGCAGCACAAAGATGTACATGGACTTGAAAACACAATACTGGTGGCCAGGGTTGAAACGGTATTGCGCCAAGTATGTCTCAGAATGTGATGTCTGTCGCAGAGTCAAGGCTGTACATCAGAAACCATTTGGTCTTCTACAGCCATTGAAACCTCCGGAATGGAAATGGGAGAAAGTTGAGATGGACTTCATCACTGGGTTTCCTAGATCGCAGAAGGGCAACAATGCAATCTTTGTTGTCATCGACAGGCTTTCTAAAGTGGCTCATTTCTTCCCCGTCAAGGAAACAATTTCTGGAATTCAGTTGGCTGAGCTCTATATCAACAGGATTGTCTCTTTGTATGGGGTTCCACTTGAAATCAGTTCAGATCGTGGGAGCATCTTCACCTCAAAGTTCTGGGAGAGTTTCCAAAAGGCTTTGGGAACAAAGTTGAACTTCAGCACTGCTTATCACCCTCAGTCTCAAGGACAAGTGGAGAGGATCAATCAGATCCTGGAGGATATGCTTAGAGCTTGCGTCATCTCTTTTGGCATGAAGTGGGAGGAATGTCTTCCATATGCTGAATTCTCCTACAACAACAGCTTCCAGAAGAGTCTGAAGATGGCACCATTCGAGGCTCTCTATGGTCGCAAGTGCAGAACACCGATTGGTTGGTCAGGTGCAGGAGAAAGAATCTGGTTTGGCCCTGACATTGTGACTCAGGCAGAGGAGAAGGTGCATATCATTCTGGAAAACCTGAAGATTGCTCAAAGTCGTCAGAAGAGCAACTATGACAGGAAGCACACGGATATGGTATATGCCCCTGGTGATCTCGTCTACCTTCGTGTCACTCCCATGAGAGGAACACACCGCTTCGGTATCAAAGGAAAGTTGGCTCCTAGATACATCGGTCCTTTCAAGATACGTGGTAGAAGAGGAGAAGTCGCTTATGCACTAGAGCTTCCGGAAAAACTCAAAGTCCATGATGTTTTCCACATCTCTCAGCTCAAGAAGTGCTTCAAAGATCCCGGCAGGACCGTGGACCATGAGCTAATCGACCTCAAAGAAGATCTGTCTTATCAAGAACACCCCACCAAAATCCTCGAGACCGCAGAACGAAGGACTCGCAACAAGTCCATCAAGTTTTGCAAGGTGCAGTGGTCACACCATTCTGTTGATGAAGCCACATGGGAGCGTGAAGATGAACTCCGTGCCAACCATCCTTCTCTCTTTGTATCTTCTTCTTCCTAGAATCTCGGGGCGAGATTCCTGTTTAGTGGGGGAGAGTTGTAGCATCCCAGTTGTCTAACCCCTGTAATGCTACATGTCATAATAATAAAAAGAGCCACTTCCAACATATAATTGTTGCATCATCATCATATCATGCTCATGTCATCATACCACCTTGCATTTGAGCATCATATAAAACCCTTTCTTGTTTGGTTCTTATCTCATGTGCATGATTAATTGTATTTGCCTCTTGATATTGTATTTGGGTTTTAATAAATTGTTAAATGTCCAAGTTGAGTTGAGGGCATCTCTCTTTTTGACTCCACCACCTTATCTTTCACCACCTTATAATTCCACCACCCAACTAATCTGAGATTGGCTTTGTTGATTTATCTCTAGCTCATGTTGTTGGTTGGATCCACCCATCATCTTTTGCTTGGCTTTTGCCCATTTTTGGGAATGCAAGGATTAAGCCACATGAAATAATGTTGTTTTCACAATATAACCATTGGGCATTAATTACCTTGCATGGGCCATGCAAGCGCCACCTTTGCTAGTCTTGGTTTTTGTTTGTTTTCAAAGTGGATCTTTTCCTTGGGCTTAATCTTGTTTGGGCTTGTAGTTCTTCATCATATCATCTACCTATCTTATCCTCTTAGCTAAACCCCATGCCCCATGCACACAAATGTGCTTATGTGGCATGCACTACACCAACCCCACCCTGCTCCTTACCTTTTTCTTTGATCTTGCTTGTTCTTTGTTGGATCATGCATGTACCAAAGAGACCACCCATCACCATCTTTTCCCTCTCCCTATCTCTCTTTCTCTTGCCATGTGCTAGTAGTTTGTTTTGGAGTAGACATGATCTAGTGTAAAGTACCTCCATCTCTTTTCCTACCCCTCTTAGCAAAACTTTAAATCTACCCATGCCATCTCTCTTTTTCCCTAAACCAAAAACCCTAATTCAAATCTATCCTAAACCAAAACCCTAGTCTACCCTTTTCTCTAAACAAACCTTTCTACCCTTCCCTTGCCTTCTATCCTAGCTACAACAACACCCTAATCTACACCCGCCCTAGACAAAACCCTAGCTACCATCTCTCTCTCTCTCTCACCTAGCTAAATCCTAAACATAACAACCTCACCTAACCTAGCTACACCACCTTTTCCCTCTCACCTCACCTCTTCACTCCACACCCGAGCTACCCCACCCCATCCTAGCTCTACCCTCTCTCTCTCTCTTGATCACATGGCCGAGCCCCTCCTCTTCCTCTCTCTTATCTCCCTGCCTCAGCGACCCCACCCCCTGCCTCCTCCCTGGGTTCCTCTCTCCCTCTCTCGGCTACAGGACAGAAAAGAAGGAAAGGGGAGAGTCACGCCCGAGCCACCCTCTCACCTTTTTGCAAACCACCACCTGCCCATGTGCTTTCCCCTCCCCCACGCAAGCTACTCAACCCTACCTGCTCCTGGCGTTCTTATCCTCACCCCCCTCTCAGGCCTCTCATCCCCTGCCTCCCTCCTTCTTCTCCACGAGCCAGAACTCCCCATGGCCACCTAAAAACCCTAGCCTCACCTCTGCCCGTCTTCGATCTGGTGGCGTCGAGAGAGAGCTGGCGGATCCCGAGGCCGGTCTGCTCCCTCTGCTTCGCCCAGGACACGAGGATCCCGCCGTAGCCTCGCCGGAGTGACCACGCCGTCGTCGTGCACGGAGCGAGCAGCTGCTTCTCGACCCGAGCCCGCCGGCGGATCCAGACCTTCCCGATCCCCGGCCACCGCACCGTCGCGCTGCTGGTGAGTCCCTCCTCCCCCCAGACAACCTCTCTCTCTCCCTCTCGCCGTGCGCCGCTGTCGCGATCTGTCGAGCACCCCGCGCGCGCGCCGCGCGTCGCGCGCTGGCGACAGCAGCGCTGCAGCCATCGTTTTGGTCGAGTTCAGAGCCATGCCCCGCACGCCACAGGCCGCCTCCGCGCTAGCACCCTGTACCAAAGTTGTAGGCCAAGATGCCGTCTCCATCTTTTGTTTTGGCGGCGACGTCTGAGACGCGCTGGGTTCGTCGCCAACGTCGACCGAAGATCCGGCCAGCTCCGCCGTCGCGGCGTCGCGTTCAGCAGCGGACAGCGTCGCGTGCACGTTTTGCGTTTAGACCCTTTCCGTTTTTCCCGCCTCACGCCCGCAGTCCACCAGCCCCACCCGCCAGCGTCCGTGGGAATCTTGCAAAAAGGCTCCCAGGGAAAACGTTGTTCAACCCGCGGTCCCTCCTTGCTGCTACCTGTCGCCGCCTCGTTCACTAGCGCGTCCGCGGATCACTCTTGCACATTACCCCCTGGCCTATTGGTTCACCAACCCGCGGTCCATCCAGGCCCGCTTGTCAGTGTCCCTGGTAGTTTTATAGAAAGGTACCCGAGCTTTTCCAACCTAAACCCGCGGTCCCCTGTGCCCTCAGTCGCTGGCGCGTGGGCCGCAGGACCCGCTAGCCCCACCTGTCTGTGACTCAGAAGCGAGTAGGAAAAGTGGAGAACGTTTCAGAGCTGTTTTGAATTCAAATTTTGTTAAATAAATTCAAAATTCAAATCTAATTCAGATTTTTAATAACTTTGCAATGGTAAATCCAAATTTGACAAATGATATATGTTTGAATATCAGGAAAATGAGAGGAATTCAAATATGCCATCCAATTTGACTTTTGCACAACTAAAATTCCAAGTTTATTTAAATTACCCAATTGCCACTGGATTTTCAATAATTAATAACTTTTGTTTTATAATTCCAAATTAAGCAAATGATATGTCTAAATTGATCAGCTCGACGAGACCTTTCTGTTTGTGCTATCCATAACTTCAATTGAAGCATGCATCATGTAAATATATAATGTACAGCAATGTTATGACAACAAATTGTGAACCAAAACTCCACTAAAATGTTGCTACTTGTTCTCCACACCTCCCCATGCCATGCTACTTTTCTTGCCATGTAAATTGTGCATCATTCATCATGGCATGATTGTTTGCTTGACGCATCTTATTCATATGCTTGTGCTCTATATTCATGTTGGCCTTGTTTGTTTGGTTTTTCTCGGATAGACACTGAGCAGGGGTTATATCAAGAGAACCAGGAGCACTACCCAGATCCGTCCCTTGCTTCAACTGAGATACCAGGCAAGCACTACCACATGCTTGCATACATACAGTACCTATTGCCTCTATCTTATTCTTGCATCATCGAGTCGCGATTGCATTAAATTGAATCCCAAGTATGCATAGCCTTTACTTTTAAACCCCACCAAGCTTGTTTCCTCCATCCCATGAGCCACTACTATAGGAGTTGTTTGAGCCATGCGAGTCGTAGAACAGCATGTGTAGGGTATGTGAGTGTCTGTTGGATAACGAGGTACCTAAACAACTTAACCTGAGTAGTTCTGGGATAACTAAAGAAAGTGGCACCGGTGAGCAACATCTGCTATTTGGTTTTTCCTGCTCACTTGTGTCCCGTAAGACCCCGAGTACTTGATTCCTGTTCCTTGATTTATCGCGCTATCCACATCCGGGAGGTATATGGGACCCCCCTAAGCCAGAGCTTGATTCCGTCTTATTTCTTGGGGCCACAAACTAGTTTGAGGTTTTATTACGATCCTGTACTTATGCCATGTTTTACTGCTTTATTTACTATTGTGCGATGAGCACACTGTACTGTTTAGGAAGGTGACCCGTTTACGTGGTATCGACAGTCCCCGTTTGGGGATCTGCTGTCGTTTACCGCCGGCCCCACAAACCTTGTAGTCCGTCTCGAAGCTTGCTTACTCCGTTGCGGGTATACTCCAAGGGGTGGCCCCCTGAAATATTTCTGAATTCTGTGATTGTTCAGTCGTGAAAGCCTCGTTGGGTTTTGATTTGGTTTTTCCGAGGTTGATCGAGTGTGTGTTGCTATTGGTGCACCCCGGCCGGGTAAAACTTTCTGAAAGCCGTGTCCGCGGATATGGACGACTTGGAGCACAGTTTCTCGATCATAGACAAGCATAAATAAAGTACCGCCTTAATTTGACTAAGTAACTTGACTAGTAAATAGTGCAACACTCATGGAATGGTTAATAAAATTGCCAACGGATGGGAGGTTGTTCGTCCGCTTCCTTGTTGGTAAGCAGGGAGGAGGATGGATCGGATGAGATTACCATTATAACTGTTGTCCTTTATTCACGGACATCCGTCTATCATTGGTTAGGCGGATGGTTAGCGTTTATCTGTTGAACTGCTAGGGTTTATCTTTCGCTGCAATGGCGTCACCCCAGGTTGTGTCCCCTTTAGAGGCATTAAGACTTGCTGAGTACCCTTAGGGTCTCACACGATAAATTCTTGATTCAGATGAACAGGTACCTTCTCAGGACGGATACTGGGTGGAAGAAGCCGAAGATGTGGGCAACGATCGTTCGGTGTAGAGATTCCGGGCACGGGGATCCGTGAGACCTGTAGTTGGGATGTGCTTATTTTCTATGGCATCTTATGCCGATTTGCTTCTTATCCGTACTCGGATTTTGTTTGCCGCTTCCGCATGATACTCTGATGTGTGTTGTATGAGGAAGTATCCTAAAATATAGATCTATCTAGGTCATTTGAATCTTGCCGTATGGCGTTGGTATATTTTCCTTTCTTTCTAGATGGTATGGATCTGATGTACTCTTGTATGGTGGCTTGCGTACATACCCACTTGTGTACGTAGTTGATCCCTTCGCCTGCCGACTACGCCGCCCGTACAGGTCCCGTTGAGAGGGTAGTGGTTGGGACGTCTGAAAGGACTACCAGTGTGTGGCTTTTGGGGCCCCGCCGTACTATTTCAACCACTACCACTCATCCAGGCTTGTATCTAGGAGCGTAGTTCACCGAGGTAGTTACAGGAAGGCCGTCTTGACGTCCATGTGGTGGACCTCCCACTTCTTCTGCGTGGCAACGGCAAGCAAAAGGCGTACGGAGTCCAGTCGAGCCACCGGAGCAAAGACCTCATCGAAGTCAATCCCCGGCGGCTGGACATAGCCTTTTGCCACCAGACGCGCCTTGTGCTTGAGCACGTTCCCGTCGGCGTCGCGCTTGAGCTTAAAAACCCACTTGAGTCCGATCAGTTTCTTTCCTGCAGGAAGATCCGTCAAGCTCCAGGTGTTGTTCTCCTCGATTGAGGCCAGTTCAGCGCGCATGGCCGCACGCCACTTCTCGTCCTGCTCCACTTCAGCGGTTGTAGACGGTTCTCCATGTGGCGTCAGGAGCAGACGCTCATCATGGACTTGATCCATCTCATCCGCCTGGTACAAATCAGCGATGCTGCGATAGCGATGCGGGGCAGCAGGATCGTCTCCATCATTGTACAGCTCAGGGTCGAGCGATGCCGGTGGTGAGACAAAGTGTGCCGGCCCCGCAGGCGCCGGCGTTACTGACAACGATGCAGACCTTATTGGTGGAGAAGGGACGACGGGCGAGGGCGTTGTGGTCGTGGAAGGCGTTGGAGAGTGTGCCGGTGATGCTGGTGACACTGGTGATGCTGGCGACGGCGAGATGGGGGTGAAGCGAGCAGGCGTGGCCTCATGGGAGTACTCCACGATGAATTCCATGTCCTCGCCGTCCACTGTGTCCGGGCCGTCCCAGTTCCAGCCTCTCCCCTCGTCGAACACGACATCTCATGAGACAAGGACGCGCTTCGTTGCAGGATTGTACAGCTGGTACGCCTTCCCGCCCAGCTCGTAGCCAACCATGACCATTGGTTTGCTTCTGTCATCAAGCTTCTTTAGGTCAGGCTTCGTCACCTTCGCATGTGCCCTGCAACCAAAGACTCGCAAGAACTTCACGTCGGGCTTGACACCATGCCAGGACTCATAGGGTGTGCGTCCCTCAACGCTCCTTGTGTGCGAGCGATTGAGGAGAAATACAGCTGTGGACACTGCCTCTCCCCAAAATCGTGCCGGCACCCCCATTCCTTTCAGCATGCACCATGCAGTGCCCACCACCGTCTGGTTTCTGCGCTCGACGACGCCGTTCTGCTGAGGGAAGTACGGCGCGGTGAGGTGGCGTTTTATGCCACGATCAGCACACCAGTCCATGAACTCCCTCGCCGTCAACTCGCCGCCTCGGTCGGTTCTGAACACACGTGGTGTGTGTCGAGACTCGACTTCTGCGCCAGCCTGGAACTGGCGGATCGCATCTGCAGCCTCATCCTTTGTACGCAGCAGCTTGATCCACATGAACCTGGAGTAATCGTCAACCAAGAGCAGGAAGTAGCGATTACCAGCAGGTGTCGCCGGCGAGATGGGCCCGCAGAGATCGCCGTGCACCAACTCCAGAGGCGCCGTGGCGTGGTACTTGGCCACCTGTGGGAACGGCGCCCGCCGGTGTTTTCCAGCGAGGCATGCCTCGCACAGTTGTTCGACGTGCGTGATGCAGGGCATGCCACGCACCATCCCCTTGGTGGAGAGCTTGTTCAGACCGTCGAAGCCCTGGTGCCCGAAGCGCGCGTGCCAGACCCAAGCGTCCTCGTCGGCGTGCGCGGCGATGCAGATGGGGCACTCAATCTTGAGGTGCACGACGTAGAGGCGGTTGCGGAGACGCAGAGCCAGCGCTATGATCTTCCGGTTGGGGTCGCGCACCGTCATCATGCCGTCCTTGACAAGCGTTGGGCACCCGATCTCGTCGAGATGCCCAATGCTGACGATGTTCGTCTTGAGACGCGGGATCCAGTACACGTTTGTCAGCGCCTTGTGCCGCCCGCCGTCGACGGAGAACATGACGGTGTCGCGGACTTGTATGTCGACGAGCGAGCCGTCGCCGAAACGTACCGTTCCAGTCACCTTCTTGCTGATCTCCGCGAACACGAGCTCGTCGCCGGTCATGTGATTGGACGCTCCTGTGTCGAGGTACCAAGCCGTATCGATGTCGTCAGCGTGGCGACGGAGATCGACGCATGCGCGCTCCTCGTTGAGGTAGACGTGCTCTCCCATCGCAGAAGGAGGGAGACGTTCACCGACGCCGCCCAGAGCAGCATGTACGTTGACGCAGTCGACCGCCGCGAGAAGGGAGGATTCTTCCTCTCCTTGCTCCGCGAGGTTCGCGGCAATGCCGCGCTCATGGTCGCGCTTCGCCTTTCGGCATTCTTTGGCCCAATGACCCTCCTTGCCGCAATAGCGGCAGTTTCCCTTCCTCCGTTCGCCGGAGGTCGCACGTTTCTCGCCGGAGCTTGTCCCTCCCCCCTGTTTTCCCTAGGGTTTGGGTTTAGACGTGGGCTTGGCGCCGCTGGAGCTCCCGCCGCGCTGGTTCTGTCGCGCGGCCCACTGTTCCTCCGTGAGAAGGAGTTTGTCGAGGCGGTCGATGCGTCGAGCTCGTACCCCTCCTCCGCGGTGGCGAAGCGGCCGGTGAGATCCTCGATGGTGAGCTCCCGGAGGTTCACCGTCTGCTCGATGGCCATGGCCAGCATGCGGTACTTGCGCGGCACCGCGCGCAGATACTTGAGCACAGCCTTGTACTCATCAACGGGATCGCCCAGCAGCTCGAGGTCATTCATGATCGCTGTTAGACGGATCGCGAATTCCTCGATGGTTTCCCCGGCCTTGAACCGCAGTTGTTCCCACTCACGGCGGCGCGTCTGGGCCTTGGCTTCTCTGACGCGGTCGCAGCCGAGGCGCATCGTTTTGATGGCCTCCCAGGCTGTCTTGGCGCAGTCCTTGACGGCGAGCGTGCGCACCAGCTCCGGAGGCACGGCGCGCAGCAAGGCCACGAGCGTCGCGTGATCGTCGCCGTCTTCCTCCGCGCCGTACTGGATCACATCCCAGAGATGCTGTGCCTGCAACTGAACACGCATTACCATTGCCCACTCGGCGTAGTTCGAGCGCATGAGGGTTGGGTAGCTCGCGGAGCCGGTGCTCTCCCGCACGACGCGCTCCCGAACCACCAGTTCTCCTCCGCCGTGCCTCGATAGGCTACGCCCTCGACATCGCGTCGGGGACACGGACGTGCGGCGCGGTGTGTCTTCTGGGGGCTTGGACTTCCCCGACACGCCGCCCTGGCCCTGCGACGCCGGTGGCTTCGACATCTTCACTCACCTCGCTCTGATACCACTTGTTGTCCCTAGATTACAGAACGAGAGAGAGAGAGGTTTTCAGAGATAGAAGATGATCAACTCAGGGAGATTTTTGTGCAGCTCGAAGTGCTGCTTTTCTGTTCCTTCTTTCCTTTTTATTCGAAAGAGATTACAAACGTGGCTCCGTGGTCATCGCCACTCTCCCTACTAGATCGCGCCATCCCACGATCTGGAGCTTAGTCCACAGAGATCCTATTTCTATGCTATGACTGGATCAAAACAGAAAAAAAAAACGTGGACAGCAGATCACTAAAACATCTACATGTCCTAAACCTGTCGAAACTGAATAAACCCTTAACAGCCCACTAGCAACTAGCTTATCCAACATCAATGTCATCGGATGACACTTGCATGGACCAAGGCACGAAATCACCGTTGCAATTTTTCCCACGCGCGTCACCTCGGTTCCTTCCCCCGCACTGTTTTGCTGATGTAGGTAACGGATCAGTGAAAGTCACACATGTATCAATGCTGATGTAGGTAATGGAATAGCGAAAGAAACGCCTGGTCGTGGAGCACCCGATGCATGGTTGAAACTGGTTAGTTTTTGTGATATGCAGCGGAATTAACACCTGTTGCAAACGCCGGACGTGTGTACTATATTATAAAAATGGAAGTAGTCGACTCTACGATGCGCTTCAAGATCGGCTACGACGCCATAGTCTCCGAGCACTACCGCCACCAGGCGCACTCGGCATCCTTCAAGGACATGGTGAGGGGTTGTCACGAAGCTGCCCTCCATCTTGCGTCGTGGCCCGGGGGATGCGGAACCAGCGAGGGGTGCTGGTGGTGGTGGTGGCCTTGGCGGTGGCGCCCGCCACCGAGCGCCGGTCTTGAAGAGGAGGAGGAGGTCGGGAGAGAGACGGGAACAGTAGAGGTTTGTGGGAAAGGGAGGAGGTGGAGGGACGGGGATAGGTGGCTAGGGTCCTAGGACGCGTGGCGCTACACCATCGTTTTTAATCGTTAGCCAGCCGGCACCTCCGATTGCCTCCCTTTGGACAGGTGGTGGCTATGGAGCGCCGGATGTAAAAAAAAATGCGCTAGCCAAAAATTTGCTTATAGGGGACGTGACTTGAAGCGGTTTTTGTCTTCGGCGCCTCCCTTTTGGCCTTTTTTGGCCTTTGGGGGATGAGTGGAGATGCCATGAAGGAACAAAATTTCGATAGCAATGTGAGATAATTAAGCCGATTTCCTCCCTTTTTTCTACCTTGCCTGCGTAACAATTTAGTGTCATAAATATTGCTATCCTATAAAATTAGTCAAATTTTACTAAGTTTTACTACTTAGTACTCGCTCCAGTTTCATAATATATGATGCATTAGCTTTGTGAAAAAAGTATATCAAGACCAATTTTAGTGTATAGAATCGTCTGAAATTATATACTAAAATAGGTTGTGTATCTTAACCTATTTTAATGTATAGATTCTTCTGAACCTATATCTACACACTAAAATATGTTTAGGTATACTGAAATCGGAGGGAGTATCAGGCTAGAAGTGCTACATTTTTTTTCGAACGGAGGGAGTAATTTTTTGACGCGTTGATTACCGAATCTCCACGCGATTCACGGTGTTAACGCGATGATTTTATCTTCTTTTTTCCGTGTCGGGCCAGGAGTCGAGGGGAACTCGGACTGTTAGCTAATTTTATTTATTTTTCCCTTAATTGCAGCACAGGAAGGAAGAGAAACCACAAACAACCATGGGGGAGGCCGTGGATCGACTTGTGAAGGAGACCACGACGGCGCTGTCACTCACCACGACGGCGCTGTCACCACCACCACCTAGCACGGCCATGCCCATCTTCGAGGGCGGCGTCTTACTCGGCTACGTCGACATCTTCCTTCCACCACCATCATCATCATCTTCTGGAGGCGGTCTAATGTTCGGGAGCAGCAAGGAGATCCGGATCAGCCGCCGGTCGCCGGCCAGCGACAGGTGCCCACCGCTCGCCGTGCTGCAGGTCATCGGACCCTACTCCATGCGCTGCAAGCTCACCGCGCAGCAGCAGCAGCCGGATGATGATCCCAGACGACGACGATCCCTCCTGCTCCACACTCTGCACTCCACCTGCTTGAAACAACGCATGGTTGGTATAATAATAATAATAATAATAATAATAATACCCTACCCTAAACCCTGCAAACTTCCATTGCATAGAGTACTTATTAGATTAATAACTTACTATCAGACTCCCATGGCCTGTGGTACCTAATTTTTCAGAGGTAGCTTAGGACTTGCATCAGTTTTACATATAAATTATGTTTCTCATTCATCGATTGTGGTTTCCTTCCTTCCTAGACCGCTGTGGTGGATGCCGCCGGAGGGGAGGAGGAGCTGCACCTTGTGGCTATGCAAAGCAAGGTAAAGAAGGGTGTCCCTTGTTTCTGGTGCTGGTCCGCACAAACTGGGCTCTACGCCGCCTGCCTTTGGATGCTCAACCAGCGGTGCCTTGCCATCGTGCTTGATCTCGATCAGACCGTCGTGTCATCCTACAACGACAACACATTCAAGGCCCTAATCGAAAAGATCGATTCACGCTTGGAGGATCATGAATCTGACGCTACCACACTGTTGACGCTTCGCCATCAGCGCAGTAAGGTCTCCGAGGATCATACCTTTCTCAAGGATTTTGTAGACAAACGCGCTATCACTGTCGATCAACAGACCGTGAAGACCCAAGATGAGAAGAGCATGCTGTATATACCCGGCGGGCTACGGCAAGTTATTCTTCGGCCTGTGATCAGGGTCCCCACAAGGAACGCAGTTCTGACTTGCCTCGACCCAATGGTATGTAATAAATCACCCAAAATAAAAAAGAATAGTAGCTTACTACTAATTTCTGTTGAGTTCGGAAGTAGTCCGTACTTACTTGCTGCAACGTTCTATGTCATTTTCAGGATCCAGAAAGTAGTTATTTTGTCAACATACGGCCTGGGTGGGATGAACTGAAGAGTTGCCTCATTAATAACAGTGGGTGCACAAGATATAAGGTCTACGTATGTACAATGGCTGGAAGATGTTATGCTCTCGAGGTTTGGAGACTGCTCGATCCACAAGGCAGTTTGATTAACTCTGAGGAGATTTCACAGCGTGTAATATGTGTGAGGTCAGGTAAAATACAGCGTGACCTTTTGATTATTCTTCTTTCCAAAAAGGATACGTTCGTTGATGGATGTAAGACTGAATTACACCTTTGATCTTATTTTATTTTCTGTTGACTGTCAGATTCCAAAAAGTCACTTCAGCGTGTGTTTAGGAAGAGTTTATGCCATCCAAATTTGGCCATGGTGATTGATGACCGGATGGATGTCTGGGATGAGAAAGATAAGCGACGAGTTCATAATTTGCCAGCTTACAATCCAACATCAGTTTCCCCTGAAGACAAGGTAATCTGTTTGCCTCCCAATGCTTCCCTTTCTTAATCTCTCTAGAGAACAAATGTGGACTAGTCTGACATGCTGCATGTATTTTTTTTAACTAATCAATCAGGTGGTGCATTGCCCTAGTGTTCTTCAGAATGTAAGAAGTATTACACGGAAAGTCCATAAAGGATTCTTCAGGTTTATATATGATAATACCCTAAACACTCCAATATTTATTCTATCTATTTTGGTCGACGTCTCTATTTAATCAATGGGTTGCATATCTTGTAGCGAGTTTGATGGGGTGCTTCTGAAAACAGTAGATGAACTGATGTATGAAAATGATGTACTGGATCTTCCATACCCTCCAGATGTTGGTGACTACTTACAACTCAAGGTATTTTGTTGCTACCTTTTGTCTTGATTGGTCCGTGACTAACAATCAGAAATTTATATCACTTGCTATTACATTCTAGAACAACAAGATTAAAAGACACAGTGATGCCCCTATATATCACCCAAAAATACAAGCAGGGCTGAACTAGAGAGTGTGGGAGCAAGAATTAATAGAGAGGTAAGTTTTGCTCATTTGTTTCAGCTTACTCATTCCCTAATGTACCCTATATCCAGGCACTTATGTACTTCTACCCATTTTTTTCTTGCAGCTCGATTTTCATGACTGTACACAAAAAGTAATTCTCTTACATATTGGCCCAGTTGGTTAATGTTATTAAGGAGGCCACCAAGGGAAATTACGTTTTCCAATTGATCTTGAGCTGACTTAATTCAGCTGCGTAGACAGAGAACTTCATGTTTCACCATTCAACTTGTAGACCTGCTTTTGTTAAGAAGATCGGTAGCATGATAATTATTTATGTGTGTGGACAACTTTTAGCTAGAACTGAAACACGTGTTCCTCAGTAAAAGATCGCTCGGATGGAAAGCAACTACAACATTTTTTACACTGCAAAAATCAGCACATAATTAATTAATGACGGTGAAGACAAGTTTTTCACTAGAAATACTGATGGTGCGCCACTGAAAAGTTTGGCATGTGGCAGTTGACTGAAAACAAAGCAGACAGCGTGGTGAGAACCACATTTCACTACCGCCGCCGCCGTCAAACGCACCACTGAATCGCGGGTTAGAGTCATTAGTCATGTTATATATATTACTAGATCATGCTTGCACAGTGACTCATGCATGGAGTTGCATGCTCGGCTCTGTGATTGGAAGTCCTCCTCTTACCTGGAGCTGACATTTAGTTGCATGTTTTCGCTCAACTGCTGGAACTTTCAGTGGCAAATACGTAGATTGTGTAACTAGTCCAGTTCTAGTTGTGCTATCATCAAGAAGAAGAAAAATCGAAGTGGCAAATATGTAGATTGAAGATGTGTTCACCTTTCAGTTGTTTCTTGTTGTTGCGATGAATCTGGGTTGATCTGACAGCAAAGTTTGCCGAGTATGTTGGATCTGGATGTGCAGAAAGGCCTTTGGGGCACTATATATAATTCTGTATCTAAACCATAATCATGTTTGAGATGTGCAGCTCCATCAAGCAATTGTTGTGTATTTTCTTGTTTCATTGTCATGTACACTGTCTGTCGTGTCTATGTTTACACTGACAGGAAGGTCGTGTCTGTCCATAGCACCAGGAATTCAAAGAGCATGCTCTTCTTTAAATTCTACAGCAATTAAACAAAGTCTGACGATTCACACCAACAACTGAAATATGAAAAGATATATTCTGATTGAGATTGTAATTTGAAGAGCAAACTCTGTTAAAACCAAAAGTGCCAGTAATCCACAGCAAAATAAATAAATAAATGTACAGTACGTCATGGCAGTTCCCAGTTTCCTTCAATGGTGATTCTGGTCAACAAAAGTCAGCTAGGCATGTTTCATTCCAGTCACCTCCGACTTGAGCTGCTGCTGTAATAGTGCCTGTCCCTCTCTCGTTCCCTTTCCCTGTCTCTCGAGCTGTGCTGCCTGCTCGAGTAGGCGTGAGGGGTCCAGGCGCCCACCTCACCAGGCGGTGGCGGCGGGTTCTCGTAGTAACTGGAGGAGCTTCTCCGTTCTCTGTCTGAGTGAGACCTCACGAGACCTGGGGTCGCCGGTCCACCGTGGTCATAGGGATGGTACCTGGACGACGAGTAGTGCTCAGCGCCAGGATTCACGACTAGTCCTCTGTCCCTCGAATCTGATGATGGATGGTGGTGACGGCCAGAGGAAGATTGAGGTGGAGTGCTGCCCCACAGCCAGGGGTCACCCTTCTCTGGAACAGGCGCGTTTATCCCTGGGAACTCGACTGTCATCTTCTTGCGAGGTGGAGATGCTGCTCCTTTCTCTGGAAGCTCACCCTCCTCATGATCTGTTTTCACCTCCCCGTCCCCGAATATGGTGATCCCAGAAGGTTTATCTTCATCTTCCACCTCATCTAGCAAACCAAAATCAGAAAGAGAGAGTAACAAGACTCAGAATCATGTGCATATACCAGAAAGAATATTTGGATTAGCCAGAGAGCTGCTTACCTAGGTAACCTGGAGGATAGCCCAATTCGCGCATTCTGTGCAGCCAAGGAGGGGGGTCATTTTCCTGCATGGATTGTGATACTCAGAGAAAACTTTGGGAAGTAAACATAACTGTGGCAGTGTTGCTATTGGTTTCTAAGCCAGACAAGAATCTTCAGTCCACAAACCAGAATTAGTTCTCTGCCAACTAAAGTTCCAACTATTTGGTACAAGATTCCACTCCTCAATAAAAATTGTTAGTTATCTTTTATGGTGAAAACACCAAAGGCAATCGGCTGATTACAAGCAGATGTGAAACACCATACATCTAATTAACAAAATATTGCTGTTTGTTTACCTATTGTACGGAAATTCAAATGAAAATGAATGTTCAACAGAGGATGTTAAAGCTATTGATGGCTGATGCACTGAATGTAACCAACTACTCCCTCCGATCCATATTAATTGCCACTGGATTGGATGTACTAGCACTAAAACATGTCTAGATACATCAATTTCTGCGACAAGTAATATGGATCAGAGGGAGTATTTGATTTCAACTCATGCATGCACGTATTCATTTCATTAAGCTAACAGGTGAAAACCAACAGATGGGCCCTTCAATCTTACAATTTATCTATAGACAGTTCTATTGATAATATAAAAGAAAACAAACAGAAAGACCAAACTAAATAGAGATGAACCAAGCTTTAACTGGAAAAGGAAATCCATCCCTTACCCTGAGCCCCAAGCATTCTCTAGTCTCAGATCCCAAGACCCCTGCTTTCAGATCGTCAAATTTGCCTGGCGTTTTCTGGTAGTAGCGATTTTGTCCTCGATTAACATTAGATAGGTTCTTTTTCAAGTTGTGCTGCTTGCGGGCGTTGCTAATTGCAACATGATCACGAGGCTTTGAGCAGTCCTTCAGAGCATGACTATACGAACCACAGTTGAAACAGCGAGAATCATCATTATCCTTCTTGCTGCAAGAGAAAGAAGAGAAGTCATATTGCGAATCCACGTTCATAAAAGGTACTGTATAATACTGTATTCAGACATTAAATATGAGAAATATTATCTGAAGAAAAAGAAACACCAAATGTAAGTAATAAACTACGAGAAAGATGATGATCACATGCCAAGAAATTGCAGAGGTATATGTCCTGAGAAAGAATGAACTATCTCTTTCTAAAACATCTTAGGTAGTATAAGAAACTCTTGCCAGGGCCACAAAAGGACAATGTTTACCAAAAGAATAGGTCTGAACTTTGAAGTCATTTTCCACCAGTGGATGCAAAATATTCATTTCGTTACTTTAGAGAAAGCAAATAATATCACTAAAAGTACATACCAGCTCAAATCATCTACTCACAGTTCAGAATATACTGATATCAAGACAAATGCCAATGAGAAAATTTTGCAAGCTGCAGAGATTTAGAATCTGCACATATTGGACAAAGATCATTTGCAGATTACACAGATGATCAAGATATGCCATATGAACAAACTATGAAAGAGTAACAATCATCAATGCAACAATCAAGCATTATGCTAATACTACTACTGTGACGACCGTCACAGCCCAGGTCTGAAGAGGAGAGAACAAGGAGGATAAAGGAAACCTTACGCAACGGCAAGCAACATGACCAAGGTAGGTCAGTATATGCACACAATTATAACAAATCCTACCTTTCACTGTTTGCTGAATCACCCAGAGGAGATGAACCCAATGTAAATTCTCGATTGTAGAGTGGCACCGCACCATCATCCACAGCAACATTTTCGCGTGCT
Source organism: Avena sativa (assembly GCA_916181665.1). Classification (NCBI taxonomy): domain Eukaryota; kingdom Viridiplantae; phylum Streptophyta; class Magnoliopsida; order Poales; family Poaceae; genus Avena; species Avena sativa. The sequence continues at coordinate 485,077,244 of OV702283.1, forward strand.
TGGTAATCCACACAAAATGACTTCTCAATGCGAAAAACAAATGAAACAAAAGGTATAATCATTAGATTTCAATCAACTCAAACTCAAGAGGTATCAAAGATAACTAAGACCTTTCGTAACCTACAAGGTTTCCTTGTGCATGTTGTCACATACACCTATCCTATTGCAATTACTAATAATTGTATCCTCAAGGGATACAGGCCATATGGAAGCAGTTAGCAAACTAACTCTCCTCTAGCCGATGTCTTCTTTTTTTTAGGACAATCATATGCCTTCCTTAGACAGGCATGTTGCTTCCTTGACATGCTGGCTGGCCACAGGACCCAGGCCCATGCCCGTAACATGAAATATCTTCGACACGTAGAATGTAGTATCTAATATGATGTCAAATGCTCTAAGAATCTTATCTCCATACAAATTAACAAGTGAAAAAGTCTAAACCCACACAATGTGCAGAACTAAATGAAGGATTTCAAAAATGGAAGTATAAAAGACTGTTTAGCAGCACATTAGAACTGAGTTTGTAGTCCATACATCTCTGTGTCTGTGGAATGGGAAAAGTTAAGGGCTTTGGATGGCTGTCGATTGTCACTATGCAGTGGTGCAGCCTTGCCAAGAAAGGGAATGGAGAAGGGAAACTGATAAGCAGGGGTAAGAAGAGGCACTGGAGAGACTTCTTCGAAATACCCTTTTTTGGTCTGAAGTAGTAGGAGTCTAGAAACAGGTCTCTTCTCTACCTATAGGGGCTGGAACAACAACCAAACGTCTATGCATGGAAAATAACAACTAGATGCAGTAATGAATTAACTATGTGATATCTAACTAATTCGAAGTCTCTGGGATCATATCTCAGTCCCTGGGATTGTTGCCGATATGTCTTGACACACATAACAGCTATATTTTAAGTACAGAATTGCCATTTTGGAGAAATAAAACTGGTCTAACTACAGCATGTCAAATTTAGTAACAGCAGTCCCATACTTCAATTGGAGCTTTCATTTTCAGACTGAGCTTAGGAGGGATAAAAATGGCGTGCTTATACATACCACAGCATATCTCTCTGAACCAACATGTAATGCTGGATAATAAGTCTCTTCACCACATTCCAAGATTTCTTCCACAGATTCCTATCATTTTCAAAACCAAAATAAACAATATAAATATCATGACTTGGTTAGGGAAGTGGATGTACAACCCAGCCACCCAGGTTCAAATCCTCGCGGATACGGATTTGGGTTCTTATTATTTAAAAAATCAAACTCACTGTGGAGGCTTCCTCCACCGCTTTCCTTTCAAAAAAAATATAAATAACAAGAAAAGAGCACTCTGTGTTCAGCACCTTTAAAAAAGGGATGTCTCGGTGTGGTCTGTCTCTCTCTCTCTCTCTCGAATTCTATGAACACGAACAAGCAGAGGCAGAGTTTTGGTGCCGTAACAACTACTGGCTTTTCTGATCTTTCCTTCCTTTTATTCTGTTACAGAGAACGTGTTGAGCTCCCACGATCCATGTTTCCCGTGCCATCCCACGAGGGCATCGTGCAGCCAACGGAATAGGTCCTGGTTGGTTAAGCCAAAGACCAGGACAACTAAGCCTATCTGAAACTTAAACAGAGAGAGAGGCTAACAGCGTCAGAACCAACCCTGACGAACTGTCTAAACTGGCTACTCTGAAGATGCAGGGTTTATGCTAACAATCTCCCCCTAATCCCTGCCATCTTCACTTTATTTGAGCTACACCTATCCTACCTCGCATCTCCTGGAACTTGACTCGACCCAGAGGTTTCGTCAGGATGTCAGCGAGCTGCGACTCTGTGCTGGTGAACTCCACGAGGATCTGCCCCTTCTCCACACACTCGCGAATGTAGTGGAACCGGAGGTCAATGTGCTTGCTTCTCTCGTGAAACACCGGGTTCTTGATCAGGGAGATAGCGGACTGATTGTCCACCATCAGAGTAGCTGCTTTTGGTTCTTCTTCCCTGAAATCACCTAGCAGCCTCGCGAGCCAAATTCCTTGGCACGCCGCGGTGGTAGCTGCAATGCACTCTGCCTCGCAGGACGAGAGCGCCACCACCTTTTGCTTCTGGGATTGCCAGCTGACTGGGTTGTCGCCGAGGAAGAAGAACACTCCTGTGGTGCTCTTCCTTGTGTCGACGTCGCCTGCCATGTCGCTGTCACTGAATCCTTTCAGTCCAGCACTGGTTCCTCCCTTTCTCCCATAGACACAGCCGTAGTCCAAGGTTCCTGCGACATACCGCAGAATGTGCTTCACCGCCGTCCAATGCTCCTCAGTTGGACGCTCCATGAACCTGCTCACGTATCCCACGGCATAGGTGATATCTGGGCGAGTGTGAGTCAGGTACCGGAGGCTGCCAACCACACTTCTGTAGTGGGTGACGTCGACAGCCGGCGCGGTGCTGTCCTTGCTGAGCTTCAGTCGCGTCTCCATAGGGACAGAGCAAGCATTGCAACCTGCGAGTCTGGCCTTCTCCAGCACACTCTCTCTTGGCGTACGAGGTCTGGGCAAGGGTGATGCCGATCGCACTCTGACGCACCTCGATGCCCAGATAGTAGCTGAGCAGCCCGAGGTCGCTCATGCGAAATGCCTCCTTCATCTCCTCCTTGAACCGCTGGAGATCACCGTCGCTGCTCCCGGTGATGACGAGATCGTCCACATACACCCCAACAATCAGCTTGTCGCGGATGTAGACGGCGTGCTCAGACTCACTGTGCTGAAACCCGAGCGACGCCATAGTGGCATCAAGCTTGGCATTCCAGGCACGAGGAGCCTGCCGCAGGCCGTACAGCGCCTTGCGCCTTGTGCAGGACCTTTCCCTCTTCTCCGGCGACGACAAATCCGGGCGGCTGCATGACGTACACCTCCTCCTCCTGGAGGTCACCGTTCAAGAATGCCGATTTCACGTCCATGTGATGAACCGGCCATCCTTCCTGTGCAGCAAGAGCCAGAAGCAGACGAACAGACTGGATTCTGGCGACGGGGGCGAATACCTCGTCAAAATCGACTCCTTGTTGCTGGACGTAGCCTTTCGCCACAAGTCTCGCCTTGTGCTTGATGACGGCGCCGCGCTCGTCATGCTTGACCTTGAAGACCCACTTCAGGCCGATAGGTTTGTGACCTCGAGGCAGATCAGTCATCTCCCAGGTCTGATTCTCCTCAATTGCCGTCATCTCCCAGGTCTGATTCTCCTCAATTGCCGTCATCTCCTCCAACATTGCTGCACGCCAGCTTGGATCCTTCTCAGCTTCTGCGACGCTTGACGGCTCCTCTGCAGAGGTGAGGAAGAGCCGCTCCGCTAGCCCGGGCGCCACTGCATCTGGCCCAACCAGATTGGCGACGCGGCTGTAGCGCTGCGGGATTTCTGGGTCGAAGGTGCCGTCGGGAGATCAGGATCTGGTGCTGACGGAGGTGTGGCGAGCTCTATCGCAGCGGCAGCTGGTGTTGCGGCAGTTCTCGATGCGGAGACTGGTGTGGTAGGGGCTGGCGTGGTAGGAGCGACAGCATCTGTTCCCGTGGCGTCTCCCGCGTCTGGCTCTAGTCCAATCGGATCGCCGCGCGCCTCAGAGCGAGTGCTGTCGTCACCGCTGCTCGCTGTGGCTCCCCCGTACTCCGTGTACTCGATGACGAAGTCGCCGGTGTCGCGGGTATCTGGATCTCCGGACCAGTCCCACGCACGTCCTTCTTCAAAGACGACGTCGCGCGACACCACCACACGCTTAGTCGCAGGGTCGTACAGCCTGTATGCTTTGCTTCCTGGCTCGTAGCCGAGGAGCACAGCTGGAGCGCTGCAATCATCAAGCTTCTTGAGGCCTGGCCTCGTCGTCTTCACATGTGCCCTGCAACCGAAGACAAGAAGGTAATGGACATCTGGTTTGTGCCCGTGCCACGCCTCGAAGGGGGTGCGCCCGTCCACGCTGCGGGTGAATGAGCGGTTGAGCACGAAGACAGCGGTGGTCACCGCCTCCCCCCAGAACGCAGCTGGCATGCCCATTGCCTTCAAAATGCTCCGCGCCATCCCGACGATTGTCTGATTCCGGCGCTCCACCACCCCGTTTTGCTGTGGTGAGTACGGGGCGGTGAGGTGCCGGGCTGTTCCACGGTCAGCGCAGAAGGAGGCGAAGTCCCTCGACGTGAATTCGCCGCCACGATCAGTGCGGAGGGTGCGGAGACGCTGCCCTGACTCCATCTCCGCTGCTGCTATGAAGCGCTACGCTGCCCTGACTCCATCTCCGCTGCTGCTATGAAGCGTCGAAGCGCGGCAGCGGCCTCGTCCTTGGTTCTCAGGAGAGTGATCCACATCATCCTGCTATGATCATCGACCAGGAGCAGGAAGAACCGTCTGCCTCCGTGCGTCGGTGGCGAGATGGGCCCGCAGAGGTCAACGTGAACAAGTTCCAGGGCGGCAGATGCCCTGAACTTTGCTGCCTGCGGGAACGGCATCCTCTTTTGCTTCCCAGCAAGGCACGCGTCGCAGATCTCCTCTGGGTGCGTGATCTGAGGCATGCCGCGCACCATTGCCTTGGCCACGAGGCGCTCAAGCCCCTGGAAGCGTTGGTGGCCGAACCTGGCGTGCCAGAGCCACGCGGTGTCTCCGGTGCGTGCCAGCATGCAGGTTGGTCTCACGATTGGCAGGCGAGTGGGGTACAGGCGATTGCGAGCCCGAGGCGCGCTGACTATCACCCGCCTAAGCCTGTCGCGCACCGTCATGGTGCCGTCCTTGACGTGCGTGGGGCACCCGATCTCATCGAGCTGCCCTATGCTGACGACGCTGCCCCGAAGCCTCGGGATCCAGTACACGTTTGTCAACGCGCGGTGCTGCCCTCCAGCGGCGGCGAAGAGCACCGTCCCACGCCCGTGTATCTCAACGAGCGAGCCGTCGCCAAACTTGACGCGGCCAGAGATCTTGTTGTCGAGCTCGGAGAAGACGTTGGCGTCGCCGGTCATGTGGTTCGACGCGCCAGTGTCGAGGAACCACACAGCATCAGCAGCTTTCGTGCCATGGCGGAGCTCGACGTGCGCGCGCTCTTCGTTGAGGTAGACGCGCTGCGCATCTGCCGGCCCCGCGTCGCCCATGTCATCCGGCACGCGCACCGCCATGAGCATGGCGGGGTCGGCATCGTCCTCGCCTTGCACGAGATGCGCCTGGGCCTCCTCGTCCCGCTTCTTCTTCCTGCATTCACGGGCCCAATGGCCCTTCTTCTTGCAGTAACGACACTTGTCGTCTTTGGACGCGCCGCCGCCGCCGCGCGCGCCGTCCTCGCCCCCGCTCGGGCGATGATTCTTCTGCTTGCCGCCGGAGCCGGACCCGCCTGATCCGTGCTGGCGGCCACCGCTGCGGGCACGCCACTCCTCCATGAGGAGCAAGCGCCCGCCCGCGTCGGTCTCTGGTTCGCCGCGTCCCTCGGAGGCAGCGAGCCGCCCACTCAGCTCGTCGATCGACAAATCCTTAAGGTCAAGCAGAGTTTCAATGGAACATGCCATCTGCGCATACCTGGGCGGGACGACCCGCGGTATCTTCTGCACGCCATCGAGTTCCGACGTGGTGTCGCCCAGGGACTGCAGCTCAGTGACCAGGCTGGACACGCGCAGGGAGAAGTCCTCGACGCTCTCCCCGCTCTTGAATGCCAGCAAGTCGAAGTCCTTGCGGAGCTTCTGGCGGCGCGCTTCCCGGATGCGATCCACCCCCACGCGCATTGTCTTGATGGTGTCCCAGGCCACCTTGGCGTTGTCCTTCGCTGCCAATATCTGCACCATCTCCGGTGGCACAGAGCGCAGAATGGCGCCGAGCGCCTGTCGCTCCTGCCGCTCCGGTGCATCATCTGTGTCGACAGCGTCCCAGAGCCCAGCGCCCTGGAGCTGGACACGCATCAGGATCGCCCACTCGGTGTAGTTGGTGCGTGTGAGAGTGGGCCAGTTCGCATATCCGCCGCCGCCTGTCTCCCGTACGACCGTCTCCCTCACCACGACCTCGCCGCCGCCGCCATCCCTTCTCCTGCTCCGTCCGCGGCTCTGAGAGCGCACGCGACGAGAGGACCCCGCTGCAGGGGGCATGTTGGTCTTGGCTGCTGCTGCCGACGCGCTCGGTGGTGGAGTCCCAACCATGGGGTTAGGGCTCTGATACCAGATGTGGTCTGTCTCTCTCTCTCGAATTCTATGAACACGAACAAGCAGAGGCAGAGAGTTTTGGTGCCGTAACAACTACTGGCTTTTCTGATCTTTCCTTCCTTTTATTCTGTTACAGAGAACGTGTTGAGCTCCCACGATCCATGTTTCCCGTGCCATCCCACGAGGGCATCGTGCAGCCAACGGAATAGGTCCTGGTTGGTTAAGCCAAAGACCAGGACAACTAAGCCTATCTGAAACTTAAACAGAGAGAGAGAGGCTAACAGCGTCAGAACCAACCCTGACGAACTGTCTAAACTGGCTACTCTGAAGATGCAGGGTTTATGCTAACACTCGGTCCTATTTTAGTCTACTGTAAACTATTCAAATTTACCCACCACAAGTCATTATCTTCATATGTTGGCCAAAAGGCAATAAATATGTTTTAGCAATGAAGTAATAACGATAGAACCAAAACATGAAAACCAACTAGCCAGGGGAGATCTACTGAGGGAATATGAACGATATATATTAAAAGAGAAGCAACTCCGTTTTCACATTAACCTCTGGTATCAACGGAAACATCTCTAGTTTAAAGCATTCCAAGAGAGCTGCTGGCAGATAATGATTATAATGCAAAAGTACCAAATCAGCAAAAGCCATTGTGATAAGGAACAGTACCGTCAAACTATGTTGCTTTCTAGCTTGCCACTCTGACCACTGTTGCATCAGTTCCATGAGCCTCCTTTTGCTTTCTCTGGAATATTGAGAAAATAAGAGGTAGCACTTGATTAACAAATGTAACATAATATGCTGCCATAGATATTATATGAGGATAAAAAAGCAGGTCTTGCTTAACCTTGTCAAGTTGTTGTAGACTACACGAACAGAAGGCTCGGCTGATTCCACCCGGGCTCTTTTAACTCCTCTTGTGGCTAAACACCCGGTATCAAGGAACAAAAACAACTAGCAATGATGTGACTGGTAATAACAGTACAAGTTTCTGAACCTACCACTCCTTTGATATGAAGAGAACTGAGACGGACCATGGAAATGCAGAAACAGATGGGCTTCTGGATAACATGGGCATGCTTTTGCAGGAGTACATTACAGGAAGAGAGAAATTAAGAAGAGACAAATCATTCATTTGAGAGGATACGGCTTTCATCAATAAAGGCGGTCCTCGAAGCATGAACCGGGGTAACAGTCCCAGGAGCATTATCACCCTTGTCGATCACAACAGAGACGCCATGTATAGTCTGTAGTGCGGCTGGTACACTGGCCTGGGCCTGAACAGGGGCATGTGGTGGCTGATGCTTTACGACGACCACATCGTCATCCGAGAGGTCCATATCCTCAACCTGCCCTTCTTCGAGGTCTATGATCCCATGAGAAGCCTGTGTAGTACCGTCTGCAGCACTGGGTATGTCCTCGGGCTGGTGTTCAGATGATGCCAGAGGCGCCACTCCATTCACAACCAGGGCTTGAGCCTGAAGCTGCGCAACTTCCGCACCAGCTTCGCAAGCAACTTGTCCTTGTTCAAGATCTATGAAATCGACAGAAGCCTTGGTACTAGGACTGTCTTGCGGTTGATGTTGGGATGCCAGAGGATCCACTACATTTATCGCATCCATGGCTTGGGTCTGCTCGGGCTGGGACAGAAACTGCCCTTCTTCAAGGTCTATGAAGTCATGAGGAGAAGAAGAGGCTTTGTTGGTGCTGTCCATGGTGTCTTGTGGTTGATGTTGAGATGCGAATTGAGGCGCAGCGGTCACACCGGGGGCTTCTGTCTGAAGGAGAGCCTTGTTGGTACTAGTATCGAAGATAGCAGTAGGAGGCCTGTCTTGCGGTTGATGTTGGAATGCCAGAGGCTCCAGCCCATTAATGACATCCACAGCTTGGGTGTCGGATGCAAACTGCCCTTCTTCTTCTTCTTCGAGGTCTATGACGATGTCCTCAGAAGAAGAAGCTTTGGTGGTGGCGTCTTGCGCAGTCGTGCGGGCTTCAGTGGTCTGAAGGGTGCCCTCCTCTTCCTGTCCATCTTCGGGACCAAGACTGATGAACTCCATCTTGTCTTGGAGAGAAAGGTGCGCTACAGATTCGCAGCTAACCAGCAGCAGGAGCAAGCATCATCCAATTATTAATTGGACCACGGGCAGCGGGGGGAGGCGGATCTGGATGGTAGAAACCGTGGACGTCAGTGGACTAGCTAATCCCATCAATCAAGTGAATCTCGGATGAGAAGCGCACGCACGCGTACCTCGAAACCCAACACCGCGGAGCTGTGGGGCGGAAACAGCAGGAAGGCGATGAGGCGGAGCTGTGGGGCGGGATTGAGGCGCTAACTGAGGCCAGCGGTCAGGTCAGGCGGTTGAGACGCGACGGGGTGGAAGAAGGGGAACGGCGGTGGCGGGCGGCGACGGGCGCAAGAGGCCGGCGGAGCTCCGGTGGCGCGGCACGGCGGCAGCAAGCGTCGGTAGGCTAGGGTTGGGTGAGGCCGGAGCCGGAGGAAGTCAAGGAAGGAAGATTGATAGACGGAGTTTTCTTTCAAGGAAGATAGACGGAGTTTGTATGTGATGTAAGACTTCGACGGACAACATATTTTTTACAAAAATGTATTACTCATTCTCACTCATATTATCAGTTGGCTAAACTTTGTTTAGATTCATATCTTGAAAAAGCTTTCGCCCTGTTATATTAATATAACCAACCACACGATACAAATTTATTGAGGCAAACAACACGAGCATGTCCAAAAGAAAACAAAATAAAGAATAGAGAAACTAAAACCAACACCGGCAGATCGACGAAAACAAGAATGATCTGCAATCGCTGCGTCCTTCGAAGTTGTCCCACCACGCTCCTAGTGTCGTGAGACACCACGTACCAAGCAAGACTTTCAAGAAGGAATGTGACGACGACGCTGCTACCCGGATAAGTTCTAGGGTTTCCCTCGGCATGCTCGGCAGAGTGGGAAAGGATACCCCCTGACGCCCTTTAGAAAGGGATGGCGGCACCCGTAGGTGTCACTGCGTCGGAGCCGGACGAGCTGACGGGATTTCTCCTGACCCAAAAAAACCCACTGCCCTAGACATTCTCTAGCACTCCACCCAACTTGTCGCCCACCAACGAGGGTCACTGATAAGCTCAGATCACTGTAGAGCTTCATTGAGAAACCCAAGAGGAATGTGTGATGAGCACAGCAGTAAGTTTTCTCTCGGTTATGAAACCAAGGTTATCAAATTAGTAGGAGGAAGGAAATAACTCCAAGGTGTTGCTAATAACTTGGAATCCTGCATAACACAAACTCAAGACTTTGCCCCAACTTACAGTGGGGTTGTCAATCTCACTGGTGGCTCCGATCAATATAGAGCTTCGTTGAGAGACCCCAAGAGAAAGGTATGATGAGCACAACAGCAAGTTCTTCCCTCAGTAAGAAACCAAGGTTATTGAACTAGTAAGAGGAAGGAAACGACTCAAAGGTTTTGCTAGCAACTTGGAAACATGCACAACACAAACTCAAGACTTTGCCCCAATGAACAGTGAGGTTGTCAATCTCACCAGTTTGTTGAAAACAAAAGATTAATTGTATGGTGTGGAAGATAATAGTGGTTTGTAGAAAATAAACAGTAATAGTGAAAGAAGTATCAATGGTAAAGATTAGACCGGGGTCCATAGTTCACTAGAGATGCTCTCCTTAAGATAAACAAATATGGCATGCTGGGTAAACAAATTACAACACGGAAATTGACAGGACTGAGCAAGGCATAACAATGCAATACTAGACATTCATGATTGATACGTCAGAAACGTATCTATAATTTTTGATGCTCCACTACTAGGAAAATGGCTTTTAGTGGCGCACCTGGAAACATCATCCGTGGCACACTAGCAGTGCGCCACGGACCTTGCGCTACGGCTATCTCTCAGCCGTGGCGCACTGCCTAGTGCGCCACGGTTGTGTAGAGACAGACGTAGCGCACCTGCTAGTGCGCCACAGAAGTTTGGGCAGGTGCGCTACCCCTGGGATCTTCTGTGGCGCACTACTTAGTGCGCCACTAAGCTTTCATAGTGCGCTTTAGGTGTAGTGCGCCACACAGAAGGTAGACCATGTGCGCCACAGATGTATTTTTTGTTTTTTTAGTTTCCGAGCTAGATTATATACAATACAGATTATATACAATATTACAGCAGATATACACACAGATACAAGATATACAATTATATATATAAATAAACAATATGAAAAACAAGATTGAAACAAATACATATAGATAAGTCTCATACATGAATATAGTATAAGTTACATTGTTTCGATCAAGTTACAAAGTAGTAGTTGGTGACATGCAAATACATGTGTCGATCGAACAAGTTAGAGCTCGGAAGCTCGCCTAGACATCTAAACTAGCTAGACACAAACGCGGGATAAACAACCAAAAAAGATAAGCATGATCACCGCCGCGACGAAGGTGTAGGTCTTCATCTGGTTCCTTGTCGTCCTAACTCCCGCTAGATAGCGCGTGTATCTAGCTTCCGCCTCCGCCATTGTGTTGTACCCTTTGTAGCTATTGCCGCTGAAACGGTGCACCTGTCTTCGGCAGTCTTCCCAATCATCGTAGACTCCGGGAACCCGTCCCTTGTACACGACGTACCACGTCATCTACAAGTTGACAATAATAACTAACCGGTGATTGAAAAAATATGTATAATTAAAGTCGCATATGAAAATACACTTATAGAAAGTACTCTTAAATCAAAAAGAGCAAACTCAAAAAAGCATGTCTCATATATAACTAGGTTGTTGGACACAGGAATATGCTACGATGGAACTGTACGCCAAGTATGATGCACAACTCCTGGACTTGTGCATAGCACAAGGCGTACAATCCCATCGTAGCACATTCACATATATAGTGTGCCACGACATTTCAATCATCGGCATTATTCTCGAAAAAGACCAAAGTATCTCGAAAAAAATGTCTCATATATATACATAGGTTGTTGGACACAGGAATATGCTACGATGGAACCGTACGCCAAGTAGGATGCACAACACCTGGACTTGTGCATAGCACAAGGCGTACAATCCCATCGTAGCACATTCACATATATAGTGTGCCACGACATTTCAATCATCGGCATTATTCTCGAAAAAGACCAAAGTAGCTCGAAAAGAATGCCTCATATATAACTAGCTAGGTCGTTGGACACAGGAATATGCTATGACGGAACGGTTAGCCAAGTAGGATGCACAATTCCTGGACTTGTGCATATCACAAGGCTAACTATCCCGTCATAGCACATTCACATATATATTGTGCCACGACATTTCAATCATCGGCATATTCTCGAAAAAGACAAAAATAACTCGAAAAGAATGTCTCATATATAACTAGCTAGGTCGTTGGACACAGGAATATGCTACGACGGAACAGTTAACCAAGTAGGATGCACAAGACCTGGACTTGTGCATATCACAAGGCTAACTATCCCGTCGTAGCACATTCACATATATAGTGTGCCACGACATTTCAATCATCGGCATTATTCTCGAAAAAAGAGTAAAAAAAAAGAAGGACCAAATTGAGCAAAGGACCAAAGAGTAAGCAAAAAAACCAAGCATTGATTGATATATAATAATAATAAGCAAAATAAGTAAGCGATGATTCATAAACCTAATAAGATAAGTACACTTGTCCACACACACACAAAGGTCATCTATAGTTTGTAACTACAACTAGGCCAACATCAAGCCTTCTGGCTCGGCTTAGGGAACAGGAGGACGCCTTGTCTCGTCATGAACTTCCTATAGTCACCCTGCATCTCTAGGCGATCTTCTATGTCACGGTTATTCGGGATATTTCCTCCGTAGAAGATCCCCCCCGAAGTCATGACATCACGAAAGATGATTGCCCCAAACTGCTGCTGGATGCGATACATCTCTTGTCTAATATCTGAATCATTGATCTTGGCCTTTGCTTCGGCCCACTGTTTGAGATGATCTGGCAGCGTAGAATTCTGCTGGTCAAGTAGGAACGCCCTCATGTGATGGAGTGCGTAGTAGGCTTCCTTCTTACTGTTTTCCGGCTGCTTCATGCAGGGGAACTCCGTTACGTGGTTGAAGACGTGCCTGCCGAACTTGGCCTTCTTACGCACGAAGCTGGTGCCTTCCGTCGAGGCAAAGCCAGTGAGAGCATCATCCAGAACTTTCTTGATCTTGTCGTAGTTTTTCTTCTTTTCTAGACTCCCCGAGTCGAAATACGTGGCATGGGAATGCTTCGGCGATAAGGAGATGAGCGTGCAGTGTTCATCTCTGCGCAAAAAATTCAAATGGAATGTGTTGGAAAAAGAATGATGATGATGATATAATAAAGCCAATCGACGGTGGCGAGTGAATAACGACTTACTCGGGAAAGTAAGGCGAGAATGTATTCCTTTGTCTTGTTCGCCATGAGGATTCTTTTTAGGTACGAGGCCACGATACGTCGTTCGGCGGGGGAACCCAAGCAGCCGTCACGCATGTAGTAGGGGTCCACTATAGCGATGCCCGATGTGTTCTCTCTAATGATCTGCGTGGCCAGGCTGAGAAAAAAGAGACGGACCATGGTATAGTGCAGCGGGTATAGGTGGAACATATTGAAGATGTCCTCGAACCGCAGGAAGAACAGATCCGCAGGGGCAGTGTCGACGAAGCCCAAGCCTGGTGGCACCTTAACCACGAATACCGTGTGCGAGGGATCTTTCTCTGATAGAAGGCGTCTCTCTATCGTCAGCACGCCGTCATGCACACTCTGCAGTTCCGAACTGGCGAGCTTCCGCAAATTCTTAGGTAGCATGGGCTCACCCGCCACATGAATCCTCCACATAATACCCTCGGGTCTTGGTGGCCCGTCCCGAAACCTGATCGGATTCACAGTTGTTGACGCCACCGGCTGGCTCGAGCTGCTAGATTTTCTTTTCCTTCCCTTTTTTCCTTTTGGAGGACGGGCAGGCACCGCAATCTGAGCACCGACCGCCCTATGTAGTGTGTCAGGGCTTAGAATAAAGGGCCGGTTGGAACATCCAGCCTCGTCGTTGTCACACATCTTTGCACTAATAAAAAACAAATGATTGGTTAAATGCACGGAAAAATCCGGCATGACCTTTGCTAATTTTCTTAAACTAGGAGTGCCCGATTTCTGCCGAAACGGAAGTTAATCAACATTCCGGCAAAAATCGGGACTCATTTCATACAAGAACCTGCATACACACATAATAAAGTGTTTCATACAAGCACAAACACAATTTCAAGTGCTAAAATTATATCACCACATATTATATCACCTGTCATTGATGACATCAAGCAAATACATGCAGATTATAGCACCTGTCATTATATGACATCAAGCAAATACAAGTTTATATGATAATAAATATGACAGCAAGCAAATACACAACCGCGACAAAGAAGCAAATACAAGTTTATATTCACACATTTGGTTCAGCACATATTCATTTTATATATTCACTGCAACTTATTGTTTGCAGTAGTGCCTTTTCAGCACTACTAGACCATCACCAGGATCAGTACTAAAACCATACTATTCATAATTTGCATGATCACTCATGTAAGTAAAATACTCATGATTTTATTGACTGACCAACTATAGAGGAGTTTCCTCCTGAACAGCCATCTTTGTACTTGGGGCTGGGCTTAATCAGACATCACAGAGTGTATTTATGGTGAAGCATCATGTGGCCCCAGTGTCAATTTTATATATGTCAAATTTCATGACTGTTATCACCATGATAAGGACATTGGCCATCTGACAGTCGCCTGATAATTACTTCTAACTGCATCAGTGCTACTGTTGCATTGCATGAGAAGAGTCAGAAGTGATGCAGGTAACTGAGGTGAGCACTGGCATAGGTTGTACTTGTACAGCAAGCCGAAACTATCTACACCAGTAGTAACACCACATCATCATTCAAGACAGAAGGATCTAAAATAAAGTTACACATTTACAATGTAAACTAGTATCTTGTTGTTTTTTGCTAACTGTACTTGCACATGTCACTAGAAAAGGGACATGTAATGTACTTTCAGATATCACTAGAGTTGTCCAAGTTATGCGTTTATTGAGGGCCCAACTATAGAGGATGCCCTTTGATCATTCTTCAGAACAGACTATTACAAATTAGTAAATTCATGATTGTCATATTCTTGAAATCAGGAAAAACATTGTCAATCATATTGATTGCTCCTTGGCTTTTCCAGCCATCTACAGCTTGGGAAGTGGATGATCACCTCCTACTTTATGTGCAGACTGCTGTTGGTATTGCAATATGATCTGATTGACCCAAAGTAACCCAATGAACACATTATACAGAGCTTCATATCATCTAGGGTACAAGACATTTTGCTACAATGAAGAAATTAGAGGATCATCCAGTTTTTTGCTTTACAAGAAGTATGGCAAGCAGAAATTGGAGCTGATGCACTAAAGAAGTATGGCAAGAAGAAAATCTACCTACTACAGCAACTACTACTATATGTGGCATCCCGCAAAAACCACTACTATAAAATCGCGTTGTTTTTGTGCATTGCATCATCATGACCGCATGCTCATGTCATCATGCCACATTGCATTTGAGCATTGTCGTCATCTTGCTTTTGCTTGCATAAAACTATTTGCAGAAAAACCTGTTTTTGTTTTCCAAACGCCCCGTCTTTGTTCAAACACAAACCCCGGGTCTCCGGATTATTTTTTGTTTGTCTGCTACGGTTTGCAAACGGCCCGTTTAAAACAAATAAAATATTAAACTATTTTTAGTGGGGGCAGTCGAACGGGCCGATTCGACCCGAACGACCACCCCCAGTCCAAACAATCGGCCCACCTGTAATCCTTCTGCTACCAGATAACCTACCCAACCCTCCCCTCCACCTCACCCCCTCCTATCACGAGTCGCCACCTCACCTGGCCCTATTCCCCCACCCAACCACCACCTGCCACCTCGCCATCTCCCTCTCACCAGTCCTAGCCGCCTCTCTCTCCCTCTCAGCCTACACACTCACTCCCACCCACAGCAAACCCACGCACACACGCGTCCCTGGCCACTCCGGTCCCACCTCACCCGCCTGGCCTCACACCCACGCACACCACCCAACCGCACCCGGCCCCACCCATCTCCCCTTCCTCCCAACCCAACGCGGCCCTCCTCCCGCCGCCGCGCCAGGCTCCCCCGACAACCCCCTGGCCGCCGTCCTCCCCTCTCCGGCCACCGCGCGCCTCCGCCGCTCCCCCAGTCCTCACCTCGTCGGACCCACGCTCCTCTCCCTCAACCCCAACCCGCCGCCGCTCCCGTCCACCTCCTCCTCCACTCCTCGCCTCCCGTCGCTTCGGCCGCGTCCTCGCCTCCCCGGGCCGTCCTCCAGCGCCGCTTGCCCGCCGCTCGCCCCGCGCTCCACCCCTCCTCTCCCCCGTCCGGCTCACCTCCCTCGCCCCCTGCCCCGCGGCCGGCCGCCGCCTCGCCTGGCCGTCTCCACCGCCACCGCCAGCACGTGCCCTCCGCCGCGCCCGGCGCCTCCGGCCGGCTCCACCGCTCCCGCAGCCGCGCGCCTCCTCCGCGCACCTCGCTGTCGGCCTCGCCCCGCCGTCCGCCACCGCCTTCTCGCCGGCGCCCTCAAGCTCGCTCTGCCCCGCCGCCATCCTCGGCCACCTCCGCCTCGCCCCCTCCTCCGAGCCTCCTCCCCATCCAGCGGCGTCACCTCCGGCACCGGGGCGTCCTCGACGGCCCGCATCCGGCCGGCCCGGCCTGCAAGCTCGCCAACGCCACCGTCTTCCCCACCTCTGGCCGCCCCGCGAGCGCCGCCTTTGCCCTGCCATCGCCAGTCGCCCCGCCCTCGCTCCGTGAGTCCTGCAGAAGCTCGGACCGCGTGCCGCCGGTCGCGTGTGCCGCTCGACTCCGACCTCCTGCCGGCCTTGCAACGCAAGGATTCCCGGCCCCTGCCCAGTCGTGTGATGTTCTGCTCCTGTTGCACTCGGTGGTTGTGATGTTGTTGTTCTGAAGCTGAAAACCGACACAAGCTAGTGCCGTGCTGAGATGAAGCCCATGTGGTTCGTCCCGAACAACTAAACCTTAAGATCTTCTCTGCCCTGTGGCCACAAGTTCTGCACCGTGCGCCAAGACCGACGCGTGAAGACGTATCGAGGGGTTCCCACCGTCACGGGACACCAAGACCCGTTCCCGGAGTCCGATTGTCGAACCCGTGGTACCCCGAAACCCCCAAGATCTACGGACGCCGAGACCCCCGAACCCGAAGATCGATTCCGTACCCGGTGTCGCGCCAAGAACCCCGAACCCCGGTACCGGACAAGTTCGCCATCGACCTTGAGAACGCCTACACGGACCAACAAGATCTACCATCGGACGCCAAGTACTCCTTCACGGACCCGAGGATCCGAAGGCCTTCTTCCCGGATCCGGAGACCGAACCCGGGCGCGTCAAGTTCGTCGACCCGAGACCCCGGATACGCCAAGATCCACCCCAGTAGTCCGAGAACGATCCCGTCGCACCCTGGACCCTGAGACCGACCCTGTCGAACCCCGGAACCAAGATCGCCGAACCCTAATGTGTGAACCTTTTCCCGAGCCCTATTTTATAAATGCAATAACAAATTGATGCATATTGAATTGTCATACTTGCATGCATAATTGACATGTGGTTTGGGGGCCTTATGCCGATTCACCTCATAATTAAATATGGGGCCCATATGCGGGCAAATCTAGCCTTATATTGGCCTCATTTAAATTTGTGTAGCGAACCTGTGCCATCTTTTGTCTGGCTAATGCAACATTTAATTTGCGGGGTAGATAAATAACTTGAACCATCTAACTAATTGTCGGGACCCCGGTTCCGCTTAATATGGCCTAATTGCATCGCACCTTTGCCATGCCATGCATCATATCATAAGCATGCCGATCTTTTGCCGTAGTATTAAATATTGCATCCGGTGTTTCTTCTAGTGTTTTGGTTCTTCGCGGATAAGGCCGTTGAGTTGATGCGAGTGTCGACCCGATCCTCGGGTGAACCTTCGACAATGTTTTCAGGCGAGCATCTCCCCCTTTCTACCTATCTTACTTTTATAGTATTTATTCCCTCCTGTTGATCTATTGCTATCTGTGTTGCGTTGCTCTAGCTTTCGTACCCGTGATATCCCTTGCAGCCCTATATTGCCCTGGACACATCCTATTACCTGTTGTTTGGTAGATAGTTGGACTTGCGCGTCGTAGTCGCTTGCTCAAGTGTTGTTGCGAGTCAACAAGTTCCACAGTTGTTGGAGTATGGCCACATGTTGATGTTGGAGATGATCATGGATTTACTTTTTGTTCACTTTAATTACTGTTTAACAACTAAAAATTGAAGTAAGTAAGCAGAGGCATCGGTGGGTGATAGATAATGTTGGTTTCCGACCGCCAACTTGTGTCCCGTAGGACCCCGAGTTCTTGACACCTGTTCCGAGATCGAGCGCGCTAACCACAGGTGGGGAGATATGGGCCCCCCATTGATTATTACCTGATTTCAAAGTATTGTACTGGGGGCCACAAACTAGTTTGAGGTTTTATTTACTATCCTGTACTTATGCCATGCTTTACTGCATTATTTACGTTTGTGCGAGGAGCACACTGTACTGTTTAGGATCGGGACACGTTTTCGCGGTGTCGACAGTCCCAGTTTTGGGATTTGCTATCGTTCACAGCCGTCTACCCAAACCCTAAGTCTGTCTCGGAGACCGGCCGACTTCGTTGCGGGTTCGACTTGGTGGGGTGGCCCCCATGTACTTGCTTTGGGTCTGGGAACGTCGTGACTTAGGCCCCGCCGACATACCAATGGGTGTATGTTAACTGATCTGGCAAAAAGGGTCGAAGTGCCTGTGGATACTTTGGTGCACCCCTGCAGGGTTAAATCTTTTCGAGAAGCCGTGTCCGCGGTTATGGACGACTTGGAGCACAGTGCTTGATCATAGACAACTATAACTAAAGTTTACTGTTATAAATTGACTTGTATCCGATTTGACTAGTAATCAGCTTCACTACAACGGAATGGCTAAATAAAAGTAACAACAAATGCTGGGTTTTGGGGTTATCTCATGCTAATTGTATCTGACTAGTAAGTGTGCCACTATGACGGAATGGTTAACTAAAAGTGCCCACTGCTTACTTTATCAGGACGATTATCTAAACCTGACTAGTAAAGTGCCGCAACTATAAGTGAATAAGTAAAACTGCCAACTGTGTGAGTTCCTCAGTTGACTTCCTCGTTGGTCTCGAGGGGGAAACGCCAGGATGGGTTTGTTTGATGATAGTATCAGGTTGGATCCGAATAGGTCTTCCTTACCCCTCTCTGATAGCCGCCAGTTGTATCGAGTCTCTATAGGTGGTTTAGTGCATGCTGCCGCTGCCGCTTCAGTCCACCATACCTATGTAGGCGAGGACCGCCGAATTCTAGCCTCGCCGTGTACTGGCCTCAGTACTGACGCTCCTCTTTTTCCTTTGCCCTTTGTCGGCACCCCTTTTGTTTAAGCAGGTTTTGAGATCGACGTCGTTAGCAGGGTTACCCTTCCGGCTTGGCCTGGGCAGGGTTATGGACGTCATTGGTTATTCTTCAGGGCTCTTAGCCCCATTTGCATCTTGTCCGTAGCTGGGCGCTCTATCATTTTCAAGGTGATTTGGATCTTTGTATAATATATTTGTATTCTTGACTCATGGAGTCGCTGTTGTATATATATCTGTTCTGTGGGTCCCATCGAGGACTGTTGTGTAATGTTATTACTTCGTTTTCCACCCGAACGAAAGTGCCTGGTGGGCACCTTTGAATCGTTTATATGCGGGTTTGGCGGGTTTTGCTAAAACTTGCATAGGGCCGATTCTGAGGGTGTTACAGAGTGGTATCAGAGCACAGCAGTTGCGATACCCCACAAGTCCAGCCTGTAGGATAACCTAGCTAACGGCCGAAGTAGAGTGTCAAAACTATTTTTGAAAATCGGTTGGATAGTTCTGATTAGGTCTGATTTTACTCCTTACCCCTCTGCTATTCTCCTCTTACCTCTACGTGTTTTGAATCCGCTCTCTTCTCTCTCTTCGAGTCCAGGAATTCTCGTGGTTGGGTTCCGTCGTACCTTCAGGGTTTCGCTTCCTCCTTTGATAACGGTGTTCTACCATCCGGTGTTCAAGCTGCCTGAGGAATCCATCTACTGTGGTACCCTTCTTGGTTCCTTGTTTGTGCCTTCCGGTGTTTGCCGACGCGACGACATCCTCTATGCCAGATCCGATGTAGAGTCTGCATCACTCCTTTGTTCCTGAACCTCGACTGTCGAGATCTTCAGTCTAATTCCGAGAATGGTTGCACCCTTTTCTACTGATTGTGCAGAGTAATAGTTTGGGTGCGTGATGGATTGTCCCCCATGCCGACTACCCCTTCTATTCGCTTTTTTACATTGAAGTGGATGAGAATGCATCGATCCTCTCTTTCTACCGGAGTTAGGGGTGGCTTTAATTGTTGATACCTCTACCTTCGACCTTTTGTTTCCGGAGTGTTCTCTCGACGATCACGGACAACGACCTCTTGTTAGTGGTGTCGCGAGGATCTACACGAAGTGCGAGAAGACGCAGATCGCCGACCTTCCTTCCGGTACCATGAGGCGGATCTCGAGGGTGAGATCCATTGTTAGTGGTGTCGAATTGTGGCATCCCGCAAAAACCACTACTAGAAAATCGCGTTGTTTTTGTGCATTGCATCATCATGACCGCATGCTCATGTCATCATGCCACATTGCATTTGAGCATTGTCGTCATCTTGCTTTTGCTTGCATGAAACTATTTGCAGAAAAACCTGTTTTTGTTTTCCAAACGCCCCGTCTTTGTTCAAACACAAACCCCGGGTCTCCGGATTATTTTTGTTTGTCTGCTACGGTTTGCAAACGGCCCGTTTAAAACAAATAAAATATTAAACTATTTTTAGTGGGGGCAGTCGAACGGGCCGATTCGACCCGAATGACCACCCCCAGTCCAAACAATCGGCCCACCTGTAATCCTTCTGCTACCAGATAACCTACCCAGCCCTCCCCTCCACCTCAACCCCTCCTATCATGAGTCGCCACCTCACCTGGCCCTATTCCCCCACCCAACCACCACCTGCCACCTCGCCATCTCCCTCTCACCAGTCCTAGCCGCCTCTCTCTCCCTCTCAGCCTACACACTCACTCCCACCCACATCAAACCCACGCACACACGTGTCCCTGGCCACTCCGGTCCCACCTCACCCGCCTGGCCTCACACCCACGCACACCACCCAACCGCACCCGGCCCCACCCATCTCCCCTTCCTCCCAACCCGACGCGGCCCTCCTCCCGCCGCCGCGCCAGGCTCCCCCGACAACCCCCTGGCCGCCGTCCTCCCCTCTCCGGCCACCGCGCGCCTCCGCCGCTCCCCCAGTCCTCACCTCGCCGGACCCACGCTCCTCTCCCTCAACCCCAACCCGCCGCCGCTCCCGTCCACCTCCTCCTCCACTCCTCGCCTCCCGTCGCTCCGGCCGCGTCCTCGCCTCCCCGGGCCGTCCTCCAGCGCCACTTGCCCGCCGCTCGCCCCGCGCTTCACCCCTCCTCTCCCCCGTCCATCTCACCTCCCTCGCCCCCTGCCCCGCGGCCGGCCGCCGCCTCGCCTGGCCGTCTCCACCGCCACCGCCAGCACGCGCCCTCCGCCGCGCCCGGCGCCTCCGGCCGGCTCCACCGCTCCCGCAGCCGCGCGCCTCCTCCGCGCACCTCGCCGTCGGCCTCGCCCCGCCGTCCTCCACCGCCTTCTCGCCGGTTCCCTCAAGCTCGCTCTGCCCCGCCGCCATCCTCGGCCACCTCCGCCTCGCCCCCTCCTCCGAGCCTCCTCCCCATCCAGCGGCGTCACCTCCGGCACCGGGGCGTCCTCGACGGCCCGCATCCGGCCGGCCCGGCCTGCAAGCTCGCCAACGCCACCGTCTTACCCACCTCTGGCCGCCCCGCGAGCACCGCCTTTGCCCTGCCATCGCCAGTCGCCCCGCCCTCGCTCCGTGAGTCCTGCAGAAGCTCGGACCGCGTGCCGCCGATCGCGTGTGCCGCTCGACTCCGACCTCCTGCCGGCCTTGCAACGCAAGGATTCCCGGCCCCTGCCCAGTCGTGTGATGTTCTGCTCCTGTTGCACTCGGTGGTTGTGATGTTGTTGTTCTGAAGCTGAAAACCGACACAAGCTAGTGCCGTGCTGAGCTGAAGCCCCATGTGGTTCGTCCCGAACAACTAAACCTTAAGATCTTCTCTGCCCTGTGGCCACAAGTTCTGCACCGTGCGCCAAGACCGACGCGTGAAGACGTATCGAGGGGTTCCCACCGTCACGGGACACCAAGACCCGTTCCCGGAGTCCGATTGTCGAACCCGTGGTACCCCGAAACCCCCAAGATCTACGGACGCCGAGACCCCCGAACCCGAAGATCGATTCCGTACCCGGTGCCGCGCCAAGAACCCCGAACCCCGGTACCGGACAAGTTCGCCATCGACCTCGAGAACGCCTACACGGACCAACAAGATCTACCGCCGGACGCCAAGTACTCCTTCACGGACCCGAGGATCCGAAGGCCTTCTTCCCGGATCCGGAGACCGAACCCGGGCGCGTCAAGTTCGTCGACCCGAGACCCCGGATACGCCAAGATCCACCCCAGTAGTCCGAGAACGATCCCTTCGCACCCTGGACCCTGAGACCGACCCCGTCGAACCCCGGAACCAAGATCGCCGAACCCTAATGTGTGAACCTTTTCCCGAGCCCTATTTTATAAATGCAATAACAAATTGATGCATATTGAATTGTCATACTTGCATGCATAATTGACATGTGGTTTGGGGGCCTTATGCCGATTCACCTCATAATTAAATATGGGGCCCATATGCGGGCAAATCTAGCCTTATATTGGCCTCATTTAAATTTGTGTAGCGAACCGGTGCCATCTTTTGTCTGGCTAATGCAACATTTAATTTGCGGGGTAGATAAATAACTTGAACCATCTAACTAATTGTCGGGACCCCGGTTCCGCTTAATATGGCCTAATTGCATCGCACCTTTGCCATGCCATGCATCATATCATAAGCATGCCGATCTTTTGCCGTAGTATTAAATATTGCATCCGGTGTTTCTTCTAGTGTTTTGGTTCTTCGCGGATAAGGCCGTTGAGTTGATGCGAGTGTCGACCCGATCCTCGGGTGAACCTTCGACAATGTTTTCAGGCGAGCATCTCCCCCTTTCTACCTATCTTACTTTTATAGTATTTATTCCCTCATGTTGATCTATTGCTATCTGTGTTGCGTTGCTCTAGCTTTCGTACCCGTGATATCCCTTGCAGCCCTATATTGCCCTGGACACATCCTATTACCTGTTGTTTGGTAGATAGTTGGACTTGCGCGTCGTAGTCGCTTGCTCAAGTGTTGTTGCGAGTCAACAAGTTCCACAGTTGTTGGAGTATGGCCACATGTTGATGTTGGAGATGATCATGGCTTTACTTTTTGTTCACTTTAATTACTGTTTAACAACTAAAAATTGAAGTAAGTAAGCAGAGGCATCGGTGGGTGATAGATAATGCTGGTTTCCGACCGCCCACTTGTGTCCCGTAGGACCCCGAGTTCTTGACACCTGTTCCGAGATCGAGCGCGCTAACCACAGGTGGGGAGATATGGGCCCCCATTGATTATTACCTGATTTCAAAGTATTGTACTGGGGGCCACAAACTAGTTTGAGGTTTTATTTACTATCCTGTTCTTATGCCATGCTTTACTGCTTTATTTACGTTTGTGGGAGGAGCACACTGTACTGTTTAGGATCGGGACACGTTTTCGCGGTGTCGACAGTCCCAGTTTTGGGATTTGCTGTCGTTCACAGCCGTCTACCCAAACCCTAAGTCCGTCTCGGAGATCGGCCGACTTCGTTGCGGGTTCGACTTGGTGGGGTGGCCCCCATGTACTTGCTTTGGGTCTGGGAACGTCGTGACTTAGGCCCCGCCGACATACCGATGGGTGTATGTTAACTGATCTGGCAAAAAGGGTCGAAGTGCCTGTGGATACTTTGGTGCACCCCTGCAGGGTTAAATCTTTTCGAGAAGCCGTGTCCGCGGTTATGGACGACTTGGAGCACAGTGCTTGATCATAAACAACTATAACTAAAGTTTACTGTTATAAATTGACTTGTATCCGATTTGACTAGTAATCAGCTTCACTACAACGGAATGGCTAAATAAAAGTAACAACAACTGTTGGGTTTTGGGGTTATCTCATGCTAATTGTATCTGACTAGTAAGTGTTGCCACTATGACGGAATGGTTAACTAAAAGTGCCCACTGCTTACTTTATCAGGACGATTATCTAAACCTGACTAGTAAAGTGCCGCAACTATAACTGAATAAGTAAAACTGTCAACTGTGTGAGTTCCTCGGTTGACTTCCTCGTTGGTCTCGAGGGGGAAACGCCAGGATGGGTTTGTTTGATGATAGTATCAGGTTGGATCCGAATAGGTCTTCCTTACCCCTCTCTGATAGCCGCCAGTTGTATCGAGTCTCTATAGGTGGTTTAGTGCATGCTGCCGCTGCCACTTCAGTCCACCATACCTATGTAGGCGAGGACAGCCGAATTCTAGCCTCGCCGTGTACTGGCCTCAGTACTGACGCTCCTCTTTTTCCTTTGCCCTTTGTCGGCACCCCTTTTGTTTAAGCAGGTTTTGAGATCGACGTCGTTAGCAGGGTTACCCTTCCGGCTTGGCCTGGGCAGGGTTATGGACGCCATTGGTTATTCTTCAGGGCTCTTAGCCCCATTTGCATCTTGTCCGTAGCTGGGCGCTCTATCATTTTCAAGGTGATTTGGATCTTTGTATAATATATTTGTATTCTTGACTCATGGAGTCGCTGTTGTATATATATCTGTTCTGTGGGTCCCATCGAGGACTGTTGTGTAATGTTATTACTTCGTTTTCCACCCGCACGAAAGTGCCTGGTGGGCACCTTTGAATCGTTTCTATGCGGGTTTGGCGGGTTTCGCTAAAACTTGCATAGGGCCGATTCTGAGGGTGTTACACTATAGTAACTACTACTACATTTCTTACTAACCTACTGCTAACCTACTACTTCTAACCTACTACAGCAACTGCAAGCTAAGCTACTGCTATTTAGATTCTACATTAACACTAGCACTAGCTACTGCTAACACTACATCTCTAATCCAAGCTACTGCTAACACTAGAATTTTCTGAAAACTAACACTAGCAAGCTACTGCCTAGGAATTTTCTCTAAACTAATGGCACTAATCATTGCCACTAACACTAACACTAGAATTAATCCTCTGAACCCTAATCCAGGAACCCTAATCATCTGAACCCTAATCCTCTGAACCCTAAGATGAGGGCGAGGCTCACCTCTAAGATGAGGATGATGGTGCACGCTCCTCCACGGCGTACTCCTCCTCGAGCAGCAGCGCCTCCTCCTCCTCGAGCGACGGTGCGCGCTCCTCCTCCTCGAGCGACGGTGCGCGCTCCTCCTCCTCGAGCGACGGGCGCACGGGCTCCTCCTCCACGGGTGTGCGGGATCCTCCTCCTCGAGCGACGGGCGCACGGGCTCCTCCTCCACAGGCGTGCGGGCGGGCTCCTCCTCGAGCGACGGGCGCGCGGGCTCCTCAACGGGCCTCCTCCTCGAGCGACGGGCGTGCGGGCGGGCGAGGCGCGCGTGGCTGGGATGCGGCGACGGTGGCGTCGATGAGGATGGGATGCGGCGACGGTGGCGATGCGGCGGTGGCGGAGGCGATGCGGGGGATGCAGCGGCGGTGGCTTCGTCTGTGTCTGAGGACGATGGGGAGGCTAGGGATGACATGGCGAGTTGACTAGTCCTACCCACTTAGGCGTAGCGCACCCTGGCCAAGTGCGCTACGGTTATCCTCCGTAGCGCACTTGGCCAGGGTGCGCTACGCCTAAGTGGGTAGGACGAGTCAGATAAGAGGTCTGCCATCCCCTTTGTTAACAATAGCACTGCCTTATCCCACTGGTTTTGCCCACTGCTCTATTCTAAACCTGTGAGCACCCAGGTTCAAATCCTGGTGCCCCCCTTTTTTTGTTTTTATTATAAAAATATTTTTAAATGTTCCAAAATGCCCAAAAGTGGTAATATATGTCATATTTGTTTTGTTTTTATTTTATCAATACTTTTAAATGTTCCAAAAATTCCCAAAAGTGATAATATATGTCATAAAAGTGGTACAAATAGTATGATTCAAAGTATAACTAAATTTCACGGCCCTACTCGACCACCGGCACTTTACAATCTTTTTCGACCACGCATTTTACAATATTTTTTGAGCTAGCGTTTACAATCTTTTTTCCCTTCTTTGTCGCGGTTGAATAATTTAGCCCCGACACTTTAATGTTTCTTCTTTCGAACGGGCTACCTTTTTTTGGGTAGGATTGTCCTTTTTCTTCTTGTGATGTATGTTGCTGCATCGTAGTCGTCGCCATCTTCAATCTTTGGATCGCCATACTGGTCGAAGTCTTGCTCGTTGGCGACTCCATCCATTCCGATGATGTTTCTTTTTCCTCTCCTCACGACAACACGGCTAGGCTTTGTCGGGTAGGTAATGAAAAAACATTGGTCCACTTTGGTAGTCAGTACCCACGGTTCATTTTTCGCGGCCACGTTTGCACCGGCGGCCTTGGATTTGGCTGCTTCGGGTATAACCATGGTTGTGAAATACCGGTCTTCTCTTTCGACGCTCTTTGCCCATTTGACACGGAACATCGGCACCTTTTATTCACAGTATTCGAGCTCCCAGATCTCCTCGATTCTTCCGTAGAATCTTTCCTTCACGTTGTCATCGGTGTAGAATTCCGACGTTACGCCTGAGTTCTGATAATCACACTTGTTGTCCTTTTCCTCCGTGTAGAATGTGTAGCCGTTGATATCATACGCCTGATAGGTCACCAGGTTTTGCATCGGTCCCTACGACAAGGTGAATATGATCTTTTCCGTGTCAGAAGAATGCGAGCGCGGGGGATTATCAAGGAGCGTCTGCCTAAACCAACGCGTGAAATCTGAGTTGTGCTCTTTGATTATTTCTCCTTGCGTCCTCTGTATGCCCCGGTCACTGTACTTCTTCTCGATTAACCTTTTGTGCTTCTGTACCCAAGGATCGACCAGTTCTAAATGCTGTAGCGCGACGAGGTTTGCTCGATCAAAGTCTGCGCGTCGAAAATCGAAGTCTGCATGCAGTATGCGACGACCCTCTCGGTGACCAGATCCGTCGAGCTTGCCAAGGTGTCTGTTGACGGGAAGACCGACAGGGTTCTCGATGTCTAGATATTCGTGCAGAAAGAGATGCACTCTTCGGCCAGAAAGCCCTTGGCTATGCTTCCATCTGGACGGGACCTGTTGCGAACGTATCCTTTGATGTGTCCGTTCATCCTTTCGAACGCCATCATGCTGCGGAGGAACATCGGCCTGAGTTGTACGATGTCCTCCACGACATGGACCAGCAGATGCACCATAATGTCGAAGAATGCGGGTGGGAAGTAGACCTCAAGCTCACATAGTATCACCACGATCTCCTCCTATAGCCTTCCGAGCTGATTCACGCCAATCGACTTCCTAGAGATGACGTCGAAAAACTTGCATAGGCCAAAAAACGTTTCACGGACGTGCTTGTCCATTATCCCTCTTAGTGCGACCGGAAGTACCTGCGTCATTAGCACGGCACAGTCGTGAGACTTCATGCCACTGAACCTCTGCTTCGCCTCGTCTAGGTATCTGCTTATCTTGCCCGCGTAGCCGTAAGGAAATTTGACTCCTAGAAGGCACTTGAAAAACTGTTTGATCTCATCCTGGCTTAGAGTGAAGCAAGAAGGAGGGCAGTAATATTCGTTCTTCTTGAACTTTTTACCCTTCCGACGACCTTGTGTCGTCTCCGACTCATGATCATCGTCATCTTCCTGATCATCAGGAGTAGTGCGTCCTCCGTGAAGCTCCTTCCGGATACCCAAGCATATCAGGTCGTGCCTTGCTTTCGGACCATCTTTCGTCCTATCTGGCATGTTGATTATGGTGGCGACCAGACTCTCGCACACGTTTTTCGTGATATGCATGATGTCGAGGCTATGAGGCGTGCGGAGAAACTTCCAGTATGGCAACTCCCAGAAAACAGACCTTGTTTTCCATACCTTCATCAGTGGCTTGTCTTGTTGCTGCCTATTTCGCTTCTTTCCAGGCTTAGGACAATCTTTCCAGTTTTTCAGCAACTCTTCCACTTCTTCGCTGCTCCTACGCTCTGGGATTCCTCGGGTCTCTGATTTGCCATCGAACAGGTCTCCACGTTTTCTCCATGGATCATTCTTGCCTAGCCACCTCCGGTGCGCCATGAACACGGTTTTCGATGACCCTGGATCTTTCTCTAGTTGGAGATAGCTTGTGTTATCCATGCACCTAACGCATGCGCAGAATCCTTGGATAACCTGCCCCGAGATATACCCGCAACCTGGATAGTCTTGCACCGTAGTGACCAACGCGGCTCTCATAGTGAAATAATCTTGTGCGACGGCGTCGTAAGTATTGGCTCCAGATTCCCATAACGTGGCTAGCTCCTCTTTCAACAGCCCGAGATACAGATTGATGTCGGTACCAGTTTGTTTCGGCCCTTGAATTAGCATACTCATTTGTATGTACTTCTTCTTCATGCACAACCATGGAGGTAGGTTGTACATCCATACAAACACGGGCCAAGTGCTGTGCGTGCTGCTCTGGCTACCGAACGGATTGAGTCCATCGGTGCTCGCACCAAGCCTGATGTTCCTCGAATCTCCACCGAATTCTGGGAATTCTAGGTCCAATGCTTTCCACTAGCTAGCATCTGAAGGGTGCGTCAGCAGCTCATCCTTTTCGGGGTCATCATCATCTCCTGGCTTCTTCCTTTCCGCATGCCATCGCATGAGCTTCGCTTCCTTAGGGTCCGCGAAATAGCGCTGCAGACGAGGAGTAATAGGAAAGTACCATACCACTTTTCGAGGTGCTTTCTTCCCTTTCTTGTATTGACTCACGCCGCACACTGGACATGTGGTTTTCTCCGCGTCCTCGCCCCGATAAATGATGCAATCGTTGATGCATACGTGATATCTAACGTGCGGTAGATCGAGAGGACAGACGATTTTCTTGGCATCCTCGATACTAGTTGGACATGTGTTCCCCTCCGGGAGACGATCGTGCCAGAATGCCATCATATCGTCGAAGCTTGCGTCGCTCAATTTGTGCTTTGCCTTCATCTCCATAGCCTTGAGCGTTACATTCAACCGGGTATCATCGGGCCTGCATCCTTCATACAATGGAGTAACCGCGTCTTTCTCAAGTTGCGCAAGCTTGGCTTTCTCTCTAGCGGCAGCCCTGGCGTTACTCGTCTGCTTGAGAAGCAGCTCTTGCACATAAGGGTCCCGCACCCAGCCTGACGTTGTTCCATCGTCGTCTGCTCCTCCGGCATCTAGATCATCATCATCCCGGTCTGCTTCCGCACCTTCACCAT
The DNA here is from genome assembly GCA_916181665.1 of Avena sativa. Classification (NCBI taxonomy): domain Eukaryota; kingdom Viridiplantae; phylum Streptophyta; class Magnoliopsida; order Poales; family Poaceae; genus Avena; species Avena sativa. The sequence continues at coordinate 485,105,945 of OV702283.1, forward strand.
CTCCAGGAGACTCTTCATCATCTCGCCCGTTCTCGCCGTGATGATGATCATCGTCATGTTGGCCACCTTCACCGTCTCCATCATCTACGTCATCGCTTATCCAACGAGTGTATCCATCCATGAAACCATGGAGGAGCAGGTGCGCCTACAGATTCCCGGAATCTGGGTCGATCACCCAGTTGAGTTTGCATCTTCTGCACGGACATCTTATATCTGTCTTGTTATTTCGTATCATATCGGCCGTCGCACATTTCAAAAATCTAGCCACAATGCCTTCGCTCATTATGCGGACCATTTTTGCCTGCACGGTGTACACAGTACAATTTTGAAGTCTATTAGAACCACATAATGAATGCATGCATGCAATGGTCGATAGAAAATTTCGGCATGACCTATCCTAAAATTAGGACCTTTGCGAAATGCCAAAGTCTTGCCAAAATGGAAATGAATCAACATTTTGGCAAAACAAATGGCAACTTGTTCACATACAAACACAAGAGAGAGAGAGAACGATCCATACACACATGAACATATCATTATCCTCTCCATACACACATGCATGAGCATCATCGATACTCTCTATATACACACACATATGACCATTGATCCTCTCCACATACACACATCATGAGCATCGATCATCTACATACATATGAGCACATCATCCATATACACATGAACACATCCTTACATGGACAACTTACCGAGATGAGAGACCGATCGCGAGAAAGATGGAAAGGAGAGGTGCGCGCGTCGACCGGAGAAGGAGATGAGAGACCGGAGACCTCCTCTATTACTTATGTAACATCCAAAGCAAGTTTTACATGCTAAAAATGGTGAATGTGTGGAGAAATTGAGGTGGGAAGGAGAAGATCCCGACTAGATCTAAGGAGGAAGAAGAAGGGGAAAGTGAAGTGTGGGGTGGTGGATGTGGTCACACATGTGCACATAAAGTGTTGTCCTAAAGAAATCGACACATCCGTGGCGCACACGGCCCTAGTGCGCCACATGGAGTACAAACATCTGTGGCGCACTATGCCATGTGCGCCACGGATGCTCCTACTCCCTGTGGCGCACTAGGCCGAGTGCGCCACAGAAGTTTGTGGCCGTTTCAGAGCAGAGGGGGGCATGCGCTTAGGCGTAGCGCACCACCCCCATGTGCGCCACAGATGACACTAACAACCGTGGCGCACATGACTATAGTGCGCTACAGATGTTTGGCGTGCGGCCAACAGGGCCCTGGCCCACACACATCTGTGGCGCACTATAGTCATGTGCGCCACAGTTGTTCTAGTTATTAGTAGGGCACTGCCCACAGGTGAGCCACGCCTGTTTTAGCCGTGGGGCACTTCAACCATGTGAGCCACGGATGTTCTGATTACCTATAGCCGTTTTCCTAGTAGTGCTCCATGCTTATTTAGTATCTACTTTGCTTTGCTTTGTCTACACTTTGAGGTATTTTTATATCTTTTCTGGAACTAACCTATTAACAATTTGCCACATTGCCAGTTGCCTGTTTTCTTCTGTTTTTTGGGTCCAGAAAGGCAAAAAATCAATATTCTCGGAATTAGATGGGACAAAAGCCAAAGTCAATATTTTACCGTGGGCAACACGAAGTCCAGAGGAGAGGCGGAGAGGCGAGCCAGGGCCACCACACCCCCCTAGGCGCGGGTGGGCCCACCCCGCGCCTAGGCAGGGTGTGGGCCCTCTGGCCGCCTCCTAGCCTCGCCTCTTCGCCTATAAGAAGCCCCCGATGCAGAAACCCTCAAAACCTTCTGTAGCCGCCGCCACCATCGTCCCTAGATCGAGGGATCTGAAGTTCTTCCCGGCACCCTGCCGGAGGGGAGATCATCCCGGAGGCCTTCTTCTCCGGTATGAAACGTGAGTAGTTCCACCTTGGACTACGGGTCCATGTAGTAGCTAGATGGTTGTATCTCCTCCTTTGTTCTTTCATGTATAGATCTTGTGAGCTCCGTTCATGATCAAGATCTAATCTATTTGTAATCATGCATGTTGTGTTTGCGGAGATCCGATGGATATTGAGATTATTATGTTTGTTTGATTAATGATTTTTTCTATTTGATACTATCATGTTTGTGTTGTTTGTAATCTTGCATGCTCTCTGTTGTTAGTAGCTATCTTGTCCAAGTACTCCCTCCGTTTCAAAATATAAGATGTTTTAGTTTTATGAAGCAAACGTATCTAGTTGTTTTAATGTCTATATTCACTCCAAACATGAGTGAACCTTCATACTAAAACAAGTCTAGATACACTCTCTTCACAAACCTAAAACATCTTATATTTTGAAACGGAGGGAGTAGTTGCTAGTGACTCCAAGAGGGGGTATTTATGCTCGATAGTGGGTCCATGCCTCTAGTTTCCAAGGGAAGTGACAGAAATCTCTTCGGTTGTAGATGTGTTTTTGCCACTAGGGAGAAAACAACGGTCTCTTGTTCATAGAACAAGTGGATTGTTTACCTTACACACTTTGCTTAAAGCAGTTGTCTGTTGCTTGCAACTTAATACTAGAGGGGGTTCGGATGATAACCTGAAGGTGGACTTCTAGTCATAGACGCAGTTGGATGGCGGTCTATGTATATTGTTGTATTGTCCAATCGAATCTCATAGGATCTTTTTGTCTGGTATTGCATTGTTATGCCATGCTCAATTCCTGTCAATTGCCCTGCTGTAATTTGTTTACCCTTCATGACATGTTGTTTATCTAAGGAGAGCACCTCTAGTGAACTATGGACCCCAGTCCAATCTTTACCATTGATACATCCTCCACTGTTACATATTTACTTGCTGCAAACCATTACCTTCCACACCATACAGTTAATCCTTTGTTACAACAACCGGTGAGATTGACAACCTTACTGTTAGTTGGGGCAAAGTCTTGAGTTTGTGTTGTGCAGGTTTCCACGTTGCTTGCAACGGCTGTGTGATGTTTCCTTCCTCCTACTGGTTCGATAACCTCGGTTTCTTACTGAGGCAAGACTTGCTGCTGTGCTTCTTCACACCTTGCTCTTGGGGTTCCCAACAGGCTCCACATCAACTGAGCCATCAATGATCCTATGAGATTCGATTGGGCAATATAACAACATACATAGACCGCCATCCATTTGCATCTATGACTAGTAATCCACCTTTAGGTTATCATCCGACCCCCCTCCAGTATTAAGTTGCAAGCAACGGATAACTGCTTTAGACAAAGTGTCTAAGGTAAACAATCCATTTGTTCCATGAACAAGAGACCGTTGTTTTCCCCCTAGTAGCAACAACACATCTACAATCTTAGAGATTTTTGTCACTTCCCTTAGATTAAATAGAGGCATGAGCCCACTATCGAGCATAAATACTCCCTCTTAGAGTCACTAGCATCTACTTGGCCAAGATAGATACTAGAAACGAAGAGCATGCAAGATCACAAACAACACGGACAAGATAGAATCAATAAGACAAAACCATTAATCACATAGTAATCTCAATATCCATTGGATCTCTGCAAACACAAAATGCATGATTACAAATAGATGATCTTGATCATGAACGGAGCTTACAAGATCTAAACATGGTAGCACAAAGGAGGAGATACAACCATCTAGCTACTGCATGGACCCATAGTCCAAGGTGGAACTACTCACGCTTCATACTAGAGGCTGGCATGATGATGAAGAAGGCCTCCGGGATGTTCTCCCCTCCGGCGGAGTGCCGGGAAGAGTTTCAGACCCCCCCTCCCCTGATCAAGGGACGATGGTGGCGGTGACTACGGACTGTTTCGTGGAATATTGATTGGGTACTTAGGGTTTTGGTATCAGGGGGTCTTTATAGGCGAAGAGGCGAGGCAGGGGGCATCCAGGGTGGCCTCACCCCCAGGCGTGGGCTAGGGTTAGTTGCGCGGCTAGGGGGTGTGGCCCCCGGATACGTCGGAAACATATCTACAATTTTTTATGCTTCATGCTTGTTTTGTATCAACTTTGCTATGTTTTGTCTACACTTTGAGGTTTTTTATACACTTTATGGAACTAACCTATTGACAAGATGCCACAGTGCCAGTTTCCTATTTTTGGTTTCAGAAAGCTAAAAAATGAATATTCTCGGAATTGGACTGGACAAAAGCCAAAGTTCATATTTCTTCGGGAGCAATACAGAAAATCGAAGACGAGACGGAGGAGGAAACCAGGGTGGCCACACCCTAGGTGGGCGTGAGCCCACCCTAGGCTGCGCCCACAGGGGGTGTGGGCCCCCTAGACCTCCACCGACCTTGCCACCTTCGCCTATAAGAAGCCCCCGACTCAGAAACCCTAGATCATCGACCAAAAAAGCCACGAAAAGTTCCGCAGCACCGCGGCCACCAAAGGGGAGATTCGGGGGACATAAAGTCTCTGTTCCGGCACCCTGCCGGGATGGGGAAGTGCCCCCGGAGCCATCTCCATCGATCTCCACCACCATCTCCATCATCGTTGTTGATTCCCATGATGAGGAGGGAGTAGTTCTTCCTCGAGGCTAAGGGCTCTACCGGTAGCTATGTGTTCATATCTCCCTCTCTATGCATGATCTTGTTGAGATCATGAGCTTTGTAATCAAGTAGATCTACCTTGCTACTCGGGTGCTTTAATAGATCTCTGCTCTCCCCATGTGTGTGAAAGTGACAGCGTGCATGCCATGGTGGCACTTAGGTTTGAGTCTACATAAATACTCGTTGTGCTTTAATAGATCTATGATTTTCCCCACGTGTGTGAAAGTGACATCGTGCATACCGTGTGTGGCACTTTGGCTAGATTGAATATTTGTTATGAGTTATATTTGGAGTTGGATGTCTCTATGAAATTGTGGTGTTTGTTGGAACCATCTAGCGCACAAGGTGACAGTGTGGGGTTATCTAGATTGGGGAAGGCGGACTTTGAGGAGTGTTGTTATAGCCCTATTAGAGTGTCCAACCAGAGAGTAGTTAAGAGTAGTATCATGAAGAAAGGATATTTATATGAGAGAGTGTTCACTAGTGAAAGTATGATCCCTAGGCCTTGTTTCCAAACATTGAAACACCGTTTGCATCTAGATCTGTTGCATGTTTGATTGCTTTAGTCTTTACTGTAGGGATTCGTAGCATGGAAAACAAAAAAATTCTATCGCATACAAACAAACAAGCCAAGATCTATCTACTAGATTGTAGCAACGAGTTGATGGAATAACTCACCCTCGAAGATTCCAAAGTGTTTAATGAGAGCAGATTCTCGTGGGTGATGTAGTCGTACTCTTCCCGATCTCAAGATCGCGTAGACGATCCTTCCGGCAGCGCTCCCGCAGTCGATCACACGTTCGGTACTCGATGAAGACCTTCCTCTCCCTTGTTCCATCAGGCAGCAGAGGTTGTAGCACTCTCCTCGCGATTCCAGCAGCACAACGGCGTGGTACCGGAAGTATAGGGGAGATCTCGCAGGGCTTCGCCTTAAGCCGGAGCGAGTATGGTGGACTATGAGAGAGCCCTCGACGATCTAGGGTTTAGAAACGCTGAGGAGGGGCTAGGCCGGCGGCTAGGGTTGCTAGGCGGCGGCGGCGGTTTGCCCTAGGGCGGCGGCGGCAGCAGGTGGCGGCGCCGGCGGCTTAGGGTTTGGAGGCGGGGATTTTGTGTGTCTAGGAGGGGAGCCCTGCCCCTCCTCTTATAGGTGGAGGGAGGCGCGCCAGGGGAGGGGAGTCCCTCCCCAACTCGGACCCAAGGTGGGCCGGCGGTGGAGGTGGAGGGACTCCTCCCCAACTCGGATTCCACCTCCCCTCCACTTCCCAAAATTAGCCGTTTGACTTTCAAATTGGCGTTTGACTTTTGAAACAAGGATTTGATTAAATCCTCTATTTTGTTCAGCGATGACACTTAGTACATGATGCAATCATACCAACTTGATATAACACATTCATGTACCCTTCCCCTCCGGAGTGTCGGACATTCCGGAACTTTCTAGAACATTCCCGATGAAAACACCGGAACCATTCTCCAACTCCGAAACGGGACTTTCCTTATATGAATCTTATTCTCCGGACCATTCCGGATCTCCTCGTGATATCCCGGATCCCATCCGAGACTCCGAACAACATTCGGACTCTTTCTCATCATTCCATAACTACTCAAACAGCGTCGAATCCTTAAGTGTGTCTCCCTACGGTTCGTGAATTATGCGGACATGATCGAGACACTTCTCCGAACAATAACCAATAGAGGAATCTGGAAATTCATATGGCTCCCACATATTTCTACGATTACTTTGCGATCGAATGAACCACTTACATACGCTACCAATTTCCCTTTGTCTCACGATAGTTTACTTATCTGAGGTTATGATCGTCGGTATCTCTGCATACCTAGTTCAACCTCGTTACCGATAAGTACTCTTTTCTCGTTCCCGTGATATGTGATCCCTTGTGAGCCAGTCACATGCTTGCAAGCTAATTGGATGACATTTCACCGAGAGGGCCCAAAGTATATCTATCCGTCATATGGATGGACAAATCCCACTCTTGATCCATATGTTTCAACCAATACTTTCCGAACACTCAATGCCACCTTTATAGCCACCCAGTTACGGTGTGGTGTTTGATGTCATCAAAGCATACATCCGGTAAAGGTGATATGCATGATATCATGGTCGAAGGAATTAGGTTACTATGTATCAGAAAGCATATAGCAATTGAACTATTAAAATGACTTGATCTTTATGCTACGCTTATCTATAGGAGTATGTCCATCATATCATTCTCCTAACGATATGATCTTGTTGTTAATAACATCTCAATGTTCATGATAGGTAAACCACAATCATTTATTAACCAACAAGCTAGTATTATAAAGAGGCTTTACTAGGGACTCTATTATAGCATGAATGTAAACATTTATCATAAACACAAAGATATAATAATAACCATATTTATTATTGCCTCTAGGGCATATCTCCAATAGTCTCCCACTTGCACTAGAGTCATCTAATCTAGATTACATGGTAATATACCGAACACCCATGGCAGTTTGGTGTTGGTCATGTTTTGCCCTCGGGAGAGGTTTAGTCAACGGATCCGCCACATTCAGATTTGTGTGTACTTTGCAAATATTTATGTCCCCATCTTGGACATGCTCTCGAATAGCGTGAAAACGTAGCTTGATATGCTTCAGCTTCTTGTGTGACCTTGGTTCTTGCGCATTGGCTATGGCGCCCATGTTATCACAGTAGATAGACATTGGGTCCAGCGCACTAGGAACCACACCCAGCTCTGTAATGAACTCTTTCATCCATATCGCTTCTTGTGAAGCCTCTGAAGCAGCCATGTATTCCGATTCAGTTGAAGATCTCGCCACAACGCTTTGCTTTGCACTCCTCCAGCTAACTGCTGCACCATTCAAAATAAATACGTATCCATATTTTGATTTAGAATCATCCGGATCGGTGTTCCAACTAGCATCGGTGTAACCATTAACAACGATTTGTTCATCACCTCCATAAGAAAGAACCATATCCTTAGTTCTTCTCAAGTACTTAAGGATGTTTTTGACCGCTGTCCAATGATGCACTCCTGGATCACTTTGATATCTGCTAGTTAAACTAACAGCATATGCAATGTCGGGTCTAGTACATAGCATGGCATACATTAGAGATCCTATGGCTGAGGCATAGGGAGTCTTACTCATCCTTTCTCTATCTTCTGCCGATGTCGGACTTTGAGTTTTACTCAAGGTCGTATTGGGCAACATGGGCAAGAACCCTTTCTTGCTATCTTCCATTCCAAACCTCTTTAGAACTTTGTCCAAATATGTACTTTGTGACAATGATATTTGGCGTCTCGATCTATCTCTATAAATCTTTATGCCTAATATGTAAGCTGCTTCGCCAAGATCCTTCATTGAAAAACTATTATTCAAATATTCCTTGACACTATTAAGAAGGTCTACATCATTCCCAATCAACAATATGTCATCTACATACAGTATTAAGAATGCTATAGAGCTCCCACTCACTTTCTTGTAAATACAAGCTTCTCCATAAGTTTGTATAAAACCAAAACTTTTGATCACCTTATTAAAACGTTGATTCCAACTTCGGGATGCTTGCTTCAATCCATAAATGGACCGTTGAATTTTGCATACCTTGTTAGCATCTTTAGGATCGACAAAACCTTTGGGTTGCATCATATACAACTCTTCATCAATGTCTCCATTGAGGAATGCTGTTTTGACATCCATCTGCCATATCTCATAATCATAATATGCAGCGATTGCTAACATAATCCTCACAGACTTTAGCTTCGCTACTGGTGAGAAAGTCTCATCGTAGTCAACTCCTTGAATTTGTCGAAACCCCTTTGCGACAAGTCGAGCTTTATAGACAGTAACATTACCATCAGCATCTGTTTTCTTCTTGAAAATCCATTTGTTCTCGACAGCCTTCCGGCCATCCGGTAAGTCCACCAAAGTCCATACTTGGTTTTCGTACATGGATCCAATCTCGGATTTCATGGCTTCTTGCCATTTGTTGGAATCTGGGCTCATCATCGCTTCCTCATATGTCTCAGGGTCATCGGTGTTGTCCACCAACATGACACTCATAACGGGATCATACCAATCTGGAGTGGTACGAGTTCTCGTTGACCTGCGAGGCTCTGTAGTAACTTCAACCGAAGTTTCATGATCATCATCATTAGCTTCCTCTCTTATTGGTGCAGGCACCACTGGAACTTCTTCCGGTGCTGCGCTACTCGCAATTTCGAGAGAAGGTTCGACAACCTCGTCGAGTTCTACTTTCCTTCCAGTCACTTCTTTCGAGAGAAATTCCTTCTCTAGAAAGGATCCATTCTTGGCAACGAAGATTTTGCCTTCGGATCTATGATAGAAGGTATACCCAATAGTTTCCTTCGGGTATCCTATGAAGACGCATTTTTCCGCTTTGGGTTCAAGCTTGTCCGGCTGTAACTTCTTTACATAGGCTTCGCAACCCCAAACTTTAAGGAACGACAATCTAGGTTTCTTCCCAAACCATAATTCATACGGTGTCGTTTCAACGGATTTAGATGGTGCCCTATTGAAAGTGAATGCGTCTGTTTCTAATGCATAACCCCAAAATGATAGCGGTAAATCTGTAAGTGACATCATAGAACGAACCATATCTAAGAGAGTTCAATTACGACGTTCGGACACACCATTACGCTGTGGTGTTCCCGGCGGTGTCAATTATGAAAGTATTCCGCATTTCTTCAAATGCTCGCCAAACTCGTAACTTAGATATTCACCTCCACGATCAGAACGTAGAAATTTAATCTTCTTGTTACGTTGATTCTCTACCTCACTTTGAAATTCCTTAAACTTCTCGAAAGTTTCGGACTTATGTTTCATGAAATAGATATACCCATATCTACTCAAATCATCTGTGAAGGTAAGAACATAACGATAACCACCGCGCGATGCTACACTCATTGGACCACACACATCGGTATGTATGATTTTCAATAAGTCCATAGCTCGCTCCATCATACCAGAGAATGGAGTCTTAGTCATTTTACCCATCAGACATGCTTCGCATCTTTCAAGTGATTCGAAATCAAGTGATTCAAGAAGTCCATCGGAATGGAGTTTCTTCATACGCTTCACTCCAATGTGACCAAGACGACAGTGCCACATATAGGTCGAGTTATCGCTCGATTTCAAACGTTTAGCCTCAATGTTCTTAATATGTGTATTTCCACTATCGAGATTCAATAAGAATAGACCATCTATCAAAGGTGCATGTGCATAAAACATATTACTCATATAAACCGAACAACCATTATTCTCGGATTTAAACAAGTAACCGTCTCGCAATAAACAAGATCCTGATATAATGTTCATGCTTAATGCAGGCACCAAATAACAATTATTTAAGTATAAAACTAATCCCGATGGTAGATGAAGGGGTAGCATGCCGACCGCGATCACATCAACCTTTGATCCGTTTCCCACGCGCATCGTCACCTCGTTCTTTGTTAGCTTCCGTTTATTCTACAGCACCTGTTTCGAGTTACAAATATGAGCAACCGAACCAGTATCAAATACCCAGGCACTACTACGAGTACTAGTGAGATACACATCAATAACATGTATATCAGATATACCTTTCTTCTTGATGTTGTCGTTCTTCAAATCCGCCAAGTACTTTGGGAAATTCCGCTTCCAGTGACCTTCTCCCTTGCAGTAAAAGCACTCAGTATCAGGCTTAGGTCCAGCCTTGGTCTTCTTCGTTGGCGTGGTAACTTTCTTACCACCCTTCTTGAAGTGTCCCTTCTGCTTAGACTTGCATTTCTTGAATTTGGTGGTCTTATTGACCATCAACACTTGGTGCTCTTTCTTGATCTCCACTTCTGCAGATTTTAACATGGCAAACAGTTCTGGCAACTGCTTGTTCATGTTTTGCATGTTGTAGTTCATCACAAAGTTCTTGTAACTTGGTGGTAGTGATTGGAGGACACGATAAATCCCCAAAGCATTAGGAATCACTATACCCAAGCTTTGAAGTTTGTTTGCGTGCCCAGACATATTAAGCACATGCTCACTGACGGAGCTGCCCTCTTCCATCTTGCAGTTAAATAACTTTTCAGAAGCCTCATAACTTTCAATTGCCGCATGAGTCTCAAAGATCAATTTGAGATCCTCGACAATATCATATGGGTGTGAATTCTCAAACATTTTCTGAAGCTCCGATTCTAAACCATACAAGATAGCACACTGAACTATGGAGTACTGATTCTTCCGAGCGAGGTAAACATTCTTTACTTCATCGGTAGCATCAGCTGCAGGCGGGTCACCCAGCGGTGCATCCAGCACATAGGTCAAATTACCAGCTGTGAGGACAATCCTCAAATTGTGGAACCAATCCGCGAAGTTGCTTCCATTTTTTTTCAACTTTTCTTTCTCTAGGAACGCATTAAAATTGATGGTAGGGGCTGCCATTGATCTACAACATATTTGCAATAGTTTAGACTAAGTTTATGACAAATTGAGTTCAAATTAATAATAAAATTAATCTAGGTGAACTCCCACTCAAAACAATATCCCTCACATTGTTTTAGTGATCACACGAACCAAATCCACCACATCAACACCGATCATCACGAGAGTTGATATAGTTTCAATGGCGAACAATCGCATGAGCAAACATGCACCCGCATGAGCAAATCTGGCTTGCTCACGTTGTATGCACTTGCAGAATCTAACACACCCGATCATCACGTGGTGCTTCGAAACAACAAGCTTTAGCAACGGTGCTAACTAAGGGTGAACACTCTATGACTTGATATTCATGTGCATGAGGGATCATCTTATAATGCTACCGTCGTCTACTAAGCAATACAAGATGCATAAAGGATTAACATCACATGCAATTCATAATATGTGATATGATATGGCCTTTCTTCTTTGTGCTTCCGATCTCCATCTTCAAGCACGAACATGATCTCCATCATCACCGGCATTGCATCAAGGTCCATGACGCTTCTCCATGGTTGTCGTCCACCAGCTTCAACTATTACAACTACTCGAATAGACACGCGGGTCTTAACATAAATTAAAGACAACCATATGGCTCCTGCCGGTTGCCAACTTACAATAAGGAACATTGCATACATCAAATATAATCACAATCATGGCCATATCACATCACAACACACCCCTGCAAAACAAAGTTAGACGCCTCTACTTTCTTTGCATATTTTACGTGGTTTGGGGCTTTCAATAAGTGTCGTTCTAACTTACGAACAAGAACCACAACATTGATACTAGCATTGTTAATCACCCGTTGTAAATTGAATCTTAACTATGCTAGGAGAAACAGGCACCCGCAAAGCCACTTATGCAATACAAGTTGCATGTCAAGCGTGGAGCAAGTCTCATGAACGATGTCATGTAAGGTTAGCCCGGGCCGCTTCATCCCAACATCCCGCAAGATGCAAAGTACACAAGAAGCAATCGACAATAAAAGCATCAACGCCCATAATGACCATTGTGTTCCACTCGTGCAACAGATCTACATATAGACACGGCTCTGATACCACTGTAGGGATTCGTAGCATGGAAAACAAAAATTTTCTATCGCATACAAACAAACAAGACAAGATCTATCTACTAGATTGTAGTAATGAGTTGATGGAATAACTCACCCTCGAAGATTCCAAAGTGTTTAACGAGAGCAGATTCTCGTGGGTGATGTAGTCGTACTCTTCCCGATCTCAAGATCGCGTAGACGATCCTTCCGGCGCTGCGTTCCGGCAGCGCTCCCGCAGTCGGTCACACGTTCGGTACTCGATGAAGACCTTCCTCTCCCTTGTTACAGCAGGCAGCGGAGGTTGTAGCACTCTCCTCGCGATTCCGGCAGCACAACGGCGTGGTACCGGAAGTAGAGGGGAGATCTCGCAGGGCTTCGCCTTAAGCCGGAGCGAGTATGGTGGACTATGAGAGAGCCCTCGACGATCTAGGGTTTAGACACGCCGAGGAGGGGCTAGGGTTGCTAGGCGGTGGCGGCGGTTTGCCCTAGGGCGGCGGCGGCAGCAGGTGGCGGCGCCGGCGGCTTAGGGTTTGGAGGCGGGGATCTTGTGTGTCTAGGAGGGGAGCCCTGCCCCAACTCGGACCCAAGGTGGGCCGGCGGTGGAGGTGGAGGGACTCCTCCCCAACTCGGATTCCACCTCCCCTCCACTTCCCAAAATTAGCCGTTTGACTTTCAAATTGGCATTTGACTTTTCAAACAAGGATTTGATTAAATCCTCTATTTTGTTCAGCGATAACACTTAGTACATGATGCAATCATACCAACTTGATATAACACATTCATGTACCCTTCCCCTCCGGAGTGCCGGACATTCCGGAACTTTCTAGAACATTCCCGATGAAAACACCGGAACCATTCTCCAACTCCGAAACGGGACTTTCCTTATATGAATCTTATTCTCCGGACCATTCCGGATCTCCTCGTGATATCCCGGATCCCATCCGAGACTCTGAACAACATTCGGACTCTTTCTCATCATTCCATAACTACTCAAACAATGTTGAATCCTTAAGTGTGTCTCCCTACGGTTCGTGAATTATGCGGACATGATCGAGACACTTCTCCGAACAATAACCAATAGAGGAATCTGGAAATTCATATGGCTCCCACATATTTCTACGATTACTTTGCGATCGAATGAACCACTTACATAGATACCAATTTCCCTTTGTCTCACGATAGTTTACTTATCTGATGTTATGATCGTCGGTATCTCTGCATACCTAGTTCAACCTCGTTACCGATAAGTACTCTTTTCTCGTTCCCGTGATATGTGATCCCTTTTGAGCCAGTCACATGCTTGCAAGCTAATTGGATGACATTTCACCGAGAGGGCCCAGAGTATATCTATCCGTCATATGGATGGACAAATCCCACTCTTGATCCATGTGTTTCAACCAATACTTTCCGAACACTCAATGCCACCTTTATAGCCACCCAGTTACGGTGTGGTGTTTGATGTCATCAAAGCATCCATCCGGTAAAGGTGATATGCATGATCTCATGGTCGAAGGAATTAGGTTACTATGTATCAAAAAGCATATAGCAATTGAACTATTAAAATGACTTGATCTTTATGCTACGCTTATCTATAGGAGTATGTCCATCATATCATTCTCCTAACGATATGATCTTGTTGTTAATAACATCTCAATGTTCATGATAGGGAAACCACAATCATTTATTAACCAACAAGCTAGTATTATAAAGAGACTTTACTAGGGACTCTATTTTAGTTTACAAATCACACAAGTATTAATGTTTCCTTGTTAATACTATTATAGCATGAATGTAAACATTTATCATAAACACAAAGATATAATAATAACCATATTTATTATTGCCTCTAGGGCATATCTCCAACAGTTACCTCATCGTCAAGCTATTTTCTGGCACCGTTACCACTTGTATTTCACTATCTCTTCGCCGAACTAGTGCACCTATACACCTGACAAGTGTATTAGGTGTGTTAGGGACACAAGATACTTCTTGTATCTTGATTGCAAGATTGCTTGAGCACGAATACCTTTGACCACTTCCTCCCTGAGTTCGACAAACCTTGGGTAATCCACTTAAGGGAAACTTGCTGCTGTTCTATAAACCTCTCCACTTGGAGGCCCAACAACTGTCTACAAGAATAGAAGCGCGTAGACATCAAGCTCTTTTCTAGCGCCGTTGCCGGGGAGGTAAGGTAAAAGGTACTCACATCCTCCGACATGAGTGCTCGAAGTTATTTCCTTTAGATTCTGCAATTTTTTGTTTTTGTTTCTTGTTTTCACTAGTTAGGCTTAATGGAAAACAACAACAAAATTAGAGAGCTTTATAGTATTTATCTTGAGTTAGGACATGAAGTGTTTGAAGAGAAAATTTAAAAACCTATGGAACTTTATTTGCATGCTAATAGCAATGTTATCAGTATGAATTCTTTGGACACCATTATTGCTAATGCTTTGGAAAAGTCTAAGCTTGGGGAAGCTAGTTCTGATGAAAATGATCTTTTTAGTCCCCCAGCTTTGGAAGATAGCTATTCTATTGCTTATGATGATACCAAACCTCCAATATATGATGATTATGATATTTTCAGTCCACCTACTATTAAGTATAAAATTGATTGTGATTACAATATGCCTCCTATATTTGATGACTATGGTGATGAGAATATTAATGATAGATATTTTGTTGAATTTTCTCCCACTATAATTAATAATAATGACTATGCTTATGTGGAGAGTAATAATTATTTTATGCATGTGGCTCATGATAAAAATGTTTTATGTGATAGTTATATTGTTAATTTTATTCATGCTGCTATTGAAAGTTATTATGAGAGAGGGAAACATGGTCTTATGTATCTCAACAATATTAAGTTTCCCCTCTTTATGTTGAAAATTTTGAAGTTGCATTTGTTTTGCTTTACTATGCGTGTTGCTTTGTGCTTTCATGACTTGTTTCTTTACAATATTCCTATGCATAGGAAGTGGGTTAGACTTAAATGTGTTTTGAATTTGCTTCTTGATGCTCTCTTTTACTTCAATTCATATTTCTTATGTGAGCATCTTCTCAAACTATCAAGTCTAACTTAAAGGCGGTAAAGAAAAGTACTTATTGGGAGATAACCCAAGAGTTTTCTTGAGTCTTCGAAGTTATTACCTCTGTACTGACCTCTTATTATCCTTTTTAAGACAAGAATGACCTCTAATGAGAGGGAAGTAAGATTTGGGGAGTTGCTGTCCCGAAACAGATTTTTGTGATCCACCGTAAAATTCGTGAGGAATCTATTTAGGTCGGATTGAGCTGATATTTTCTGAGTAAATCCCCCAGTATGTTAGCTAACTTTCATTAGTTCATCACTTTTTTATTTGAGCAACAGAAGGTCAGCTGAGGCACAAATTTTTTCCCCCAATTGTCATTTCTTTGCCCTGCTTGCCTCTCTCGTTCTGCATTCTCATGGTTCTCATTTCCTTGGGCATTGTTCCTTCTCGTTCCCTGTGCATGCGCTGGGTTTCCCTGAGCCATCGCCGGGTCATAAGTGATCATTTGCTTGTTTCTCCCCGAATCCACGCTCTTTTCTTTTATCGGTCTTGGCGCCGCTCCGGGTGAGGCTGCCGTGTAACCTGCTGATCTTGCCGGGACAGGAGTCACCGAGTGAACTAACTGTGACCTCCCCATTATACCCGGATTCGCTCTGTAGTATGCTTCATTTAGCATGCTAGATGCTCTTACCAGTTCATTGACTCGCTCTTGTTGTCTTTTCTTCGCTTCCCCCGTTAGATGGGGTAATTCTGCCATTGCTGCTTCTGCGACTCGCAGGTTAGCTACTGCTGTATTGTATGTCGGCCGCATAGCTGTTTCGTTGATGTTCTCTGGTGTTGTTTTCGACATTGCATCTGCCAGCTCCTCATTGAGGTTTCTTCCTCTTAACCTTGTTGCGTCAAGGCGGGTCTTTGCGCCCTTGAATCGGTTTGCCGAGTTGAGCTCTCGGATTGTAATATCCACATCTTGCTGTAACTGTGCTAACTCCTTGGCTTTCTCCAGAACCTTTATCTTGGCCTCTTCTAACTTGGCTTGCACACGTGCCAGATTAGTTGCCTGCGCAGCTGGCTCTGCCAACTTATCTATCGCATCTTGCAGCTCTTTAGCCCTTTTCCTCCTAGCTATGTTTTCTAGATTTTCTAGCGGTTCCTTTGCTGTTATCGCGGCCTTTGGTGTCTCCTCATGATTTCCCCCCTCAGCATTCTCATTCACTACTGGAGCTATCGGTGGAGCTTCTAGGTTAGGAGCTGTCATCATTACCTCGATGGAGACGAGTTGGTGAAGCTTCCCAACAACAGGAATCGTTGGAGGATCCGGCGCCAGGATGACGCGCTCCGGATATGCGCGCTCCACGCGCACGGCGACGTAGACCTGGTGCTCTCCAAACTTGATGAAGCGACCGCCCCTAGGGAACGGCTTGGTCCCGAAGCACCCCGCATTGTCACTAACGAAGTTGAGCGCTCCAAACCTCTGGATGAGGCCGGAGTAGACGCGCTCGCCGGTCTTGGTGATGAGGTTTCCCGTCCGGATGAAGACTCCATCAAGCACCTGATTCTGCCCCATGGTGGGCACCAACTGTCGTGTTGGTGTCACGGCAGATGCCATGGGTAGGCTTAAACTGGGGGCCGAATGGGTGCTTGTGGTCATCGGGGAGAGAGTGCACGGTCTTGCCATGCACGAAGAATAAGATGAACTCTCCACACTTAAGAATTTGATTGATACTTGAGATTTACAAGTGCTCCTTGAGCTGTATGAACTAGTGTACAGGGCACTAGTTTCCTACTTGGTCCAACCTCCTTCTACTACCGCTATGCCCCTCCTTATATAGGCGGTGCTAGCTAGGTTACACCCCTTTGGGTTCTAGGGTTACTGTTTGGATCTTGGTCCCTACTATGCGGGCCGGGTCATGGGCTTGCCCTAAGACTAGAGGCCCAATCCACAAAGCTAAACAGCTAACAGTCTTCTGGTACGTCGCCTCCTATTCCTTTTGGCGTCACGCAGTAACTTTGTACGTCAGCCCTTGCTTTGGGCGTCACCCGGATGCTTTCGTGTCACCCGGCGTCACCCTTCTCTTTTGACCACGCTTTACCATGGTCCCTCCTGAACCTCATTCGGAAAGGTGCCACGCGTCCTATCTGACTCGGCCCTTCCTCGGGAGACTCGACTCGTTGGTTCCTGCAATGTTAACAACTTTGTCTTATACGGGCTGATATAGTTTCTAAACTATGTCATCCGCATACGATTCTCTTTCCTGGTCGTACTTACTCGGCCTGGTTCTTTCTTTACTCGGAGCAAGACAAGATGGGCTGTGTTTCACCCCTTGTGACCCTACCGGGGGTTATCCCCCCGACAGTACATCATGAATTAATAGGGAGATGACCACTTTTATAGTACATCAATGACACATGAAAGGATAAAGTTTCCGACCTCGACCGAGGAGAAAAGAGCAACGAGAAAACTTAATTCAAGCTCTCGGGCATTTCACCGAACACCTCTTGTGCATAGGAAGAAAACACAAACTAGCACACCTCTCACCCTCTTTGCTAAGCTCCAAAATGAGAGAGTGAAAAAATGAGAGAGAGGGGTGGGCTGCAGTGTATTATATATAGGCTCACCCCCTTTAACACCGGTTCAAGCCACGAACCGGTGTTAAAGGGGGGGGGGGGTGCTGCACGGCTCAGTGGTGCAAGGCCTTTAACACCGGTTCGTGGCTTGAACCGGTGTTAAAGGGGGTGCGTCTTTTTGCTGCACGGGCCACACTGGTATGGGCACCCCTTTAACACCGGTTCGTAGGATAAACAGTGTTAAAGGCCAATTTGGACCTCAACTAAAGGACTCATTTCCACTAGTGAGGGCACGATAAGCTCAACTAAAAAAGTAACATGTGTCAACCTGTAAATAGTAATTTGGTCATGTTTGAATCTTTACGCTTGGCCCCGCTGGCGTAACAGGGTTTTTGGTGTCTACAAGTTCACCAATTCTTTGCACTGGTAGAAAATAGGCATTTCGTTTGGGAGCGCCCAGAGCATTTGTCCCGGTCGCATTCGTCCCAGTTCGAGCGGCCAGAGCATCTCTTGGGAGTAAGGTTCTATTCATCCCGGTTTATAACACAAACCGGGACTAAAGGTATGCGGCAGGCCACGTGTCCTACCTGTCAATAAATACGCATCCAGCCCTCTCCCTTCCTCCTTTGTTTTTTCTTGGTGGAAGGTGTGAGATGTGTGTGATAGTTTGTTTTTTCTATGCACGTGAGGTGTTTGGTGAAATTCCTAAGGGAATGATGCCGCTTGATTTCACACAGAACAAAAATGATATGAGTTGTCCGAGCCAGACTTGAGCTTTCTCCTGTCTTTCCTCCTCGATCGAGCTTAGCAACCTGATACGTCGGAAACGTATCTATAATTTTTGATGATCCATGCTTGTTTTGTATCTACTTTTCTTTGCTTTGTCTATACTTTGATGTGTTTTTATATATTTTCTGGAACTAACCTATTAACAAGTTGCCACAGTGTCAGTTGCCTGTTTTCTTCTGTTTTTTTGGTTCCAGAAAGGCAGAAAATCAATATTCTCGGAATTGGACGGGACAAAAGCCAAAGTCATTCTTTTTCCCGGGGAAACACGGAACCACGAAGCAGAGCCAGAGGGGGCCAGAGGGTGGCCGCACCCCCTAGGCGCGGGCAAGCCCTGGAGGCACCCACAGGGGGTGTGGACCCCCTGGACCCCCACCGACCTTGATTCCTGCGCCTATAAGAAGCCTCCTGTGGCATCCCGCAAAACCACTACTAGAAAATCGCGTTGTTTTCGTGCATTGCATCGTCATGACCGCATGCTCATGTCATCATGCCACATTGCATTTGAGCATCGTCATCATCTTGCATGTGCTTGCATAAAACTATTTTCGGAAAAACCTAATTAGTTTTCTAAACGCCCCGTCTTTGTTCAACACACAAAATCCGGGCGCCGGAATATTTTGTTTTGATTGATATCGGTTTGCAAAGGCCTTGTTTGAAATAAATAAAAATATTTATTTATTTTAGTGGGGCAGTCGAACGGGCCGAATAGACCCGAACGACCACCCCCAGAATAAACGGATTTTCAAACGGTCCGTCTAAAACCCTTTTACACCCAGTCCTAGTCTAACCACCCCTCAGCCACATCACCTCGACCACTCAGATCGTGCCACCTCACCCTCTCCCTCCCCTCTAACCTATCCCCATCTGCCACCTAGACTAAATCACCCCAACCCTCCCTCTCTCTCTCCCTCACTCCCCACCCAACGCACACAGGGCCACACGACACACGCACGCACGCCAGACACACACACCCCTGGCCCCTGTCCCCGGGCCCCGCCCCTGGGCCCCACACACACACCCCACGCGCACGCACACGACCAGGCCTCCCCCACCCCGCGTCCTTCTTCTTCCTCCCTCCCTCTCTCAGCGCTGGCTCGCCCTCCTCACTCCCCACCTGCCCCGCAACCTCCTCCCTCGCCTCGTGTCCCTCCCGCGGCCCCTGCTCCGCCGCCGCTCGCTTCACCCCGCCGCCGGCCACCGCACCCCCTCGCCGCCTCCAGCGCGCAGCCCCTCCTTCCCCTACCTCCCGCTCGAGCCCACCCTCTGCCCCGCGCCTCCCTCCACGCGGCCGTCTTCCCCTCCTCCGCGAGCTCCGCCGCTCGCCGGCTCCCACGGATGCGCCTCCCCGTGTCACCCTCGACCGGCCGACCTCGCCCGGTGCCGCCCCCGCCTCGTCTGCGCCCCCTCCATCCCGCGCGCCGCCCCGCGGCCCCAGCACCCTCGCCAGGCCGCCGCACGCCCCGCACGCCGGCAAGCCGCCCGCCTCTGCGCCCTCAACCACCTTCTCCCCCACCTCCGCTCCGGCCGGGTCCGCCCCCAACCTACCCCGCGTTGCCCTGTCCCCGCCAAGCCCCGTCGCGTCGCCGCGCCGCCGGCGTCGACTCCGACGTACACGGCCTCCCCAAGCCCCGCTGCCGGTCGAGCGCCCGCGTCCCCTGGGCATCTTCCGCAGGAGCTCCGTGCGCCCCGGTGACCATCCCGCGTGTGGAGAGGCGCATGAAGCCGGGCCCTGGACTCTTTTCCTTGTCCTGGTGGATCCTTCCGGCGTGGTAGCTGTCCCGTGCTTGCGTGGGCGTGCCTGGAGTTGAACTGCTACGTGCGTACTTCCGAGGGCATGTCCTGCTGCAGTTGATGTTCTGATGGTGTGACCGTGTGTTGGTGGTTTTGGGGATGGGTATGGTGGGGTTATCTGAAGGTGGCCTTGATGCGCTACCACAGGTCAAGACCTTCCGGCAGATGCGAACGAGATGTTGGACAAGATCATCAATGTCGTGGACAAGATCTTCCAAAGACCAACGGTGCGTAACCACAAGGCCTTTGGGGGTGGAACCAACAAGATCGACATCACGGGTCGAGAGCCGAACCCGAACCGACGGCGAACCCTGGGACCCTCGACACGCCAAGATCTACCCTCGGACGCCAAGACCCGAACCGGGAGGACGCAAAGATCGCCACGAGAACGACAAGCACTTCACCCCAAAGCCAAGACCGACCCGACTTGAGGACCCGACAAGACCTTTGCGACGACAAGAACGACACCGACCCGGAAGGATCCGATGTGCCCCCGACACCGAACCAAGTCCTCCTTCACAGAACGCCAAGATCTACCCCGTCATCTGAGAACGTTCCGTCGAACCCCGAACCCCGGAACCCCAAGACCGTCGAGACCCCCTAATGTGTGACCCTTATCCGAGAACCCTATTTTATAAATTGTCAACTATATAAAAACCTGTTGCATATTAATCATTCATCTCGCATGCATATTTGTGTGGTTTGGGGGCCTTATGCCGATTCACCTAATAATTAAATATGGGGCCCATATGCGGGCAAATCTAGCCTTATACGGGCCTCATTTAAATTGGTGTAGCGAACCGGTACCATATCTTGCCATGTTAATACAACGATTAAATTGCGGGGGTTTTCTAAATAACTTGAACCGTTTAATAAATTGTCGGGACCCCGGTTCCGCTTAGTATGACCTAATTGCATCGCACCTTTGCCATGTCATCCATCATACATGCATCATGCCGATCTTCTGCCGTTGTATTAAATATTGCATCCGGTGTTTATTCTAGTGTTTTGCTTCTTCGCGGATAAGGCCGTTGAGTTGATGTGAGCTTCGCCCCGATCTTCGGTTGAACCTTCGACAATGTTTTCAGGCGAGCATCTCCCCCTTTCTACCTATCTTACTTTTATAGTATTTATTCCCTCCTGTTGCTCTATTGCTATCGGTGTTGCGATGCTTTAGTTTCCGTACCTGTGATATCCCTTGCAGCCTTATATTGCCATGGCCACCTCCTATTACCTGTTGTTTGGTAGATAGCTGGACTTGCGCGTCGTAGTCGCTTGCTCAAGTGCCGTTGCGTGTCGTCAAGTGCCACAGTTGTTGATGTATTGCCGCATGTTGATGTTGGAGTTGATCATAGCTTTACTTATCGCACACTTTAATTTCTGTTTAACAACTAAAATTGAAGTAAGCAGAGGCATCGGTGGGTGATAGATAATATTTGGTTTCCGAACGCCCACTTGTGTCCCGTAGGACCCCGAGTACTTGATACATGTTCCTTGATTTTATCGCGCTATCCACATCCGGGAGGTATATGGGACCCCCCTGAGCCAGAGCTTGATTCAGTCTTATTTCTTGGGGCCACAAACTAGTTTGAGGTTTTATTTACGATCCTGTACTTATGCCATGCTACTTATGTATTTACGATTGTGCGAGGAGCACACTGTACTGTTTAGGTCAGCGGAGTGTTTTCGCGGTATCGACACCCCGAGTTTTCGGGTTCCCAGTCGTTTACAGCCACTGACGCAAACCTTGAGTCCGTCTCGGAGCTTGCTTACTTCGTTGCGGGTGTACTCCAAGGGGTGGCCCCCTGAAATAATTCTGAATCCTGTGATTGCTTTGTCGTGAAGGCCTCGTTGGGTTTTAATTTGGTTTTTCCGAGGTTGATCGAGCGTGTGTTGTTATTGGTGCACCCCGGCCGGGTAAAACTTTCTGAAAGCCATGTCCGCGGATATGGACGACTTGGAGCACAGTATCTCGACCATAGACAAGCATAACTAAAGTTTATTGCTATAAATTTGACTTTATAATGACTAGTAATCAGCTTCACTATAATGGAATGGCTAATTAATACTGCCCACAACTGCTTGTTTGGAGTGTCGCTTGCGACCATTGTACCTGACTAGTAAGTATTGCAACTACAACGGAATGGCTGAATAAAAGTACCAACAACTGCTGGGTTTTGGGATTATATCATGCTATCTGTATCTGATTAGTAATTGCTGCAACTATAACGGAATGGTCAACTAAAAGTGCCCACTGCTTACTTCATCAGGATGATTATCTACATCTGACTAGTAATCGCTGCAACGATAACTAAATAAATAAAACTGCCAACTGTGTGAGTTCCTCGGTTGACTTCCTCGTTTGGTCTCGAGGGGGAAACACCAGGATGGGTTTGCTTGGTGTTAGAATCAGGTTGGTTCCGAATAGGTATTTCTTACCCCTCTCTGATAACCGTTAGTTGTATCGAGTCTCTATAGGATGTTTAGTGCATGCTGCCGCTGCCGCTTCAGTCCACCATACCTGTGTAGGTGAGGACCGCCGAATTCTAGCCTCGCCGTGTACTGGCCTCAGTACTGACGCTCCTCCTTTTTCCTTTGCCCTTTGTCGGCACCCCTTTTGTTTAAGCAGGTTTTGAGATCGACGCCGTTAGCAGGGTTACCCTCCTGGCTTGGCCTGGGTAGGGTTATGGACGCCATTGGTTATTCTTCAGGGCTCTTAGCCCCATTTGCATCTTGTCCGTAGTCGGACGCTCCGTCTTTCAAGGCGATTTGGATCTTTGTACCGTATATCTGTATTTTTGACTCATGGAGTCGCTGTTATATATATCTGTTCTGTGGGTCCCATCGAGGACTGTTGTGTAATGTTATTACTTCGTTTTCCACCCGCACGAAAGTGCCTGGTGGGCACCTTTGAATCGTTTCTATGCGGGTTTGGCGGGTTTCGCTAAAACTTGCATAGGTCCGATTCGGAGGGTGTTACACCTCCTACCCAAAAACCCTAGGGGATCTAGAAGAAATGCATGAAAATCTCTGTAGCACCGCCGCCACCGAAGGGGAGATTCGGGGGACAGAAAGTCTCTGTTCCGGCACCCTGCCGGGACAGGGAAGTTCCCTCGGAGCCATATCCATCGATATCCATCGCCATCTTCATCACCGTTGATGATTCCTATGATGAGGAGGGAGTAGTTCTTCCTCGAGTCTAAGGGCTCTACCGGTAGCTATGCGTTCATCTCTCTCTCTATGCATGATCTTGTTGTGGTCATGAGTTTTGTAATCTAGTAGATCTACCTTGCTACTCAAGTGCTTCAATAGATCTCTGCTCTCCCCATGTGTGTGAAAGTGACAGCGTGCACGCCATGGTGGCACTTAGGTTTGAGTCTACATAAATACTCCTTGTGCTTTAATAGATCTATGCATTTCCCACGTGTGTGAAAGTGGCAGCGTGGATACCGTGGGTGGAACTTTGGCTAGATTGAATATTTGTTATGAGTTATATTTGGAGTTGGATGTCTCTATGAAATTGTGGTGTTTGTTAGAACCATCTAGCGCACAAGGTGATAGTGTGGGGATATCTAGATTGGGGAAGGCGGACTTTGAGGAGTGCTGTTATAGCCCTACCGATGATTAAAGTGTCCAACCAGAGAGTAGTTAAGAGTAGTATCATGAAGAGAGGATATTTATATGAGAGAGTGTTCGCTAGTGAAAGTATTATCCCTAGGCCTTGTTTCTAAACATTGAAACACCATTTGCATCTAGATCTGTTGCATGTTTGCTTGCTTCCTTCTTGTTGCCTTTAGTCTTTACCTCACCGTCAAGCTCTTTTCTGGCACCGTTACCACTTGTATTTCACTGTCTCTTCGCCGAACTAGTGCACCTATACACCTGACAAGTGTATTGGGTGTGTTGGGGACACAAGAGACTTCTTGTATCTTGATTGCAGGGTTGCTTGAGAGGGAATACCTTTGACCACTTCCTCACTGAGTTCGATAAACCTTGAGTAATCCACTTAAGGGAAACTTGCTGCTGTTCTACAAACCTCTACACTTGGAGGCCCAACAACTGTCTTCAAGAATAGAAGTGCGTAGACATCACAACCTTATCCTTTCATCTGTCATTGATACAATGCATGTGTCGATGTAAAGTGGTCATTTCACTATTCATGATGTTCTGTAATGGTTTTTGATAAACTTGATTATATTATGCAGATGAACAGGCGGGAATGGATGTATGTTGACCGACGTGACTCCGAGTACATTAAGGGCATGGATAAATTTATCCATGTGGCTAAGGCAAACAAAGAGAATGGTTTTATGCGTTGTCAATGTGTTAAATGTCGGAACGACAAAGAGTACTATTCCTCGAAAATCATTCACGGCCACCTGGTTCAAAATGGTTTCATGCCCGGCTATAATTGCTAGACCAAGAACAGAGAAAGAGGGGTTATGATGGAAGACAATGAAGAAGAATAATAGGATGATAAATGTAGGGTTCGCAGCATAGAAAACAATTTTTTTTCTATGATGGGAATAACTATGTACCAAGATATATCTAGCTACAAGCAATGAGTGGATATAATCCATAGAATACATACCCTCGAAGACCGAATGGCGTTAACGAGGTTGTACTCGTGGATGATGTAGTCGAACGCTTGCCGATCTCAAGATCGTGATGAAGTCCATCTGGTACATCCGGTCCAGCACCATCAAGTCTAGCACCGCAAAGCGGTGGTGCATCCGTGATCGCACACACGTCCGGATACCCCAACAACCTCCGCGCCCTCGCTCCAGCGAAGCAGCAGTAGCAAAAAATACTTCAAGAAAAAGCCACCAGGAACATGTATCTCGCTGATCTGAGACCAAGGGGAAATTCTAAAGGGGGAGAGAGATCCTTCACGAGGAGGTGTGAGATGAGAGGAGGAGAGGGGGGCCTTTTATAGGAAGCAACCAAGGGGCATGGCGCCCAGCCCATGGTGGCTGCCCCACCTATTCCACATTCATGTGGGTGGAGCTCCCACTCAAAATGAAAAGCCTCTACTGACATAAACATGCCTCCACTCAAAAATCCACTCATATGCATTAAATTTCCACCAAATTTAATGCAAGCTCTCATTTAAATAAAACTCTTTTATTTATTTATTCAGAATTTTGTTAATTACTCTAATAAACAAACATTAACATAAAACCCCTTATAACATTTCAATTTCACGTGCAGAACCAGTTTCAACAGTTTCAACCGAAACAGTTCTGGTGTCTAGTGAAATAAATTCCTGCGCTTTCCATTTTCTTCCTCTGGCATATTATTTGCTCCAAATGGTGTCGGTATACCTTAAGTGTGTCACCCTACAATTCGCGAATAATGTATACATGATCGAGAACCCTGTCCGATCAATAATCAGCCGCGGGACCTAGAGATCTGTACTGACTCCCACATATTCAAGGATGACTTCTGTGATTGTGTGAACCTTATACGCATGTAACTAAATCTCTTTGTCTCGTGATATATTACATGTTCGATATTCGATCATCGGTATCCCCATACGTAGTTTGATCTCGTTATTGACATGTACTCCCTCTGTTCGGGATTATAGGTCCTACGCACATACCTAGGTTGTTAATTTGACCAATAAAATATAACTTATACTCTAAAAAAATTATATCATTAAAAAAATATAAGCTCTAAAGTATCTAATGGTATAATTTTTATATTATAATATGTATATTATCTTGCTTAAATTAGCAACCTAGTTATCCGCGCGGGACTTATAATCCCAAACGGAGGTAGTACTCTTTTCTCGTACCCATGATATAACATTCTAGTGATCAAATCACTTGCTTGCAAGCTAACTAATGTGATATCACCGAGAGGGCCCAGAGTATATCTATCCGTCATCGGGATGGACAAATTCCACTCTTAATCCATGAGCCTCAACATAACACCTTCGTAGCACTGAACCCATCTTTATAGTCACCCTGTTACGGTGTGACGTTTGATGTTATCAAGATACTCTTTCGGTGTTAGTGATTGACATGATCTCATGGTCTAAGGACTAATATTACTTCGTATGATGTTATAGCAATATAAACACAATGAATTTGATCGTAATCCTATACTTCGGATGAATGTTCATCACATCATTCTAATAATGTTGTGACCTTGTTATTAGCAACATCCAATGTCTATGATCAGGAAACCTTTGATCATCTTGTTAATCAACTAGCTAGTTTATAAGAGAGGCATAACTAGGAACTTTATTTTTGTTTATTAAACACACATGTATTAACATTTCCATATTAATACAATTATAGCATGCAAAATAAACATTTATCATAAATAAGGAATACGATAATAACCACTTTATTATTGCCTCTCGGGCATATTCCCTTCAGTCTCCCACTTGCACTAGAGACAATAATGTAGTTTAGAAACTTTGCGCATTGAACACCTATGGCTTTTTGGTGTTCCATATACGCATTTGCAAGTGGTTAACATAATCCACGGGTCTGACGCTTTCAGGTCCGTGTGTATTTGCATGTCTTTTTCTTCTCCACGCATCACTCACTTCTCTAATGAGATGGCATTGTATAAATTTGGTCTTTTGGTGAGACCTTTAGTTCCTTGGGGTTAAATCATGTCGATACTATTGTCGTACAATATATAGTGTTAGCCCGTTGTGAACCACACCGTAGTTTGATAACAAACTACTTGACACAAATGCCCTCCTTTGTTGCTACTATAGCAGTCATATACTTAGCCTTTTGTTGTAGTATCCGTCACAATGTCTTAACTTTGGAATTCATCCAAATCCATCATGGAAACTTTCTTTCCATTTCATTGTGCCACCCATAGTTTAAATTGAGATAAATTTAATTTTTATCTTGTGACAAAATTAGTATCATTTTTCAATGAACTATTTGTCTCTTATACAAATGGAATATATTCTTAATTCTTCCAAAAGATTGTAAGAATATCCTTACTATCGTCCAATGATCATTTTATGATTCATTCTGGTGTATGCTCATAATACTTAGAGCATAGGACATATCTGGATGTGTACATATCATGGTATGATTGATAAAAACATTCTTGTGATTTCACTCATCAAGTGTCAAATCACTTGAATATTGTTTCACTTATCAAGTGTCGATACACTTGAATCTTGATTCAATTCTTTTCCATGCGACAAGATCCTTTTCTCGTCGTTTCTATATTGAACCCCTTCAATATCTCATATATGTACATTTGACACGATCATATTAGCGTCATTGTCTATCCATGTAGACATTCATGCTAAATATTCGGGTTTTGCCCAAGTCTTTCATCGAAATGAAATTCTTAACCTTTGTTAATAAAAGATATATCATTTCCAATCAACAAGATGTCCTCCACATAATGTATTGGAAATATGTCTCAGCGCTCCCACTTAATTTCTTGCAAATGCAAACATATTCATCGTCTCCTGATGAAAAACTCCTTTAACAGTTTCATCACGGAGAAGATTCCAACTCCGCGATGCTTACTTCAACCATTGAAGTTTGCATGGCCTTTTTAGCATCCTTTGAATTAACAAAACTCTTTGGATCATGTCATGCACACGTCCTAGGTAACCATTCTATTAGAAGAACTTTGTTTTGTTTATTCACCTACCATATACCAAATTATATGTAGTGGTTGCTACTTTAATCCGTCCAGACTAAATATCGCTATGAAAGATCAAATCTTGTCATAGTCAACTCCTTGAACATTGTCGCAAAAATTAATCGACATGTCGACTATTTCATAGATGTGAAACATCCATGTCTGTTTCTTTATAGATCCAAATACGACCGATAGGTTTTTACACCTTTCCGAAGGGTCTTCCATGTTCAAAAAACTTGATTTCTCGTGTATGGAACTATCACGGATTTTAAGGCTTCAAGCCATTTGATAGAGTCGGGGCCAATAATTGCTTCTTTGTATGTAGTCGGTTCATCATTGTCAAACAACAATGCTTTACTCTCAAATATTAGCATTTGATTATTTATCCGACCTACTTGGTTCAATAGGAACTTAGACCTCCGTGACCACAACCTTTGAGGCACGTGAGCCATGAGCATTTTGGCTGCCTCCGGAACATTTTCCGGCGCTGCGCAACTCAGCACATATGGCTAAGGTTCGTTAACCTTATCAAAGTTCTATTGTCCTCCCACTTAACTTTTGCAAAAAATTCTTTTTTCAAGAAACTTCACGTTTCAAGCGACCAATCCTTTTGTCCTCGGTGTTATGGAGGAATACCCAATGGTTATTTGCAACAACCAACAAAGACATGCTCATCCGACTTTGGTTGTAAACATCTTACTTATGCTTAGCATACCAAAATTTAAGAAAGGATAACTTGGATTTTACCCCAAACCATAACTTACATGGTGTCATTTCAACGGATCAAGATGGAGCTCTTTTCAGTGTAAAAGCGGTAGTCTCTAAAGCTTTAATATTTTAAAACATAATGCCAGTTTTATAAATAACACCTTTGATCTAACCATGTCAAACAAGGTTTCATTACAAATCTCAAACACTCCATATTCCTATGGTGTTCCGGGAGATGTAAATCTAGGTGTTTTGCTAAACTTGCAGCTCAAATAAATCCCTTTATGATAAAATCATAAATCATTTATTTTCTTGTTACACTTGCAACTTAAATAAATCCCTTTATGATAAAATCATAAATCATTTATTTTCTTGTTACAATGATTTTCCACTTCATCTTGAAAGTATTTGAACGTTTTCAAATATTTTATACTTTTTTTCTCATTAAGTGAATATTCACTCAAATTTCCGAAGAAAGCATATGAAGTTGAAATCCATCGCTTACGACTATAGATAATGGACTACATATATTGATATGTATAACTTCCAATATTTTAGTCGTTCATTCTTCTTTGGCCTTTGAACGATGTTTTAATTATCCCGAGGAAAAACTCACAAGCGTCATTTGATCAAATCAAAGAATCCAAAAATTACATGAAATCGAGTTTCTTCATGTTTTCTTTCCAATATAATTTAAACGATGATGTCACTTTGTAAGTGATCTTCCAATCATTTGTCTTGCGACATTTTAGCATTAGTTTTATGGATGTGATTTCTCCAATTGGATTTGTAAATTATCCATCTTATATGGAATACGGTAATTATTGGAACAATCTTTATTCTCATAATACCTAATTTAAATAACTATTACTAAAACAAATCTTGAAGGCAAGCTTTGATGTCAACGAGAAATACAAACAATGGCTTGTTTGTTTTCGATGATCATCATCACATATTCTCTTGCTAGTTACTTAGGCCATTGTAATTCATGAATTGCATGGTTTTGTATGAAATTTCATACCAACCAATTTGGTATTCAATACCCAAGAACCACATTGTTTAACAAGCAAAGAATACAACCATAACATGTATATCATCTATATACCTAAACTGGATATTTCCAGTCTTTCTTTTCTGCCAAATATATTTTATAGATTCTCTTTCAACATTTCCTTTTCCTTTTAAAAAAATCTATCAACATCAAAAGTGGCGCCATATACATGACACATAGTACAAAGCGTGTATATTCAAATACTAATACCTTTGGACTTGTAATTTGAAGTAGATCACAATCATCAAATGATTGGCGTTCTTTCAAAAAACCATTCTTTAGTAATTTAGTGTAGTAAAAACTTTACATACATCTTCTATTCATCCTTATCATGACGACTTTCATGATCAAGCTAATGTAGCTTATAAAGGCGAATCGTGAGTATAACATTACTTTCCAAAACCCTTTTGGATGATTAGGATGTCTAGCATCTCTAACCTTTGCAAATTCTCATCCAATATGAGAACATATATTATACTCTATCATATTTCAACCAAAACATTTTTTCAGATATCGTTATATCTGCCACACATGATGGTTTCTGAAACAATTCTTTTCAGCTCCTAGATAATCTCGATATTTAAATCAAGAATCATGGAGGAAAACATGATACTTTAGATACTAACACTGGAATTGTCACTCTCGATTTAATACTAATTATTAAACTTCACGGAGTAAACAAAGTTTGATAAAAGTTTGCAATAGGACTTTAACTTTAGATTGACACTCAACACAATACGATACAAGTTCGTAAAGTAAATATCTAGAATTCTATAGTTCTATTATCTCAATTACAACTAAGCATAAGGTGGTGAACGAATGCCAATGAATACAAAAAATTATGTAAATTCACTTCGATTTAATTTATGATAAAATGAGTTCTACTAATCCAACTAGAAAATGAACTCACACTCAAAAACGACATCCCTCGTGTCTTTTTGGTGATTACATGAACCAAATCCACTACACCAAGTCCGATACTCACGTGAGTCGGTGTAGCTTCAAAGGCGAGCATCCATATGGTCATCATATCAAAATATATGACTCATGTTTAACCTTTTGGTATGTGTTCTGAAGCCATGTCTGCACATGCTAGGCTCGCCAAGTAAGAACCTTAGTATTCGCGTGTGTAAAATTGTCTTACACCCGAGATATGCTCGTGGATTCAAGTACACCCGATCATCACATGATGTCCTGAAGCGGCGAAACATTGTCGGTGCATACTTAAGGAAGAACATATTTTTATCTTGATATCTAAATGAGGGATCATCTTATTATGCTAGTAAAACGCCAAACAAGCAATAGAAGATGCAACAAACATCACATGTGAAAAAGTGAAATGATATGGTCCTTGCACTTGATCGTTATCATGTAAATCGTGGTATGATCCTCATCATTCCTTTATATTTAAAGCCAAGGTCTATGGAACTTACACGTTATGTGTGTTGTAAGAGTATCGACTTATATTTTTACTTACAACATCACCATATCATGACACTAGCCCAGCAACAATTTAAACTAGACACTTCTAATTTATCTATTGCAAGTTTTACATGGCTTAGGGCTTTCGAAGATAGAACCGTTCTTATCTACGAATATGAACCACAACAAGGATAACCAAATTATTGACAACTCGTTGCAAATTAGATCTTGACTATAGTAGGAGAGACAAA
The DNA here is from genome assembly GCA_916181665.1 of Avena sativa. Taxonomy (NCBI): domain Eukaryota; kingdom Viridiplantae; phylum Streptophyta; class Magnoliopsida; order Poales; family Poaceae; genus Avena; species Avena sativa. Next base: position 485,137,239 of record OV702283.1, read on the forward strand.
GACAGACACCCGCTAGCCACTTATGCAAAACTAGTTGCAAGTCAAGCGTGGAACATGTCTCATATGCGAGGACATGTAAAGTTTGTCCGGGCCGCTTCATCCCACTATGCCACCAATATCCAAAGTACAACTAAGCAATAAAATGTTCATCATCGCCCACATATACATACATGTACTATCCGTGCAAAGCATCTATGCATAGATCCGGCTCTGATACCACTGTAGGGTCCGCAACATAGAAAACAAAAATTTTCCTACGATGGAAACAACTATATACCAAGATCTATCTACTAGATACAAGCAATGGGTGGATATACATCCATAGAATACATACGCTTGAGGACCGAATAGCGTTAACAAGGTTGTACTCGTGGATGATGTAGTGGAACGCTTGCCGATCTCAAGATTGTGATGACGTCCATCTGGTCCAGCCGGTCCAGCACCATCAAGTCCAGCACCGCAAAGAAGTGCTGCATCCGTGATCGCACACACGTCCGGGTACCTCGACAACCTCCGCGCCCTCAATCCAGCGAAGTAGCGGAAGCAACAAATCCTTCCAGAAAAAGCCACCAGGAACATGTATCTCGCTGATCCGAGACCATGGGGAATTTCTAAAGGGGGGGAGAGAGATCCTTCATGAGGAGGTGTGAGATGAGAGGAGGAGAGGGTGGCCTTTTATAGGGAGATGGGGAGCACCCAAGGGTTATGGCGCCCATACCATGGTGGCTGCCCCCACCTCTTCCACATTCATGTGGGTGGAGCTCCCAGTCAAAACTAAAATCCTCTACTCACATAAACATGCCTCCACTCAAAAATCCACTCACATGCATTGAATTTCCACCAAATTTAATGCAAGCTCTCATTTAAATAAAACTCTTTTATTTATTTATTCAGAATTTTGTTAATTACTCTAATTAACAAACATTCATATAAAACCCCTTATAACATTTCAATTTCACATGCAGAACGAGTTTCAACAATTTCAACCGAAACAGTTCCGGTGTCTAGTGAAATAAATTCTTGCGCTTTCCTTTTTCTTTCTCTGGCATATTATTTGCTCCAAATGGTGTCGGTATCCCTTAAGTGTGTCACCCTACGGTTCACGAATAAAGTATACATGATCGAGACCCCTCTCCGATCAATAATTAGCAGCGGGACCTAGAGATCTGTACTAACTCCCACATATTCAACGATGGCTTCTGTGATCATGTGAACCTTATACTCATGTAACTCAATCCCTTTGTCTCGCGATATATTAGATGTCTGAGATTCGATCATCGGTATCCCCATACCTAGTTTGATCTTGTTATTGACATGTACTCTTTTCTTGTTCCCGTGATATAACATTCTAGTGATCAAATCACTTGCTTGCAAGCTAACTAATGTGATATCACCGAGAGGGCCCAGAGTATATCTATCCGTCATAGGGATAGACAAATTCCACTCGTGATCCATGAGCCTCAACATAACACCTTCGTCGCATTGAAACCATCTTTATAGCCACCCTGTTACGATGTGACGATTGATGTTATCAACATACTCTTTCGGTATTCATGATTGACATGATCTCATGGTCTAAGGACTAAGATTACTTTGTATGATGTTATAGCAATATAAACACAATGACTTTGATCATAATGCTATACTTCGGATGAATGTTCATCACACCATTCAAATAATGTTGTGACCTTGTTATTAACAACATCCAATGTCCATGATCAGGAAACCTTTGATCATCTTGTTAATCAACGAGCTAGTTTAAAGAGAGGCATAACTAGGAACTTTCTTTTAGTTCATTAAACACACATGTATTAAATTTTCCGTATTAATACAATTATAGCATGCAAAATAAACATTTATCACAAATAAGGAATACGATAATAACCACTTTATTATTGCCTCTTGGGCATATTACCTTCAATAACAACTATCCTATGTTCCCTGAATACGGTGATACTGCAATGGAACACAATGAAGAGGAAGTAGGTGTAGAACGGGCATCATATGAGCGCGCTGATGGTCTTGGTCGGGTCATTTCTGATACAAAGCGAGTTTATGAAACAGAAAAGGAGAAGTTGAAGTTGGAGGACATGTTAGAGGATCAGAAAAATTGTTGTATCCAAATTGCAAAGATGGCAGCACAAAGCTCGATAACACACTGGAATTGCTGAAATGGAAGGCAGAGACTGGTTTATTTGACAAGGGATTTGAGAAGTTATTGAAAATAGTGAAGCCGAAACTTCCACAGGATAATGAATTGCCCGAGAGTATATACGAAGCAAAGAAGACTCTCTGCCCTCTAGGATTAGATGTGCAAAAGACATATACATGCATTAATGGCTACATCCTCTATCGAGGTGAGGAGTAGGAGAATTTAGATAATGCCTAGTATGCACTGCACTGCGGTATAAGATCAGACGAGATGACCCTGGTGATGTTGAGGAGGATGACGAGCCCCCCAGGGAAGAGGGTTCCTGCTAAGGTTATGGGTATGCTCCTATAACACCACAGTTAAAACGTCTGTTCAGAAACAAAGAGCATGCTAGGTTGTTGCGATGTCACAAAGAAGACCGTAAGAAATATGGAAGTTGAGACACCCCGCTGATGGGTCGAAGTGGAGTAAAATCGAGAGAGACTTCCCAAACTTTATAGGTGACGCAAGGAACTTATGGTTTGGTCTAAGTACGAATGGAATGAATCCTTTTAATGATCCGTACCAATGTGAGATCGATAAAATGTGTGGTTGAAGAGCAGTATGATTCGGAGGTAGTTGCACTGTACGGAGAAGTGACCGCTGCTCAAGGTATGACTATTTCTCAGTAAGTATCCTAGTTAGATTACTTCCCCGTGTCTGAGGTAGCATACAAATATTGACACAGTAATTCTCCCATCAAACCTGAGGAGGTCAAGCATCTATCAACAAAAATGCGAAGATTGCATAAGTGGTATATGGATGCCTCGAAGGAAGGAAAAACTGGATAATGCTGAGAGTTAGAAAAGAGCATTACGGGCATGGAGATGACGAGCTAATGATTGAATTTGAGGAACTATTTCAGTTATTCAATCAAGACGCCATCGACAAATCGATCGTCAGTGCCTATTGTCTGTAAGTACTATTTCTGTAATTAAGTCTCTAGCTATCCCACCTCGTTTTTCGCATGTATAATCATACTCACTATATTATGCAGAATAAAGATTATCGAATGCAAAAGAGGACGCATTATGACAATGGGTTCATTGACCCATATTTTATTCATGAACATACTCTCCAAGAAAAACCCAACGAAATAGATGATAATATTGTAAAGGCGTTAAGGTTTTAAGAAACCAAAAAGAAAATACTATTTCCTTATAACTTCGAGTGAGTGTTATTATCTTTTCCACATTCTATTTCGCTTACTCGATGTTATGTGTATAATTGATGAGTTATACGTGCACATCTTACATTTTATTTTGCTAATCATTCAACCTGACAAAGGAGTAGTACAAGTCATGGACACGAAACATAAACCCCTTGAGAAGTGGGTGGACATGCAGAGCATGTTCCAGCGGTAGTTTCAATCATTATGGCACTATATCAGCAACTTTCATTAATTTCATGATATCAAGTAATTAATAACTCTTTTTTTTTGCCGGGCAGCTCTTGAAAACGGTTCACCAACAAGGCTAAAGATGAATGGAAAGAGGAGCTTACATTTGAACCACTAGATGCAAGTACTACTAGCTAGATCCGTGCGCCTCTTTGATTCTAGTTTTGATATCATTATCATGCTTGATTATTATTTTGATTGAACTCTGTTCTCGTAAAGTGCATGACGCAGAGACCCGAGAATAATTTATATGGATACTATGTTTGCGAGTTCATTCGTCAGATGACCTGTGAGAAGGCAGAAATTTAGAGCAACTTCATGTACGTAAACAATATTCACAATTTTATTTTATTACCATCAATTGTATTTAGTTTCATTCATATATGTTGACTTCTTCTTTAAATCAGATCGAACAGCTGCGGGACGGTCTTCTACCAAAGAATCGCGTACGAGCAATTTAAGAGAAACTGGCGGGATTCTTAGATGCAGATGTCCTAGATGCGTAAGCAGAATACTATGTACAGTTTTATATAAGGCAATATGACCAAAAAAGAGATTACATTGTATATATATGCATGAAACTCATGTAACGTATGTAATATGTTTGACAATTCGATCTCTATATTCATGACGTTATTGTGTAATATAATGGTTCCTTCATTGATAAGTGCAGAACACAAAATAAAAGGAAAAATAAATAAATGGGAGATAAAATAAATGAAAATATACACAATGGATTCTTTGCCGCGGAACAAAAAGTGCCCAAAATATAGCCGCGGTAGAGAAACATCGATCCCGGTTCGTAATACGAACCAGGACGAATGATGCTCCCCACTTGCTCCAGATAGAAAAACATCGATCCTGGTTCATAATACGAACTAGGACGAATGATGCTCCCCCTTCGTTCCAGATAGCTGCCACGTGGAAATATCGATCCCGGTTCGTAATACGAACTGGGACGAATGATGCTCCCCTTCCTCCAGTCAGCGGCCACGTGGATCCTCTTTTGTCCCGGTTCGCAGCACAATCGGGAGTAGAGGGGGGAGGGGCTTTGGTTCCGATTGGTCAGTTCCGGTTTGCGCAACCGGGACTAAAACCCCTTAGATCCACTAGTGTTGCCAACTAAAAATTTAGGGCAGCCCTACGCGCCCACCGGGGGATTTGTGCTTTGTATCCCCCGGGTCCCCAGTCGACCACGTGTCCTCTTTTTAGATCAAAAATCCCGCTTTTGCTACAGAAAGTCCTGTTTTTGCTACAACTAGTCCCGCTTTTGCTACAATGTAGTAGAGAACGGTTCAGTCTAAAAAATAGAAAATTAGTCTGGAGCTCGCCGGAGATCTCGCAGGAGACCTCGCCGGCGACCGTGTAGCAAACCCGACCTCGCCGGAGACTTTCGCCGGTAGACCTCATCGGAGACCGGGTAGCAAAAAATTTACGCTATTGTAGCGAAACCACAATATGTATGTAGCAAATAAAATATCATATTGTAGCAAATCCGATCTTGTCGGAGATATTGTAGCAAAAACCAAGATACGTTTGTAGCACTGCCGTCGGTCGCACGTAGCAACGCCGCCAACCCCATGTAGCAAAACCTCAACGTTGTACGTAGCAGCAGCAGTGGCAGTAGGTAGCAGCGCTGTGACGCCATAGGTAGCATGGTCGGTGGCGGTAGGTAGCAGCGTCGCTGGCCTTCAGTAGCAACACAGGTGGCCTTCATATAGTTAGGACGACAACAACAACACCACCAGTACAAACACACCATCAGGACGGTGCTCCGGCGATGTGGGATCTAGTGAGGCGCTCCGGCGAGAGGCAGTTCCGGTGAGAGGAAAGGGAGGCGGGCAGCGGCCTAGCGGGCCCCGACGGCACACCTCGCAGCTCCCGTCGCCTATTGAGGTCAGAGCCGGGTCTAAACAAGAAGCGTATTCAAGGCGTTAACCTGTTGGTGTGCCACGTGTGCGAGAAGTAGATCAAGGCTTAGCTGACTACTGCTGCTGCTGTTTGCGGCCACACAGAGACAAGAGGCGCACGCGGCAGCCGTTTGGCTTCAGATCAAGGCAGAATGGACGAAAATAACCTAAAGAAATAACAATTTCACGAAATGAACTCTGGCCAGAACAAATTCACGGAACTAACCCATTTTGCAACGCCACACAGCGTGGCGCCGCACCCTGAAGAGCGGCGCCAGTACGCCTGGCGCCGCGCACCTGCCAGCGTGGAGCCCCGCGGGCCCGGTCCCGATAGTGCGGCGCCTTGTAGCGTGGCGCCGCACTGTGTAGTGCGGCGCCGTTGCGCCTGGCGCCGCACTTTAGGTCATGTACCAGCGCGCGAGCCAGCCCTCCCAGACCCATCTCATTCCTCTCCCAGGCTCTAACAGACGGCGGCGGCGGCGGCTCTTCTCCCCCCTCCACCTTCTCCCTCCTAGTGTCCAAATCGGAAGCCTCTCTCCGTGGAGTTCGATCCCCCAAGTGCCTTGAGGTATTCTTCCCCTTCATCTTTGATTTGACCCATTAATTTCTTGTTTTTCGTCCATATCTTGTAAACCCTATTTTTTTTTGTAAGATGCATGGTAGAATGTTCTTGTATTGGCATATGTGTTGGTATTGTGTTAATGTTAGCATGGGTATCTATTAAGTGTGTTGACCATGGTATTGTTGTTGTGATTATGTTAGGCATGGCAAGAGTTGTTCATGTTCACCATGTAGACAAGGATGCTTTTTTGAGAGGTAACATAGAACCGGACCCGGACGAGCTCGATTTGGTGTTTGAGCGTACTCCAACATATGCCGAGGTCTTGGAGCAATTGAGGATTGAATTGAAATGGATGGACCCAAAGGATGATATTGAGTTGGAGGGAAGACATAATGTTGGCTTGGGAATGCATGTCCGTTGGAAGACCATGCGTATCTTCTCCGAGGCCCGTTGGCTTGCATACAAGGAGGTGGTGGCCGAATCACTAGACAAGGCTCTTGAGCTATTTGCCACCAAGAAAGTTGGTAGTTCATTGTCTTTGGACTTAAACCGTATGGCATCCCCATTGCGTACTATGAGTCCTTCACCCGTAGACCAAGAGCTAAGGCGTGAACCTCCCTTGACCCAAACATTGAGCCCGATTTCAAGACACCAAGATGACGATTGTGGGGGTGAAGATGAAGATGACAATGATGATGTTGAACTCCACGACAACAATATTGGAGATTTAGAGAAATATATCACACAAGATGACATGGACCATGACCTCCCGTATTCTCGAGGCTATGCATCTGACTCGGATGATGATGGTCCCGAAGAAGAAGTTGACGAGGAGGGGTTCACGGCTAGAGAGGCCGAAATCCACCATACCGTATTGGGGCGGGACCATCGGGTGCCTTTGTTTCGTGATCTCAGTCTCGCGGATGAAGCCACGGTTGATGGTGGCAAAGGCATTGTGCTCGGACCAAGGACAAGTTCTTACCGGGATGGCAATGAAGTGAATAGTGGCTTTTGCAAAGGATCAAGGTTCAGGACCTTGTTGGAATTTAAGCAATGGATAAAGGACTTCTCGGTGAAGCATCATCGTCCTTACACGGTCGTGCACTCGGACATCAAGAAGCGTTACACGGTGAAGTGCGAGGAGGAAGGATGTCCTTGGATAGTGCGTGCAAGACCATTCAAGGGAGGTCCTGAATGACACATATCTAGTTGCGTATCAACTCACATGTGCCGAGGCCCGGTGTTGGATGGGAAGGATGCGAAGAACGAGCACCGGCAACTCACCTCCGAGTTCCTCGCTTATAGGCTTTCCAATGACATCGCGTCGTTTCCAATAATGACCATCAAGCAGGTCATAGAGTTTGTGAAAGCCCTCTTTCACTACGAGGTGAAGTACGGGAAGGCATGGAAGGCTAAGCAAGCCGCATTCAATATGTTGTACGGTGATTGGGAGGAATCTTATAACCGAATCCCAAGGTTGTTGTTAGCGATGGCCAATGCTAACCCCGGCATGGTTCATGTGGTTGAACCTTATGGGAACAAGACAAGGGTTGTAAACGGGAAAACCGTGCGAGTATTTGGCCGTGCATTTTGGGGTTTTGAGCAATGTGTTCGGGCTTTTGAACATTGTAGACCGGTCATCTCTGTTGATGGCACCTTTATGACCGGACAATTCAAAGGCACTATCTTGATTGCAATAGCCAATGACGCGAACAACCGGTTGATTCCTTTGGCGTTTGCTTTGGTGGAGGAAGAAAGCAATGATAATTGGGAGTGGTTCTTCTATCTTTTGAGAACCAAGATATTAACCCCTCAAAGGGAGATATGTGTCATCTCTGACCGTCATCAAGGAATTCTCAATGCTGTGATGATTGATATTCCCGGCCATGCTCCATTGCACCATCGTTGGTGCATGAGACACTTTTGTTCAAACTTCTATAGGGCATGCAAGAGCAAGGATTTGTCCGATGATCTACAGGATTGTTGCCTCGCTTTCACGGAACGTCGTTTCTCTAACTTGTACAACAAATTGCTAGTCAACAAAGAACTCAATGCCGGTGGTCGCGAGTGGCTCAATAGGAACATTGAACATATGGGAAAGTGGGCACGAGCTTTTGATGACGGTGGCCGGAGGTATGGCCAAATGACAAGCAACATGGCAGAGGCATTTAACAAGTTGCTAAAAGGTGTCCGTGCATTGCCCGTCACGACAATAGTCCGATATACATTCGACATGATGAATGAGTATTTTCTGAAATACTCACATGAAATGGACCGACATAACTAGTAAGTTATCCATGCAAGGTGTGAGAAGCGCCTAGACGGAAAAAATATTATTCGGCACACTTTACCACAAAGTTGACCAAGGGAGCAAACTCGGTTTACCGCCCTTCTCTGACCAAGATGTTGTATTGTTCGGTTGAAAGCTCATCAAACACCAATGGCTTCTCCAAGATCGAATCCCGAAATGCCCGTGGGTATATCTCCACCCGCGCGTTGTCAACGAACCATGCAATGTAGTTGTTGAAAGCATCCCGACTGAAGGGCCTATCCTGTTCTCCTTTTGCTTTCCTAGCCTCGGTCACACACCTCCTGAATTTCTCAAGGTGCTTCCTATGAAGCTTGGGCCAATCCTTCTCCTTCCTCTGCTTCTTCCTGTCCAAGCTGCACACAACAACAACAAGTCAAAAAGCGTTATTTGGCGAATGATAAGCACATCACATGGTAAAGCAGTTAATATCTTACCTATGGAGCCCTATGTCCGTGTCCTTCCACTCAGGCGGTACAGTCTGAAATAACCCAAACTGGGTCATGACACGGTGAGGCTGGTGATACTCAACAGCCCACATGCACACCATGGGGCAACGCATTAGCCACAGACGAGATTCTCTGAGGCAAATAGGGTTAAGGCGATAGTCCTCCGGGACACCAAAGCGGTCCCCTCGACCGTATGGCTCCCACGTCACCTGCATCATACCACACTCATGTCAGGGTCAAAGATTACAAGTTCAAGACATATAATTGACCGCCGTCGCTGAAATTACCTGATCCATGGTGATCGTGTCAAACTCGTTGGTGTACCTCTTGTACGCCTCCAGTGGGTCCGTTGGCGGTTCGGAGACCACATCCCACTTGTAAGCCCATGTGGGGAGAAGGTAGTTGTTGCCGTTATCAATGTAAGGATTGAATGACAACAATCTCGGCCGTCCAATGGAGAAGCGTTCCCAGCTCCACACCGAAAGAAGGAGCAAACAACCACCAATCCCTGAATCGGCGGAGCTCCTAAGGCAAGCGTCATCCAGCTGCAGATGAAGTGAACAACCAGTTGGTAAGAACAATTTTTTTTTGAGATAGTGCAGAAATATACAACAACATTTGTAAATAACTCATTACCTGACGGTACAACCAGGCCAACGCCGCAGAACCCCAACTGAAGGTAGAGTCGAAAAAAAACAGCAACTTGAGCCAATGCCACTGAGCACGATCCCCACTGCTGTCAGGAAACAGAGTCCTCGTGATAATGTACCAGACATACACACGAGTGTATGTCTTGATCGTCTCCTCATCGGCATCCTCGGGGCAAATCTTGAAATTCTGGATGATCCAAGTAAAAGTAGCACCAGCAGCGACCCTAAGTTTTTCCCCCTTCGCGTTTATAGCCTCGGGTGGATCCTTCCCTATAAGGGAGACCATCTCCTCACGCCACCCGTCTGAATCCGAGGACATGCACACAGGGTTTCCCTCGATTGGGAGTGCCAGGATCATGCTCATGTCCTGCAAGGTGATCGTAGTCTCACCGGTCCTAAGGTGAAACGTGTGCGTCTCCGGCCTCCATCGGTCCACAAGAGCGGTGATCGCAGCAGGGTTGAAGGCCGGTGTGGACCGAGTGACCATGTGGATAAAGGGGAGGAGTCCTAGCTGCTGGATGTACGGAGTGTACCGCGCATCATAACGCATCTTGCCGGACGAGACCTCGTGGTACCTAAGTCGAAGGGGTTGAAGCTCCTGCAAACATACAATGGAAAAATGTTAGATTTCCATCTAAACAAACATGGCATCTTGTTCGACTTGCATTGAAGTTTTTAGTACCTGTCTCTTCTCCGACATCTTGTAGGCACGGTGTTGAACATCATATTGAGCATTGTTTAGAAGGGGGTTTAGAGCCATCCTACATATTCAAAACAATAGAGAGAATAAGAACAATTACAAAATGTCCATCTTATTCCAACTATAGTTGACACATATAGTTCTAACATCTAGTTCTACCCTACTATACCTATAATTCTAACACGAACAAAAATTTCCTCCTACTCTACCTATAATTCTAGGGTTTCACTATCCCAAAATAGCTAGGGTTTTACATGCATTCCTAATATTGCAATCTAGGGTTTCAAGATCCAACTTACAAGCATTCCTAAACCTAAAGATCAAGTAAACATGGCAATGGTTCATACAATCTATGGTTTCACCATCCAATCTAGGGTTAGACCAAAAATTGCAAATAAGGGAGAAAAAAGGAGAAATTTGTGGATGTAATTGAGAGGGATTAGAGAGAATACCTGGGGGAGGGGATTGGGAGCACAAATCTTGGAAGAAATTCACCAATCTGGCCTGGTTGGGGGGAGGGGGGGGGGGAGATCGCCGCCGCCGCCGCCGTCTGTTGCCTCTAGCCTGGGAGAGGAATGAGTTGGGTCTGGGAGGGCTGGCTCGCGCGCTGGTACATGACCTAAAGTGCGGCGCCAGGCGCAACGGCGCCGCACTACACAGTGCGGCGCCACGCTACAAGGCGCCGCACTATCGGGACCGGGCCCGCGGGGCTCCACGCTGGCAGGTGCGCGGCGCCAGGCGTACTGGCGCCGCTCTTCAGGGTGCGGCGCCACGCTGTGTGGCGTTGCAAAATGGGTTAGTTCCGTGAATTTGTTCTGGCCAGAGTTCATTTCGTGAAATTGTTATTTCTTTAGGTTATTTTCGTCCATTCTGCCTCAGATCAACCAGGAATTGGCGAAGAGGATAAGAAACAGTGCGGCAGCAGAATTTGATAGCGAGTGTACGGCGGAGAAGAGAACGTGTGAGGGGAAAAAAAGGAAGAGAAAGAAGACGATGCAAAAGAGATCGTGGGTGGGCCCCAGCCCACCGCTGTCACCGCACGGAAGGAGGACCCGGAGGACGAGATCCCCGGAGGAGTCCTATCATTTTCCAAAAATTTAGGAATCGGAGCTTATTATGATATATTAAACCATGCATGGTGTTTCCGTTATGCGTTCTAATGCTATTACAGGGTCGTCAGGGTCAGGGTTTGTGAAAGGTGATGTTTGTTTACAAACTGGGAGTTTGTTCTTGCATGAGTTTTAGGCCTCCAAGATTCCTTTTTTGAAATCGCAATAACCCACAACTATATATGTTTAGATCGACAAAATTTTGCCATTCATGCTAAAATGGAAAGGATTGCAAAATTGCAGTTTAATTAGTCAGTCAGCTGTATCTGCGACGTCATCGTCACGAAGAGTAGTAGTAGTACATGGACGGGGAGGAGGAGGAGGGTGGCCGGTGAGGTACTCGAGGGCTGTGACGACGTCGGTGATGGCGGGGCGCATGGTGGCATCCTCCTGGAGGCACATGGCGGCGATGGCTAGCGCTTGGTAGAGCCCCTTGACCGGGTAGGCATCCTGGAGGAGTGGGTCCGCCATCTCCCTGAACCTCTTCTTGTTCTTGAACCTCGGCATGGCCCAGGTGACAAGGTTCTGCTGGTCGGGCGGCCTAGCCATGTCGAGCACCCTCCGTCCGGTGATGATCTCGAGGAGGACGACGCCGAAGCTATAGACATCAGACATGTGCGTGAGCTTTCCAGTCAAAGCGTACTCGGGGGCGCAGTAGCCACGTGTGCCCATGACCCTGGTGGAGACGTGGGTCTTGTCGCCCACGGGGCCGACCTTGGCGAGGCCGAAGTCGGATAGGCGGGCGTTGAAGCCGGCGTCGAGGAGGATGTTGGAGGCCTTGAAGTCACGGTAGATGACCGGCGGGCCAGGGCGGCGGGAGGCGTCGTGGAGGTACTCGAGCCCTTTGGCGGCACCCTGGGCGACCCGCATGCGCGTCACCCAGTCGAGCCCGCGAGCCGACGGCGGGAGGTCGAGGAGGTGGTCCTCGAGGGAGCCGTGCGGCATGTAGTCGTAGACGAGCATGCGGTGGTCGGCCCCATCGGCGCAGTAGCCGACGAGCGTGACGAGGTTGTCGTGGTGGAGCATGCCCAGCATGAGCACCTCCACCAGGAACTCCCGCGTGCCCTGCACACCGTTGCGGTCCAGCTGCTTCACTGCCACCGCCCGGCCGTCATGGAGCCGGCCGCGGTACACGGGGCCGAACCCGCCTTCGCCCAGCATGGACTCCATCCGGAAGCCGCCCGTGGCCTCCAACAACTCGTGGTAGCTGAAGGCCAGCGCCGGCGCCGCCTCCACCTTGTTCATCCCAAGGATCTCCTCCACCACACGCTTGTTGTGCTGCTGAGTCACTGCATTAATAATTCAGATTTATATATACATTCATTACTGTGTATACGTACTTCCTCTTAACTGTATATATACATTCACCATATATATATATATATATATATATATATATATATATATATATATATATATATATATATATACACACACATGTTCCAAATTATTTATAAGATGATTTGGTACGCTAGCTAGCTAAAATAGCCTACAAAACGAAGGTTTATAATTTGGTACTACCCTACCTAGCTAGGTAACTGGAGGAGGAGGAGGAGGAGGAGGAGGAGGATGATTTACATTTACCTGATCCTGTGACCATGTCGTTGACGAGGGTGGTCAGGTTGCCGCCGTCCTGGTCATGTCGCCGTTGCAGATTAGCAGCAGCATGATGTGAGGATGGCGGCTTCTTATTTAGCGCACCATCGCCGTCGGCACCGGAATGGAAGCAACACAAGATGCCCATGGTTACGGATTGAATGCTTGAGCAAATTCTGTTCTACACCATGCATGGAATGGGATAGAAAGAATTTGCCCAAGCATTCAATCCGGATCCTCTCAGCCAGGCATGCATGCAAGGAAAGGGAGAGAGAATGGCCAGAACCCATGCATGCCATCCCAAACTAGAACAATCCAGCTGCCCCCTATTTCTGGACTGGACAACACATTTCTTTCCCTCCTTCAAAACAGACGACTATGTGTGTGTGCTATAAATAGATCATAACAATTCTGCACAGCTTCACTCTGCTCCTCCGATTCACTACAGAATATCTGTAGCAGCAGGAGTTTAACTAGTGCCACCTCAAAATTCCTTTTCACTAGTAGAAGGCAGGCCTTTTGTCCGGTCCATTTGTCTCGGCTGTGGCTGGGGTCGGGACTAATGGCCCACACCAGACGGGTCAAGCCACCCCAAACCATAGGTCCCGACCCGTTAAACACCATTAGTCCCGGTGTGAGATACAAACCGGGACTAAAGGAGGGTGTGGCCCTATATATATGGCACAACCCCTCCCCCTCTTAACTGTTTTTTTCCTGGTGGGAGAGGTGGTGGATTTGTGATATTTTTTTCTTGTTCATATACACTAGAGGTGTTCGGTGAAATGTCCATTAGAGAGATGCGACTTTAGGTCACACAAGACAGACATGATATGAGGTGCCTGTAACACCCTCAGAATCGGCCCTATGCAAGTTTTAGCGAAATCCGCCAAACCCGCATAGAAACGATTCAAAGGTGCCCACCAGGCACTTTCGTGCGGGTGGAAAACGAAGTAATAACATTACACAACAGTCCTCGATGGGACCCACAGAACAGATATATATAACAGCGACTCCAAGAGTCAAGAATACAGATACAATATACAAAGATCCAAATCACCTTGAAAACGATAGAGCGTCCCGCTACGGACAAGATGCAAATGGGGCTGAGAGCCCTGAAGAATAACCAATGGCGTCCATAACCCTGCCCAGGCCAAGCCGGAAGGGTAACCCTGCTAACGGCGTCGATCCCAAAACCTGCTTAACAAAAGGGGTGCCGACAAAGGGCAAAGGAAAAAGGAGGAGCGTCAGTACTGAGGCCAGTACACGGCGAGTCTAGAATTCGGCGGTCCTCGCCTACATAGGTATGGTGGACTGAAGCGGCAGCGGCAGCATGCACTAAACAACCTATAGAGACTCGATGCAACTGGCGGTTATCAGAGAGGGGTAAGAAAGATCTATTCGGATCCATCCTGATACTACCATCAAACAAACCCATCCTGGCGTTTTCCCCTCGAGACCAAACGAGGAAGTCAACCGAGGAACTCACACGGTTGGCAGTTTTATCTATTCAGTTATCGTTGCAGCAATTACTAGTCAGGTTTAGATAATCATTCTGATAAAGTAAACAGTGGGCAATTTTAGTTAACCCTTCCGTTATAGTTGCAGCAATTACTAATCAGATACAGATAGCGTGAGATAAACCCAAAACCCAGCAGTTGTTGGTACTTTGATTCAGCCATTCCGTTGTAGTTGCAATACTTACTAGTCAGGTACAATGGTCGCAAGCGACAAACCAACAAGCAATTGTGGACAGTATTATTTAGCCATTCCGTTGTAGTGAAGCTGATTACTAGTCATTATAAAGTCAAATTTATAGCAATAAACTTTAGTTATGCTTGTCTATGATCGAGATACTGTGCTCCAAGTCGTCCATATCCGCGGACACGGCTTTCAGAAAGTTTTACCCGGCCGGGGTGCACCAATAGCAACACACGCTCGATCAACCTCGGAAAAACCAAATCAAAACCCAACGAGGCTTTCACGACTGAACAATCACAGGATTCAGAATTATTTCAGGGGGCCACCCCTTAAGTAGATCCCGCAACGAAGCTAACTGACTCCGAGACGGACTCAAGGTTTGCGTCAGTGGCTGTAAACGACTGGGAACCCGAAAGTGTGGCTGGGCTTGTCGATACCGCGAAAACACTCCGCTTACCTAAACAGTACAGTGTGCCCCTCGCACAATTTAAATACAGAAAGTAGCATGGCATAAGTACAGGATCGTAAATAAAACCTCAAACTAGTTTGTGGCCCCAAGAAATAAGACTGAATCGAGCTCTGGCTCAGGGGGGTCCCATATACCTCCCGGATGTGGATAGCGCGATAAATCAAGGAACAAGTATCAAGTACTCGGGGTCTTACGGGACACAAGTGGGCGTTCGGAAACCAAATATTTTCTATCACCCACCGATGCCTCTGCTTATTTCAATTTTAGTTGTTAAACAGAAATTAAAGTTAACGATAAGTAAAACTATGATCATCTCCATCATCAACATGCGGCAATACATCAACAACTGTGGCATTTGACGACACGCAACAGCACTTGAGCCAGCGACTACGACGCGCAAGTCCAACTATCTACCAAACAACAGGTAATAGGATGTGTCCAAGGCAATATAAGGCTGCAAGGGATATCATGGGTACGAAACACTAGAGCATCGCAACACAGATAGCAATAGATCAACAGGAGGGAATAAATACTATAAAAGTAAGATAGGTAGAAAGAGGGAGATGCTCGCCTGAAAACATTGCCGAAGGTTCGACAGAAGATCGGGGCGAAGCTCACATCAACTCAACGACCTTATCCGCGAAGAAGCAAATCACTAGAAGGAACACCGGATGCAATATTTAATACTAAGGCAGAAGATCGGCATGATGCATGTATGATGCATGGCATGGCAAAGAGGCGATGCAATTAGGTCATATTAAGCGGAACCGGGGTCCCGACAATTAATTAGGTGGTTCATGTGGTTAAGATGCCCCGCAGATTAGATGTTACATTCAACCGGGTATCATTAGGCCTGCATCCTTCATACAATGGAGTACTCGTGTCTTTCTCAAGTTGCGCAAGCTTGGCTTTCTCTCTAGCGGCATCCTGGTGTTACTCGTCTGCTTGAGAAGCACCTCTTGCACATAAGGGTCCCGCACCCAGCCTGACGTTGTTCCACCGTTGTCTGCTCCTCTGGCATCTAGATCATCATCATCATCCCGATATGCTTCCGCACCTTCACCATCTTCAGGAGACTCTTATTCATCTTGCCCGTCCTCGCCATGATGATCATCATCATGTTGCACGCCTTCCAAATTTCCTGCCGCCCCATTTACGTCTCCATTGTCTTCGTCATCGCTTATCCACGAGTGTATCCATCCCTGAAACCATGGTGGAGCAGGTGCGCCTACAGATGCCTGGAATCTGGGTCGATCAACCAGTTGAGTTTGCATCTTCTGCACGGACATCATATCTCCGTCTTGTTATTTCGTATCATGTCGGTCGTAGCGCATTTCAAAAATCTAGCCACAATGCCTTCGCTCATTATGCGGACCATGGTTGCCTGCGCGGTGTACACGATAGAATTAGAAGTTTATTAGAACCACATAACCAATACATGCATGCAATGGTCGATAGAAAATTTTGGCATGACCTATCCTAAAATTAGGACCTTTACGAAATGCCAAAGTCTTGCCAAAATGGAAATGAATCAACATTTTGGCAAAACAAATGGCAACTCATTCACACATAAACACAAGAGAGAGGTCAATCCATACACATGAAGACATCATCCTCTCCATACACACATTAACATTGATCCTCTCCATATAAACACATGAGCATCGATCCTTTCCATACACACATGAGCATCGATCCTCTCCATACACATATGAGCATCGATCCTCTACATACATATGAGCATATCATCCATATACACATGACCACATTCTTACATGGACAACTTACCGAAATGAGAGACCGATCGAGAAGATGGAAGGAGAGGTGCGAGACCGAGAGGATGGCGTGCCCGGAAGGAGAGATCCTCTATTATGTATGTATCATCCAAGGTAAGTTCTACATGTTGAAAATGGTAAAAGAGTGGAGAAGTGGAGGTGTGAAGGAGGAGGATCACGACTAGATCTAAGGAGGAAGAAGGAGGGGAAAGTGAAGTGTGGGTGTGGTAGTGGATAGTCACATGTGCAAAGTGGAGCTGCCAAAAAGTGGTCGGCACATCCGTGGCGCATACGTACATAGTGCGCCACAGAACTTAACCACAACCATGGCGCACTATGTCCACGTGCGCTACAGATGTGTTTGGCCAGTTAGGCAGCAGACCTGCGGTGGGTTAGGCGTAGCGCAGGGGCAGCAAGTGCGCCACAGTTACCCCTTACAACTGTAGCGCACATACCCCATGTGCGCTACGGGTATGTGGCATGTGGCCGGAAGGCCCTTGACCCACACGTATCTGTGGCGCACTATCTCCATGTGCGCCACGGTTGTTCTAGTTAGCAGTAGGGCACTGCCCACATGTGAGCCACGCATGTTTTACCCGTGGGGCAATTCAACCACATGAGCCACGGATGTGCGGGTTACCTATAGCCCTTTTCCTAGTAGTGACAAGATCGTCATCCAAGCCATGCGAGAAATCGCTCCACCATAAGAAGATTTTGCCTGCAATGGATTCCGAGGTCGTCGCCTCGACTTGCAAAAACCGTACACTCGGGGCCGTTGCCCCGACATCCACAACTCACCCGCCTGAAGACCCGTAGCTAGGGATTTCTGCCAGAGATGCCAAACCCCACGAGGGTGCATGTAGCACCTGTAGCACCCCGGGAATCCCCTAATTAGAACTTGCTTGTTATTTTATATTCTTGTATCATCAAGACATCATCATGCATCATTATGTTCATCATGCCACATTGCATGAAACATATAATTAAATTGTTGCATTTAAATTGTTCGTTTGTATTTGGTTTTGATATTTGTATTTGAGTTTACCATTGTTTTCCTCTCTATTTTACCCTCTCTCTATTCTCTCACTAGTTAGTGTCATTTGATATGGAACCATAATATCTAAATTATATTCTTGTGACTTGCTAATTCTATTTTTTGCTAAATTAATGCCCAATTTGAGTTGGGGCATATCTCTTAAATTCGTTTCTACCACTAACTTTCATCATCTCTTATTCCTATTGATCTTGCCCTATTCCTACTGCATATACATATGGGCTCTTAATTTTATTTGGCTTGTGTTTAAATCCTACCTATATAATATTATGTGGATTCTTAAGACAAGTAGTGCACTGCTACCAATACCCATACTTCCCTTCAGCTCCGGTCAATCTCAACTGAAAGATATATGATTCAACAGTTACCAACTTTTAAAACAACTTGCATCTGTCAAGTTTCAGTGAACAAGCACTTGGATCAAAATTTCATCTCGGTAACCTACACGCTAACCCAACCCACCCGGTACGCACGCATACACGTACGCACACAAGAACACAACACACACGCCCTACACTCTAACACGACACGGGCGACACAGCGCCCGCACCCGTCGCTACACTCTTTTCTTTTACACTGTGCGGACGAGCGGGAAGGCGCACGGTGGAGATCTCGATCAGGGAAGAGACGGCCGCCTATTTGCGCTCGTGGATAGGGTGCGTTCGGGGCATCGGTTTGGCGCCCGCTAGACCGACCCTAATAATTAATTAATGGAAACCGACTTTACTACGTGCTGCAGGGTATATTAAGCAGATGTTGACGTGTGCATGATGAGATACGGAAATTAATGATTTGATTGATGATATCTGATGCAAATTAACACGCCCGGGCCTAGATAGGCTTGACGGGCCGCGTGGAGGCTCTGCCTCGTCGGCTGGCGGGGGAATGCTGGCGGCCCAAGGGTGCGGCGGTGGTGGCCAGCGCGGCCCTGCCGGAAGCGTGGCGGCCGTGCTTGGAGGATGGTGTTTGTCGCTGATTGCGTGTCCTTGTGAGTCGGGGTGGTTCTATGGCCAGCAAGGTGATCTGCGAAGCTGTGCTGCACGCGAGGATGCTGGAGCGGCGGCTCTGGGAAGATGTTGCTTCTTTCTTGCCCTGGCCATGTGGGTGGTAGGACATGATGCCGTGGGTTTCGGGTGGTGGGCGGCGGCGGTTTACAGGCTTGCTTGACTTTGGCAATTATGGCGGACAGGCAGCAACGACTACGGGTTCGGTGAGCTCCGGGTGAAATCCTTGCACCGGCTTTGGTCGATGCCGGCGATAATGGCGGCTTTGGACGCAACTCCACTATATGGAGGCATCGTTGAGGAGCCCCTTCACCTCCATCGCCGTTCGTGCCTCGGGATCTCCGGGTGAAAGCCCAAGTTTCGGTCTTGGTCGGAACGGGAGACGATGGCGTCATCGTCGTTTCTCCCTTGGGAGCGTCGCCTTTAGAAGCCCGGTACTCTACCTCTTGCCTTAGGCTTGTCAAGCTCTCCATTTTCGTCATCGGCTAGGAGTGTGCGCGATCCTAGGGTCGGCGTGGGAGTTTGGAGCGGTGGCTTCGAGTGTCGGCCCTTGCCGTTAGGGCGGAAGGGGCGTCGAATTGAGTGGGACGCGGCCTCGGGGCTGGTGTGTTGCGTTTGATTGTTTCGGTTCTAGCTCGTGTGCGCGGTCTCGGGACCGGTGTGGACGCCCGAAGCGGCGGCTCTAGATCTTCATGAGTGGCGTCCCTTCTTGCTTGGATGGAAGGGTCGTCGGCTCGTGTCGCGTGCGGCCATGGGGCAGGTGTGGTAGTTTTAGTATGTTTTGGTGTTTGCCAGTTTCCCTTATAAACTGGTCGTGTGGGTTTAAATATGTCCCTTAACATTACCGTTATGTATCGGGTTTCTATCGGTTTCTTTCACAAACTGGCCAACTCTATTTCTACTTTATGAAAAAAATAGAGATCATGTCGGTTGCTCAAAAAAAAATTGATTTTGTTTCCACTTCTTGTGAGGCCATGTCAGGCCGGTGGATTTGGATCAATCGGATAGCTTCCTAGGTCTAGGTACGATTATCATCAATTGCGAAGGTTGTTGCTCTACCGCACTGATCCTTTAGTTCTTATATATAGTCGTCGCTAATTGGTCTAGATATCTTAATTTGTAATTTTTATTATTTTTGGTTTTTTTATACTACTTTTTGATGACAAAAATGATTTGGTCCCACAATACAATTCATTACGATCTGTGCATGGAGGTAAAGAATCGCTGAATTTTAGGAAACTAATAATTAATGAATATACATTCAGGAAATTAAGAATATGACGAGGCATGCATGATGAGAAAGGCAAATAAAGGATTTGATGATGATTATGTGTCATGCAAATTAGGAGGATCCCATTAATCTTGATTTTGTTTCCATTTTCTTGAGAGGCCAGGTCGGTGGATCTGGATCGATCGATCGGGAAGCTACCTAGGTCTAGGTTTAGGTAGTATATATCCGTCCGTCCCTCCACCATCGTCAAGAACTGGAAGCAAATAGGGAAGACAGGAATCATGGTGGAGTCGTCGTCGGTGATCGTGTCGATGAACGTGCATTGTGGGCAGTGCGCCAGGATGATCACAGGATCCCTCGTTAACTCTTCCCGTACGCACGTTGGATGTACCATCATTATCATCATCTCCCCTCTTACTTATAATCACGATCGAGATGACGAGAGCATGTATGCACCAACAACTAATCTAGTATGATCTTGTTCTTCCTGTAGATGCTGCAGGCATACACAGGGTTTCCGCGTCGCCGCGGTCGGACATGGTGCTCATCTACGGCCATGGCGACCCATCGGCGCTCAGCAGGTACCTCCAGGGGCTCGGGCAGGCGCGCCACTCTAGTCATGGCGGCGGCGGCTCCTGGTCCATGATGATTGGGCAAGTCACCATCGTCAGCCCTTCACTTCCCACGCTGACGCCGGCGCTGGCACCCCCACCGCCTTGGCCTACCCGCCGCCCCCACCGCCGCCAACATGTTTCCACCAGTCCGGCGCTCACTCCAGGTGGCTCCGACGATACCGTCCCCGCCAATCCCTCACGGTCGTCAGCGAGGATGAGGATCGATCGGCCTAGCTAGCTAGCTAGCCCTGCAATTACAATCCAATATATACTAGTACTATCTACTACTAGCTCTCTTTTCCTGGTTGTTAGTGAGATTGATTATCATGGATGCATATTTCTGGGCATATCTCACATGACATTCAAGCAAGCAGGGGCAGTAGAAATAAGGGTGTGTTTATTTGAGCTAGCTGTGGATTCAGTTGTAGAAACTCGATCTGCTATATCCTATATCAAACAATTAGCTATTATCCTACCACGAATGGTACTAGTTCCTTCTGCCGTATTTTTCTCCACTTCTACCTTGTGTGCATCCATGATCATCCATCTACATGAAACAGCAACAAGATCACGTACCGGTGGAAAAAGGGCCTACAGCCCGGGCCGCAACTGACTTTAGTCCCGGTTTGGGCCCGGGACTGCGAAAACGGGACTAGAGCCCCCCTAGTTCCGGCTCACTACGGTCCGCAACTGGTAATAGCCACGTGGCTGTTTCAGCGCCGCGGGGGGCGAAAACCCTCTAGTCCCGTGTCGTAACATCACCCGGGACTAAAAGGTTTCCTGCCGCGGTAGAGAATTGTGTGTTTCTCTGTCGCGACAGAGATTGTGTATTTCCTTTTTTTTTGCCATTTCGTTTCTTTTTCGTTTTGTGTTTCACTATAATTCAAACATATATTTCAGTATACATATTATACGCTACTACATACACACTACACGTCGATGCATTTATATAATTAATCGATCCCTTGCAAGCATACATATAATCAATCATATCAAAAGGAAGAAATGTTTTGAAATTACATGGTCATTGATGAATATATATATCATATCAGCTACATGGAGATGACTAAGGCAAATCGAGTTCCACGTCATCCGCATAATGCTCTCCATGTACATCAAGGACTTCCTTCATCATAAATCCCACCAGCTCCTCTTGAATTGCTCTTATGCGCTGGTCTGGCTCTAGTCTCTCCCGCAAATCATAAATATAATGTAAGTCAACTTTCCGCTCACTGGTCAACTCGCGGATATAGTCGCAAACGTAGTATCCACATAAATGAGTTCCCGGTAGCTGCTGTAAACTCTTCACCATTTTATAAGTTAACTCCTCTTTGAATGGACCTGGTATTTTCTGTCGGAACCGTGTCCAACACCTGCTCGGCAAAGAAAATGAACAAAGGAGTTATTAGTTACTCGATATCAGGAAATGAATGAAATAGGACGATATAATGCGATAATGATTGAAATTACTTATGGAGCATTGCTTTCATGTCGCTCCACTGCTCTTGGTCCCAACTTAATGAGTCGTGGGCTTCAACTAGGGAGTTGTTAACTTGAATGTTTAGCAAGATCTAGTGGAATCTGTGGACGTTTACATAAGCATACATGCATAGTTCATCCAGTAAGAAAAAATAAAATGTGTACAAGATATAAACACTCACTTGAAGTTTTAAGGAAATAGTATTTCCTTGACAAAATTATTCTCGGTTAAGAACCGGCACAGGTCTTCCTCCACGTCCTTGGGTTGATTCTTTAACGTATATTCATTAACGATATATGGGTCAATAAACCCAACGTCGTATCTTCTAGCTCTTTTGCATTCAAGCATCTTCATTCTGCAGACTATAATATCATCATACAAAAGGATATATAGTTAGGATTATATATTAAATGCAATGAACGAGTTGAGCTACAAACTTAATTATAGAAATAAATCACTTACAGACAGTAGCAACCAATGATAGATTTGTCGAGGGCGCGCTGGTTGTATAACTGAAACAGTTCGGTCATTTGAACCTGTATCGAGTATGGTTTGAAGTGATGGTCTTTTCTAACGTCCACCGGAAACCAATCTTTCTGATGCTTTTTTATGCTTGCGACATGTACCATTCGTGCAGATTTCGCATATGTGTGGATAGACGCGCGAGCTCCTCATTACTGACTAGAGGCTCCCCTTGGACATACTGCCGTACTATCTGACCCACTGGCGTATCTTCATAGCCTAAATATTAACCAAGAGACCTATTTGCTTCGTTAGCAAGTGCTTTGGCCTGCGATACAGTGATTTCCATAAGTGCAGCATTGTTACGGGGTCTGGGGTCCATTATTTGCATGTCCATATCCATTTCAGCTCTGAAGGCCTTGTCGAGGTCTGAAATGACTTTGAGCGGGGCGACAAATTGATGGTTGCTCAAGAAAGGACTTAGCCCACTTTTTGGTTTTTTCATTATGTACCGGCTTTGGCTTAGGCTTTTTGGGTGCAAAATGCGCCTTAACTTGGGCAGCCACATCCGCGTTAGTTTCCTCATCGGTCTTGTCATAAGGACTCTTTGGAAGAGCCGACGGGATGTCGACTATCTTCGCCCTTTGACCTTTCTTCGATGTAGGGCGAGGGGGACCGTCGAACTTCCGTTTCTTCGACGAGGTAGTAGTATTGCACGGAGGCG
The DNA here is from genome assembly GCA_916181665.1 of Avena sativa. Classification (NCBI taxonomy): domain Eukaryota; kingdom Viridiplantae; phylum Streptophyta; class Magnoliopsida; order Poales; family Poaceae; genus Avena; species Avena sativa. The sequence continues at coordinate 485,160,624 of OV702283.1, forward strand.
GAGGCGGAGATCGAGTATTGCGTGGAGGCAGAGATCGAGTTGATATACTCCTGCTGCGGCGATCGTCAGCGGGGCGGGTGGACTTGGAGGTTGGCGATAATCGGGTTGGGTGGACTTGGAGGTTGACGATATTCGATGCGGGGTGGACTTGGATTCCTTAGAGTCGGTGGCCTTGGCGCCAAACCTGGAAACTTGATGTACTTCTTATTCCATAGAATGATGTTGCGCTTGACATCTCCTAGTTTCGTAAGGCCTTCAGGTGTAGCGATTTCAATCTCTAGGTCCGCAAAATCCTCCACTATGTCATCCACCGTGACACGAGCATAGCCTGGTGGAGTCGGAAGTGAATGGTGGAGTGCTCCAGGTAGACAAGGTAAAGCAGTGTCGATCGCCACCTTGAAGGACATGTTGTTCATTGGCTGATGTAGCTCACATTGTGCCATCTCTCTGACATCATCCACAAGGTAGTAAGGAGACGGTGCATCATCCAGCTGTGCTTGATCATCAGCCCAGACCTCCATGGAAGCCATGCTGCTTCTCCGCTGGCTAAGATCCAATGCAGGATCATCAGCCCGCGGGTGAGTTGACGACGGCGGCCTTTGGCTAATTTCATGCATGAGGTAGATCAACTAGGTCCTGCTCTACCCTGGAGATCCGGTCTGCCTCCCGGTCCTTCTTTCTCTGACGGCTTCTGTAACTGGCATCGTACTAAGGAAACCCTTTCTTCCACGAGACACCGGCGCCTTTGCCTCGTGTTCATCCTCCCTTTTCAGGATTCCCTTGGGTGCGTGTCAGCTCGTCGTTCTCTCTCTCGGGACGGAACAATCCCAATTGAGCATCGTTCATTGCTTGAATAAGGTCTTGGAGGGTTTTAAATAATGTCTTCCCTGTTTCTGGGTCCAAGGATCCCCCGTGCCCGTACCACTAGTGCTTTGACCTCTCGGGCCATCCATCTGTACCAGGAGTGACGCCTCTAGACCTCATGTTCTTCTCCATAGTTTCCCACTTAGGGACGACACTCTTGTAGCCACCTGTCCCCATTTTATGATGGTATTTCTTGTTGGCAGCATTTAACATGTTTTTTGCCGACTTTGCCTTTGCTTTATAAGATTGCTTGTACTGTACATAATAGGGACACTGTTCTCTCAACTTCTCGTTTACTCCTTTGAAGTCTGGAGTTTTCTTTTTTGCGACATATTTCGCGTATAAACTTTTCTTGTGGTTCCGGTACAGTTTAGCCATCTTGCTCAGAGCCCACTCCTTCACTTTCGCTCTATTTTCAAGCCCAACCGGCCTTGGGGTAATACCATCTACCTCAAATTCTTCATACTCTGGAGGTAGTATGAAATGCGCTATGACCTTCTTCCAAAGGTCATCTTTGGCATCATCGGTGACATAGCTAGATTCTTCACCGGATTTGTTTGACTGATTCCATTCTTGGATGGTGATCGGCAGGTTGTCCCTAACAAGCACCCCGCATTAATTTATAAACATGCTCTGGTGCTTCTCTGGAGCAATCGGTTCACCATCATCATCATCTATTTCTTCGATGGTGAACCTCTAATTACCATCCAACTTTTTGTTCGGCCCTCATTTTGTTCGAGCTGTCGATTGCTTCGATCCGGTGGGCTAAAAGAAGAAGAGAGTGATTAATATATATCTAGATCAGTTAATGAATAGAGGTAACACGAGACTTTATATATATATGTACCTCGCCGGATCCTATCGAGGGGCCATCATTATTGTTGTTATTTGTTTGCCCTTCAACCATCCATTCTTCCCCTTGGTACATTAGGTTTTCCTCTAGTCCATCACCGGAAGGATTCATATATGAGGATATCTATTCCTCGAGCAAAATATCTTCACCGGTATTAATATTAAGACGAATTTCACCTCTTATCATGCCCTAAAGAAAACCTTCACCAATGCGACAGGATCTTCGGATGGATCCATGACTTAATTAACTATAACAAAAAGAGAGTTAAAGAGGTTTAAAAAAACAATAACCCTAATAATTAAAACAAAAAAACAATAACCCTAATAACACAAATTAATAACCCTAATAATTATATAATTAATAACCCTAATAACACTAATTAATAATCCTAAAAAACAACTAAAAACAATTATATAAACAATTGTATATTCCTAAAAACACCTAAAAACAATTAATATTCCTAATAAACCAAATAAACAAATATATATTCCTAAAAAACAATTATATACACAATTATATATTCCTAAAAAAACAATTATATAAACAATTATATATTCCTAAAAAATTATATAAACAATTATATATTCCTAAAAAATTATATAAACAATTATATATTCCTAAAAAATTATATAAACAATTATATATTCCTAAAAAATTATATAAACAATTATATATTCCTAAAAAAAGAAACTAAAAACAATTATATATTCCTAAAAAAAGAAACTAAATGCTAAGATACTAAAAAAAGAAACTAAAAATTCTTAAAAACGCACGTCGAGGCGTCGGTGTTACGGGCGGCGGGACGGCGCGTGGCGGCACGGCGAGGCGGCGGCGCGCGTTGCGGGGCGGCGGGACGGCGCGCGGCGGCACGCGGAGGTGCGCGGCAGCATGGTGCGGGGCGGCGGCACGGCGCGTGGCGGCACGGCGGGGCGGCCAGAGACGAAGGTGGCGGCACGGTGGAATCCGGCAGCACCTTCCCTGCGTCGATCGAGCTCTCATCGTCGTCTGTTCGTCCTCCTCGTCGATTTTGCCAAGTGCTGGGTGGGGGAGGCCAGGGGTGAGCGTAGGTTACTTATACACCCACCGCTTTAGTCCCAGGCTAAGCCACGGGTACAGGACTAGAGGGTCATTAGTCACGGGTCGTGGCTTAACCCGCGACTAAAGACCCCCCTTTAGTCGCGGATTGAGCCACGGCCCGGGACTAATGTGTTTTTTCGGCCGCTTGGTTTTCGCGCACGCAGGCACCCTTTAGTCGCGGGTCCAGCCATGACCCGCGACTAATTTTTTTTTTGTAAATTTATTTTTTAATTCAAATCAAATATAAAACTTTGGAAAATCATATCTTTTATTGTAAAAATCCAAATAAAACAAATAATATGTCTATTATTATCAGAAAAATATAATGAATCTTAATATAATATCCATTTATCACTTTGCATCATTTCTAAATTATTTCATTTCTAAATTTCTTTTTTAATTCAAATCAAATATAAAATTTTGGAAAATCATATCTTTTATTGTAAAAATCCAAATAAAACAAATAATATTTCTATTATTATCAGAAAAATATAAAGAATCTTAATATAATATCCATTTATCTGTTTGCATCATTTCTAAATTATTTGATTTGTAAATTTATTTTTTAATTCAAATCAAATATAAAACTTTGAAAAATCACATCTTTTATTGTAAAAATCCAAATAAAACAAATAATATGTCTATTATTATCAAAAAATATAAAGAATCTTAATATAATATTCATTTATGTGTTTGCATCATTTCTAAATTATTTCATTTGTAAATTTCTTTTTTAATTCAAATCAAATATAGAACTTTGGAAAATCATATCTTTTATTATAAAGATCCAAATAAAACAAATAATATGTCTATTATTATCAGAAAAATATAGAGGATCTTAATATAATATCCATTTATCTGTTTGCATCATTTCTAAATTATTTCATTTGTAAATTTCTTTTTTTAATTCAAATCAAATATAAAACTTTGGAAAATCATATCTTTTATTGTAAAAATCCAAATAAAACAAATAATATGTCTATTATTATCAGAAAAATATAAAGAATCTTAATATAATATCCATTTAGTCCCGGTTGTAGTCACAAACCGGGACTAAAGATATTTCCAGCCATTTACCACCGCTTCCCGCCAAGTTTTCCCACTCTTTCCTTTCTACGAGAGCTTTTTGTCCCGGTTGTAGTCACTAACCGGGACTAAAGATATTTCCCGCCATTTCCCAAAGCTTCATGTCAAGTTTTCCCGCCCTTTACCTCTATATCTAGGGCGATCGCGCCATGGCTATCCACATATACACACCTTCCTGTCTTAGAACAATGGACAACGCCTACTGGGCCATTCTGACCCTCGAGGAGACCGAGGCACTGTGCGCCTCCAACTACCCTTGTCTGTCGGGTTACCGGCCGCCCACCGGCTGGATGCTGAGTGCTGGAGGGGTCCCTGTCCCTCCTGTCCCTCAAGGTTCCGCATGCCAGGTGGCCATCACGAACCAGTTCTACCACGAGCTCACGCCGGTGCAGCGGATGGATCCCCAGTGGGATCCCGACAACTACGACACCTGGAATGCCTTCTACGCTAATAGGCGGGAAATGGAGCTCACCAGGTACGAGGGTGATGGCCCGCCCCCGGTGAACCTCAACGAAGCCGGCCTTCTTCGCTTTAGTCCTGAGTGTTAGCTAGTTCCGGTTTGTCCCGGTTTTTAATATTAATAAATGTCTTGAGTGTTACCTAAATATGAAGATGTTGTATTTTGAGGAAAAGGCCTATAAATAGAGCAGGGTGGATCGAGCAGCCTATAAATAGAGGGAAATGCCTATATAAAGAGAGGGTTCATCTTTAGTCCCGGTTGGAGAAACCAACCGCGACTGAAGGGATTGCGGCAGACTAGGCCAGGCAACACTAATAATAGGGGTGAGTGTCGACATTATGTCGTGCGGCTTGTACCTTGTCCCGGATGGTGTAACCAACCGGGACTAAAGGTTAGTCCTAGTTGGAGACACCAACCGGGACAAAACATGAGTCAACACTAATAATAGGGGTGAGTGTCGACATTATGTCGAGCTGCTTGTACTATAAATAGGCATCCTTGTGAGTCCAGTCCTCCAGCCAGTTTGAGGAATCTCCAAGATGGTTTTCGAGAGCAGGGACACCACTACGGCAAGTTTCAGGGAGATGCCGCCGGATCCCAGTCCTCCGGCATCTCCAAGAAACTGGTCATAGAGGCACTCCCTAATATGTGAAATTAGTTAGCTCCCAGGCGTATTGATCTAGTTAGAGAAGTTACAAGCTGCAAGATGGTTTTCGAGAGCAGGGACACCAATACGGCCAGTTTCAGGGAGATTCCATCGGAGCCCAGTCCTCCAGCATCTCCAAGAAACTGGTCATAGAGCCACTCCCTAATATGTGACCTCACGCGTTTGGAGATCAGATCTTAATGGTAAGGATGAATTGGGACAAAAGGCCCTCCTTTAGTCCCGGTCCAGCCACAAAACGGTACTAACACACTCAAGATTGTTTGCAGACGACACTATAAAAATGGACACATGGTGCATCTTCACTCATAAAATGTTACAATTATTACATATCATTTCTTCGCGGGTGTTCCTTTCTGATCCCGCCGTATCCATGGATCATCTTCATTCATTAACATGATGCTTGGGTCATCCTTCACAGCGAAGGGCGGAATTTCATGAAACTTTCACAACCTTCTGACATGTCTGTCTTGTCCTCCACTCCCATGATGTTTCTTTTTCCTGAAAGAACTATGTGGCGCTTTGGCTCATCGTCTAATGTATTCTTTTTCTTCTTTTTTTATTTTTCTAGGTTTGGTAGACAAGTCCTTCACATAGAAAACCTGAGCCACATCATTGGCTAGGACGAATGGTTCGTCTAAGTACCCAAGATTGTTGAGATCCAACGATGTCATTCCATATTTCTTGTCTACCTCAACCCCTCCTCCTGTCAGCTTGACCCATTTGCACCGAAACAAGGGGACCTTAAAAGTAGGTCCATAGTCAAGTTCCCATATCTCCTCTATGTAACCATAATATGTGGTCTTTCACCCATTGTTGTCTGTTGCATGAAAGCAGACACCACTGTTTTGGTTGGTGCTCTTTTTATCTTGGGCTATCGTGTAAAATGTATACCCATTTATCTTGTACCCTTGGAAAGTCTATATAGTCGAAGATGGTGACCTAGACAACAAGTATAGCTGATCTCCAAGTGTGTTGTTTTTGATGAGATGTTGCAACCAACCAGCGAAACTCTTCATGTGTTCATCTCTAATCCAAGAGTCATGCTTTCCAGGGTTGTTGGAGCGTAAGATTTTCTTGTGTTCCTCGATATATGGGGCTGCCAAGATAGAATTCTGTAGAACGGTGTAATGTGTTTCGGTGTAAGAATGTCCGTCCCTACATATTATTGATTTCCTTCCTAGAGTACCCTTTCCACTCAGTCTCCCCTCATACCGTGATTGAAGAAGACCGATCGGCCTAAGGTCAGGAACAAAGTCAACACAAAATTCAATGACCTCCTCTGTTCCATAGCCCTTGGAGATGCTTCCTTCTGGCCTAGCACGGTTACGAACATATTTCTTTAAGATTCCCATGAACCTCTCAAAGGGAAACATATTATGTAGAAATATAGGAACGAGAATGGAAATCTCTTCGACTAGGTGAACCAGTAGGTGCGTCATAATATTGAAGAAGGATGGTGGGAACACCAAAACTGACAAGTCATTGGACCACATCATTCTGTAATCTTGTTAGATCTTCAGGATTGATTATCTTCTGAGAGATTGCATTGAGAAATGCACATAGCTTCACAATGGGTACTCGAACATTATCTGGTAGAAGCCCCCTCAATGCAATCGGAAGCATTTGTGTCATTATCACGTGGCAGTCATGAGACTTTAGGTTTTGGAACTTTTTTCTGCCATATTTGTTATTCCCTTTATATTCGACGATAAGCCAGATGGGGCCTTAATACTGCTTAGGCATTCAAAAAATATTTTCTTCTCTTGTTTGGTAAGAGCGTAGCTAGCATGACCTTGAAACCATTCTAGATGCAGGCCATCTGGGTCTTTCATACGTTGATGGTCCTTTCGTGCTTCTGGTGTATCTTTTGTCTTCCCATACACGCCCAAGAAGCCTAGCAGGTTCATGCAAAGATTTTTCGTTACATGCATCACATCGATTGCAGAGCGGACCTCTAAGAATTTCCAATATGGTAGCTCCAAAAATATAGATTTCTTCTTCCACATTGGTGCGTGTCCTTCAGCATCCTTCGGAACAGATTTTCCGCCAGGACCCTTTCCAAAGGTTACCATTTGATCCAAATCTTTAACTATATCAAATATATCAGCACCAGTACGCTCCTTAGGCTTTGTCTGGTGACATGCCAGACCATTGAAATGCTTGCCTTTCTTTCTTAAGGGATGCTTGGCCAAAAGAAATCGACGATGCTCATTGTACACATTCTTCTTACAATGTTCCAAATATATACTTTCAGTCTCATCTAAACAGTGTGTGCTTGCATTGTATCCCTTGTTTGACTGTCCTGAAAGGTTACTAAGAGCAGGCCAATCATTGATTGTTACGAAAATCAATGCTCGGAGGTTAAATTAATCCTGCTTGTGCTCATCCCACACGCGTATCCCGGGTTCGTGCCACAACTGTAAAAGTTCTTGCACTAATGTCCTTAGGTACACATCAATGTCGTTGCCGGGTTGCTTCGGACCTTGGATCAACACTGGCATCATAATGAACTTCCGCTTCATGCACAACCAAGGAGGAAGGTTATAGATGCATAGAGTCACGGGCCATGTGCTGTGACTGGAGCTCTGCTCCCCAAAGGGATTCATGCCATCTGTACTTAGACCAAACCTTAAACTCCTTGTGTCATCTGCAAAGTCCGGGTACTTTCTATCGATTTTTCTCCATTGCGACCCATCAGCGGCGTGTCTCAACATCCCGTCTGACTTACGTTCCTCTTTATGCCATCGCAACAACTTGGCGTGCTCTTTGTTTCTGAATAATCGTTTCAACCGTGGTATTATAGGAGCATACCACATCACCTTGGCAGGAACCCTCTTCCGGGGGGGATCGCCCTCAACGTCACCAGGGTCATCTCGTCTAATCTTATACCGAAGTTACGTGCATACCGGGCATGCATCCAAATTCTCATACTCCTCACCGCGGTAGAGGATGCAGTCATTAGGGCATGCATGTATCTTCTGAACCTCTAAACCTAGAGGGCAGACAACCTTCTTTTCTTCGTGCGTACTGGCGGGCAATACTTTACCTTTTGGAAGCATATTCTTCATTATTTTCAGCAACTTTTCAAATGAGGAGTCGGGTATAGCACACTCAGCCTTCCATCGCAGCAATTCCAGTGTGCTGCCCAGCTTTTTCATACCATTTTTGCAATTTGGGTACAACAATTTTTTGTGATCCTCTAACATGTGATTGAACTTCTCCCTATCCTTTTCAGTTTCACAATCTCTTCGTGCATCGGCAATGGTCCGACCAAGATCATCAGCGGGTTCATCATGTGTCTCTTCTTCATCCTCCCCTTTAGCATCCCCCATGGAAGTATCTCCGTACTCAGGGAAACCATGATAGTTGTCATCCTCCTCTTCTTCTTCATTATCTTCCATTATAACCCCTCTCTCTCCATGCTTGGTCCAAGAATTATAACTGGGCATGAAGCCGGACTTCAACAGGTGGTTGTGAAGGGTTTTTGAGTCAGAGTGTCACATCCCAAGATTTTCCAAATCTTGTAATGTGAAAAATAAATGAATAAAATAAAACTTTGTTGATTTTCAGGGTGAGAAGAAACTTTTTGAAATCAAATGGGAACCTTCAAACCTATTTTGAACAAATAAATCCTAAAGGGATTTGAAAAGTTAAACAATTAATAAAGAAAATATTTTGAATAAGTGGAATTACTATTTTGGATCTTTAATAAAAGATTTGGTTTTCAAATGAAAAAGGATAGATTTATAAATAAAGATTATTTTATAAAGCCAAATTAAACCTTGGCCAATATTTTGAAATACAATGTTTTGTTTGATAAAAATAGTAAAGGTTTATTTAAATAAAATAATAAGGATTTAATATCCAATTTTATTTAAGTAAAGGCTTTTCCCATTTTTAATAAACACTAAAACTTATTTATTTATTTTAAATAATTTTTCTAAGTATTTTATATTCTCAAATAAAACCTACTGAAGTGTTTTGGTTTTATTTTAGATTTCAAAATAAATATTTTAATAAAACAAATCCTATTTGATTTAATAACTAAGGCCCATTTTACTTAATTGTTGATGGACCATAAAATAAAAATGTTATTTTGTTTTAAACAAGTTTTCCAAGTATCTTATATTTCCAAATAAAACCTACTGATTTGGTTTTGAAAATATTTAGATTTCAAATGGAGATTTTATTAAATAAATCAAACCCTATTTGATTAAATAACTAAAGATCCATTTTATTTAATTAATGAATGGATCCTAAAAGGAATAAAAATATTATTTCATTTTGGGATTTGGTTATGTTGATAAACAGAACCAAATTCAATTACATGTGTGGTGATTGCTTGAATTATTTGAATGTTTGTTTTGTTGTTTGAATTGTGAATTGATTTTCAAATCAGTAAATAGAAATAGAAAAGGTTAAATCATTTAGACAGAAAAAAAAATGGAATTGGACTCAGCCCAACCGGCCAAGCCCAATAAGCCCATTCGTAGCCCAGCTACACTTCCCCTCTGCGAAACGTTTTCTACATAAAGCCGCACCCGCAGAGACACCGACTGGTGGATCTCGTTTCCTTTTCTTCTCTCTCGCTGCCAGTGGACCCCACAGCCACGTGGTCATCTTCTTCGCCGCGACTTCTTCCTTTCCCCAAACCACGTCGCCGTTACTGCCGTTGAAAGCTCCATCAATCCCCGTTAATCGCCGCGTTAATTCGCCCAGCCAGCACGCAAGGTAAAAGCGCCTGCCTCCCCTCTTCCGTTTCCCCCAGACACCCCTCCTCGGCACGACCCCAGGCTGTAGAATTTTGATCAAACACCGCCACTGTCCGACGACGCTCCGGCGAGAATTCCGGCCGTGTCCTGCCACCCCTCGCCTCCTTAAGCACACTCACATACTCTCCTAGCCCTGGCGCTTCTCCCGGCGCTTTCCATTCACCCGCGGGCGCCCCAGAACGTCGGCAACGATAACAACCGCCGCCGCCACCGTCTGGTTTTCTCCGACGACCTCTTCCCCGGTAAGCCAGACCACCCCCTTTCCTCTCGTTGATGCTCGCTTGTCAGTGAACCGCGTACAAAGCTAATCACAACCTCTGTTCCCTCTCTCGTGCTCTGTAGCAACATCCCCAGCGGCGCCTGAACGCACCCGACGCCGAGCAAACTCCGGCGAACGATTAGTTCCGCCCCAGTGCGCCCCTCGCCTCCTCGAAACCACGTCGAGCTTCCCCACGACCCTGCGATCACGGTGAGCCTCTCCTCCTCTTCTCTCGCTTCCTAGAACGGCCAGACCACCTCGGACAGAGCGTGCGCCGCCAGTCGTCGCCGCCGGTGCCGCCAGCTTTTGGTCAACCTCCTGTGAGCCGTTAGATCATCATCCAGCGGCTAGGAAAGAAAGTGAGCGAAGGGGTATCGAGCAATCTGTGCCGTGCGATCAAGTTGGATCCTGCGGTCTGTGCCTGTCGATCCGAGCGAAGCGGTATAGACGAATCAGGAACAGCCACGTGGCCTCTGTTTGATTTAAAAGACAGATTTGATCTATTAGATTTCCAATTTTGTAAATTGCACAACTTTTGATCCACACGTCCAAAAATTTCAAACTTTATATCAATGGAATCAGTGGAACAAGCCCTAGCCAACCATGCCATTTGTTTAGTAAAAAGCTTCTGGAAAAATGGTTGTTTTTGCAGAAACATTTGTATGCTTGTTAAGGATGTAAAAATTGTTTAAAAATGAATTTGGGGATAAAATCTTTTGCAAATGGTGTGATTTGAACCTACTAAAATTAGGAAACACCTTGTGGATTCAAAAATGAATTTGGTGAAACAAAATAATGATTCTTTGATTTAAAACCATTTCTAGTCAAATAGAAATGTGGTTTATTTATTAAAAATGGTTTTGGAAGAAAACCTTTGGAAAATGTTTTGTTTTAAACTCTCTGACCCCAAACATCAAGTTTTATGGTTTGAAAACATATTTGGTGAACCCTATAGATTAATGCCTTAGTAAAAATATATCTACACCACATAAAATAATACTTTGATTTGAAAATGGTTTTGAAAGTGAAATCTTTTGCAAATGACTTTGCCACTTAACAAAATGACCAATAGGTGTTTTCAAATGTTTATGACCCATTAGGAACCACTTTTTCAAACAAAACAAAGTTTGGCATGCTTGCATGCATTACTTTGACCTTGTCATTTTATGTGATGTTTTGCTTGATTGGTAGATTGAGTTTGTGCCTTGCTTGATTGAATTGTAGTGACTTGAAGAGTGTGATTGTTGCAAGGACAAGGAGTGAACCTATACCCTCTACCAAAAAGGCAAGTGATGCTTCATACTTTTTGTCCCATTACTTTCACTATGCATTAGTGATTTTCTCTAAGTAAACTTGCATGGATTTTGCTAAGTATAAACCTTGCTATAGGAAAATTAGTAGATGAAACCTTAGTGGAAATTTTTCTAAGTTAAGATTCCTACTACTATCAAGCTTAGCCTAGCTAATAGAAAACATGGGTGGAATATATATTCACACTATGGGAAATTTCTAAGTCTGAGGACTTGTAATTTTGTTTAATAAAACAACTAAGTTAATGAATCACCTGGGTGGACTGGTAATTGCATGGTGGTTTTTGGTTGAGTGGTTACACAAGGCCAGGGGACTGGTGAACCTTGTGTATCTCACTTGTGGATTGCCACCCAGGAACAAAGAGATTTGAGATGTCAAATGTTGAGAAGCTTCAAGTGTAGCCACTTGGCATTATGGGCTCTGCCTGGATCATATAGGTTGCAAGAACTTAGCCATATGGACAGTGGGTGGTAGAGTTTGATAGGTTGGAGCGCGTCCATTTTGGTCTAAGGGAAGGCTTCTGAAAGATCTTGTCTTGGGAAACCAAGTCTTGTGGGGAAAGTGCACCACCTCTACAGAGTGTAAAATCTAAGTACTTAGCCATGTCCCTGGTAAAGGACGATTTGAGCATCAAGACATGGAAGCAATCAAGAATCTCATCATTCAAATTTCTAAGTTAAAAACTTGTGGTTGAACAAGGGTTAAAGGATCTTCAATCTTTGATTGAGAAAAATGATTTTGTCAAGCAAAAACTTAGTGTTTTCAAATGATAAGGAAAACTCTATTTTGAGCAATGCAAGCCTCAACTCCACTTAGCCAAATGCATATAGATGATAGACTCCACTATACTACCATAGTATCACTTGCCAATACAATTCAAATGTATTGACCCTTGTGGCTGTAACTTGTTATGTTGCAGGTTTGTTTGATATTAGTGAAGTTGATTGATTAGGATTACAAGTCTACAACCAACATGTCTGCCTGTGGCACTTTGAAGATGAAGGACCCCATGCTTATAGATATTCTGCTGCAATGTAATGTAATAGCCAAATGAGCTATGTAAGATGTAATAAAGTTATGTTATTCCTGGTTATAAAGTTGTATTATGACCTTTGTTTCTTGATATTACATCTTAACTGTGGATGATAGCTATTGATCCAGGGACTAGCATTGTAAACACAGGGGACTCCACCTTATATTAAATAAAGGTTGGGACACTCTCCCTCTACACAGAGTAATCCTTCTGATTCCTACATCCATTACATGGACAGAATACAAAACCATTGCGCTTGTTTGCATCAGCAACACAGATGAATTCATGCATATGCCATTAATGAACTCGCTAGAGCGCCGGTCAGTACAATACATTCATTCCCGGACCATCTGCATTATAGTAAAAGTATATCAAAAACCATTACACAACATGATAAAATTATTACAAGTTATATTGAGAGCTTCTAGAGCATTAATTTTGAATTTTGCAAAATTTACATGCACCAATTTGTGAATTGGAGAAAACAATCAACATGATAAATGTGGACTTTTTTATTATTGTTCTATCATTGAAAACCTCATTCCATTCTAATCTCTGAAACTCTAAAATTATACATTTCAATTTTCAGTAACTATGTGCCTAATCAAAATTTGTTACACATATATATCAAAATCCTTCTAGCTACTTCTAGAGCATGCATGCATTGATCCATATATCTATACTTCTAGAGCATTGTAGAGGTAAAGTAGCAATAAGAGATGAAAGAATGAATTTCTATCTTTTAAATCTTTGGATTTAGGTGTTGCAAACTAAATCTTGACAAATCTTGAGAAAAAAATGGCATGAACTCTCTTGCTTCTTTGAGAAATATGGCCACCATATGTTCTAGGGCAGCAGGACAGGAAGCAGAATATATAGTGGTGGACAACTAGTCCCGGGCCGTGATACGACCCGGGACTAATAGTCCACGAAAAGACCAGCTGGCCTGCTCAAGGTCATTAGTCCCGGTCCGTCTAATGACCTGGTCCGGCCCGGGACTAGTGACTACGGCTATTTCTAGCCGTTAGAGGCCTCACGGCCCGGGACTAGTGCTCCCACTAGTCGCGGGTTGTGCCAGGCTGGGACTGCTGGCCTTGTTCACGTCGAACGGAAGATGGTTTCTCCAGTAGTGACGACATAAATGGTGGCAGCAAACGGTGCCTAAAATATGCGCACAACATGACCAATTGCACATAACATGATATTTTCATATTTACATATAGCAAGCATTTTTTTCTTATAAGTTTTTTCACATATATCCTTACAAGTACACTCCAAAGGATGTCCTAAATACATAATTACACCATAATCACTAGGATATTTCACATACCAATTTCATGCACGATTATTTGGAAAAAAAAATCAGGCACGATTTGCAAGGAACCATTGTCAGAAAAATTTGATCGACACATGACGTACATGACACAGGAGGTGTTGGAGATATGCCCAAGAGGCAATAATAAAATGGTTATTATCATATCTTCATGCTTATGATAAATGTTTGCATACCATGCCATAATTGTATTAACCAGAAACATTAATAATTGTGTGATTTGTAAACATAAAGGAGTCCCTAGTAAAGCCTCTTGTTAAACTAGCTTGTTGGTTAATATATGATCATGGTTTCCTGATCATGAACATAGAGATGTTATAAACAACAGGGTCATATCATTGGGAGAATGATGTGATGGACATACTCCTATAGTTAAGCACAGCATAAAGATCAAGTCATTTAATATAGTTCACTTGCTATAAGCTTTCTGATACATAGTAACCTAATTCCTTCAACCATGAGATCATGCTCATCACCATCACCAGAAGGATGCTTTGATGACATAAAACACCACACCGCAACTGGGTGGCTATAAATGTGGCATTGAGTGTTCGGAAAGTATGTGTTGAGGCACATGGATCAAGATTTGGGATTTATCCGTCCATATGACGGATAGATATACTCTGGGCCCTCTCGGTGGAATGTCATCCAATTAGCTTGCAAGCATGTGACTGGCTCACAAGGGATCACATCTCATGGGAACGAGAAAAGAGTACTTATTGGTTGAACTAGGTATGCAGAGATATCGACGATCAAACCTCGGATAAGTAAAGTATCGTGAGACAAAGGGAAATTGGTATCATATGTAAATGGTTCATTCGATCACGAAGTAATCATAGAAATATGTGGGAGCCATATGAATTTCCAGATTCCTCTATTGGTTATTGATCGGAGAAGAGTCTCAATCATGTCTGCATAATTCACGAACCGTAGGGAGACACGCTTAAGGATTCGATGTTGTTTAGTAGATATGAAATGTGAGTAAAGAGACTGAATGTTGTTCGGAGTCTCGGATGGGATCCGGGATATCACGAGGAGATCCGGAATGGTCCGGAGAATAAGATTCATATAAGGAAAGTCCAATTTCGGAGTTCGGGAATGATTCCGGTGTTTTCACCAGAATGTTCTAGAAGGGTCTAGAAGGTTCACCGATCCGGAAGGGGAAGGGTACATGGATGTGTCATGACAAAGTGTAATGGTTGCATCATGTCCTAGGGCACTTGGCTGGACACTTGAGAGATAAATCAAACTATAATTTGAAAGTCAAAAAGGCAGTTTGAAAAAGTCAAATCCCAACATGGTTTCCGAGTTAGGGAGGGTTTCTGAGTTAGGGAGGTTTCCACCTAGGTTGGGAACACCCTTGTACCCCCCCTCCACCTATATAAGGAGGGGTAGGGGCGCACCCCAAGGTATCCCCCTTGCCCTAGGCGCCCAAGAAATCCTAGGTTGGCCGTCGCGCCCCTCTCTAGTTGCGACCAATCTAGATCTCCTCTAAACCGCTACCGACTAGCTAAACTCTAGTTGCTAGCTACCTCTAAACCTCAGCCCTCTAAACCATAGATCTCCGGGGATCCCTCTACTCCACCATACTCGCTCCGTCTTAGGCGAAGCCCTGCGGGATCTCCCCTCTACTTCCGACACCACGCCGTCGTGCTGCCGGAATAGCGAGGAGAGAGCTACAACCTTCGATGCCTGCTGTAACAAGGGAGAGTAAGGTCTTCATCGAGTACGGTATGTGTGACCGACTGCGGGAGCGCTGCCGAAACGTGGCATCGAAAGGATCGTCTATGCGATGTTGAGATCGGCAAGTGAACGACTACATCACCCACGAGAATCTACTCTCGTTAACTGCTTTGGATCTTCGAGAGTTAGTACTCTATCAAATTGTTGCACCGATCTAGTAGATAGATCTTGGCTTGATCATAGATTATATCTTGATTGTATGTTCATGCAGTAGAAATTTTTTGTTTTCCATGCTACGAACCCCTACACTGGTATCAAAGCCGTGTCTATATGTAGATCTATTGCACTAGTAGAACACAATGGTCATTGTGGGCGGTGGTGCTTTTATTGCCAATTGCTTCTTGTGTACTTTGCATCTTGCGGTATGGTGGGATGAAGCGGCCCGGGCTAACCTTACATGACATCGTTCATGAGACTTTCTCCACGCTCGACATGCAACTTGTATTGCATAAGTGGCTTTGCAGGTGTCTGTCTCTCCCATCATAGTAAAGATTCAATTTACAACATGCACTTGATAGTTCAAGCATCAACGTTGTGGTTCTTGTTCGTAAGTTAGAATGACACTTATTGAAATCCCCAAACCACGTAAAACATGCAAAGAAAGTTAGAGGCGTCTAACTTTGTTTTGCAGGGGTGTGCTGTGATGTGATATGGCCATGATTGTGATATATATGATGTATGCAATGTTCCTTATTTTAAGTCAGCAACCGGCAGTAGCCATATGGTTGTCTTTTAATTTCGTCTAGACCTGCGTGTTTATTATTCAAAGTAGTTGTAATAGTTGATGCTGGTAGACGAAAACCATGGAGCGGTGCCATTGACCTTGATGCCATGCCCGTGATGATGGACATCATGTTCGTGCTTGAAGATGGAGATTGGAAGCACAAGAAGAAAGGCCATATCATATCACATATTTTGAATTGCATGTGATGTTAATACTTTTATGCATCTTATATTGCTTAGTTCGCGACGGTAGCATTATAAGATGATCCCTCTTAAAAAATATCAAGTTATAGAGTGTTCGTCCTTAGTATGCCCGCTGCCAAAGCTCGTTGTTTCGAAGCACCACATGATGATCGGGTGTGTTAGATTCTGCGAGTGTATACAATGGGAGCAAGCCAGATTTGCTCATGCGGAAGCTAAGGTTTGATCTTGACGAGCCTAGCATGTACAGACATGGTCTCGGAACACGGAATACCGAAAGGTAAAGCATGAGTCATATAGATAATATGATGAACATGATGATTGTTCGTCTTTGAAACTATATCATTTCACGTGATAATCGGACTTGGTATAGTGAATTTGGTTCGTGTGATCACTAAAACAATGTGAGGGATATTGTTTTGAGTGGGAGTTCAATAGAAATATGATTAAAAGTTAAACACTATTTATCATAAATTAAATCAAAGTAAAATTGCATAGTTGTTGTAGTCATTGGCATCCGTTTACCACCTTGCGCTTAGTTATAATTGAGATAATAGAACTATATAATTCTGGTTAGTTACTTTACGAACTGGTATCGCATTGTTTTGAAGTGTTAATCTAAAGTTTAAAAGTCCTATTGCAAACTTTCAGTAAGTTCTGGTTACTCCGTGAAGTTTAATAATTGGTATTAAATCAAGAGTGACAATTCCAGTGTTAGTATATAAGTATCATGTTTGTCTCCATGATTCTTGATATTCAAAAGATTGTTTTAATATCAAGGTTATCTAGGATCTGAAAGAGTTGTTTTAGAAACCATGATGTGTGGAAGATATTGCGATATCTGAAATGATGTTTTGGTTGCAACATGAGAGAGTATAATATGGCTAAGTTTATGTTCTCATATTTGATGAGAATTTGAAAAAGGTTGGAGACGCTTGTCGTGCTAATCCTCCAAAAGATTTTGGAGAGCAACATTATACATGCGATTCACCGTTATAAGCTAAAAGTAGCTTGATCATGAATAGTTCCATGATAAGGGTGAATATTTGATAAAATGTTTACTACACTAAAAGATTACTAAAGAATGGAATTTGAAAGAACACCAAGTATTTGATGATGGTGATCTACTTCAGAGTGCAAGTCCAAAGACATTGGTATTTAACTAAGCATGCTTTGTACTATGTGTCATATGTATGGCTCCACTATTGATGTTGATAGATTCTTTCGAACAAAAAAGGAAATACTGGAAGAGAATCTCAGAAATATATGGCAGAAAAGAAAAGACTAGAACTTTTCAACTTAGGTATATAGAGGATATACATGTTATGGCTATATTCTTTGCTTATTAAACAATGTGGTTCTTAAGTATTGGATACTGAATTTGTTGGTGTGAATCGTCATACGAAACAACACAATTCATGAACTACAATGGCCTAAGTAACTAGAAAAAGAATATGTGATGATGTTCATCGAGAACAAATAAAGGGTTGTTGTGTTACTCGTTAACATCAAAGCTTGCCTTCAAGATTTGTTTTATCAGGTATTATGAGAACAAAAGGGTTGTTCAAATAATTGTCATAAACCATAAAAGATGGATGATTTACAAATCTCGTTGGATAAATCACATCCATAAAAGTATTGCTAAAAATGTCGAAAGACAATTGATAAGAAAGATCACTTAGGAAGTGACATCGCCATTTAAATTATATTGGAAATAAAACATGAAGAAACTCCATGTGGATGGAATTTTGGAGTATTTTCATTTTTGATCAAATGACGCTTGTGAAATTTTCCTAGAGATAATTAAAACTCCGCTCATAGGCCAAAGGGAACAGATGACTAGCTTATTGGAACTTGTACATATTGTTGTATGAAGTCCATTATGTGTAGTCAAGAGCGATAGATTTCAACTTCATATGCTTTCTCCGAAAATTTGAGTGAATATACGAATATTTACTTAATAAGGATGAAGTGTGAAACATTTGAAAAGTTTAACACTTTCAAGATGAAGTGCAAAATCAATGTTACAAGAAAATAAAGAATTTATGATAAGATCATAAAGGAAGATATTTGAGTTATAAAGTTTAGCATAATACCTAAGATTTGAGGAATCGTTCCATGGATTTGCGTTTCCCGAAACACCATATGAGTATGGAATAATCGAGATATGCAATGAAACCTTGTTTTATATGGTAAGATTGTAAGATCCCTCCTTTATAAAAGAAACAGGATCCCTGTGATTGCAATGCTAGTCCCTGGATCATTGCTAGCATCCACAGTTTAAGATGAAGTACACAGATACAAAGGTCATTTATTACATCCATTCCAGAGATAAACATAGACAACTCCAAGGCCACAGGCCTAATACAAGAGTTTGAATAAGTAAATAAATAAAAGTCTTCATCTTCATGTGCCACAGGCAATCATGTTGAGTGTAGACTCATGACACCTAATCCTCATCAGAGTAACCTGCAACATCACTAGTTACAGCCACAGTGGGTCAATACTTTGGAATAGTATTGGCAAGTGATACCTTAGTAAAATTTAGGTGGACTATATTACTATATGCAATTTGGCTAAGTGTAGCTTGGCTTGCTTTGCTCAAAATAGGTTTTGCCTATTAGTTGAAATCACTAAGTTTTTCTTTGTCAAAACTTTTCCCAAGGAACCACCAATAGAAATTGAGGTCCTTCACCCTTGTTCACCCACAAATTTTTACTTAGAAATTGGGATGAGGAGATTCTTGATAGCTTCCATGCCTTGATGCTCAAGTTGTCCATTACCATGGACTTGGCTAAGTACTTAGTTTCTTCCATCTGCAGAGGTTGTGCACTTTCCCCACCAGACTTGGTTTCACCAAGACAGGACCTTTCAGAAGCCTTCCCTTAGACCAAATGGACGTGTTCCAACCTATCATCCCACTACCACCAACTATCCAAATGGCTAAGTTCTAGCAACCTATGTGATCCAGGCAGAGCCCATATTGCCAAGTGGCTGCACTAGAAGCTTCTTAACACTTGGCCTCTAAAATCTCTTTGTTCCTGGGTGGCTTTTCCACAAGTGAGATACATAAGGTAAACCATAGAAATGGGCCTTGTGTAACCACTCAACATAAACCAAACCTTCCATTCCACCTAGGTGTTTCATTAACTTAGTTGTTTATTAGGTAAAACACAAGTCCAAAGACTTAGAAATATTTTCATCATAGCATGTATATTTCACCAACCCTTGTTTGCTACTACCTAGGCTAAGCATGGCATAGATAGTAACTTAACTTAGAATTTCCCTAGCATTTATACAACTACTAGGATTTCCCAACATGGCATATAAGCAAAATAATATCATGCAAGACTTAGCAAAAATATTTCTAATGCTTAGTATAAAACATGGGATAAAGATATTCATGAAGTACCACTTGCCTTGGTAGTTTGTGACACCCCGGTTCTGATAAGACCGTGGCCTCTATGTGACATGCCAATCCCTGGATCGGTTCATTGGCCCACAATAGAGTAAGATAGATAATCATAGCAAAATAACCATGTATCATGATCTACAAAGATCCAGAGTACCATTATTACAATGAAAGCTTAGCATAAAGCTAGATCAAAGTATTCAGGTAGCAACAAAAGCAAGTAAATCCTCCAATCTTCAAATTGCCCACAAGTGAACAAGTGCCGAGTGGAGTACCGTGGCCTATAACGATCAATCATAATCGGAATAACCTGCAGCATAAAACGCAACAGCCCCGAAGGGTCAATACATGGAATGTATGGCAAGTAGAGCTAGTAAAGGAGACAATAGTACTAACATCTACATGCATATTTGGCAAGTGGAGCTGTGTCTGGCTTGCATTTGCAAATAACTTTGTCCTAATTTCATAAACAGTTTTGAATTTTCTTTGAAAAGATCCCAATTAAGTTAACCCAACAATGTTAAAGCAATTATGAAATTAGAATGAACGAGAAACATGTCATGGAATCAATATCTAGCAACTCAGTTGTCCATAACCGGGGACACGGCTAATCGATTAGATTATACACTCTGCAGAGGCTAGTACACTTTACCCATGTGACTTGGCTAGCCCAGCTCGTACCATCACTCTCATTTTGGGTGACGATAGGGAGAAGACCAAGAAGAGACTGTTCGGGAAGTAGCTCCTCAATCCCGACGCGCACCGGTCCAACCTACCAAAATTCTACATCTCTGGATACGCGGGTTCGAGTTACCACAACCTACTAAGTCCAACCAACCGCCCATTTCATTATTGGCATATGGTTGTACACGTAAGCTACACAATAAAGAAGCCAATCAATTTCTCTTGATACCTGGGTGCCTTTCCGCAATGAAACCACCAAAATTTATCAATACCATCACACCCAGGGGATTCATTGATTAAGTTGTTTTAGTTTTCACAAACTAATACTTTCAGAAAACAAGTACCAATGGTGTAACCCAGCCCTCGTTCAACATAGCATGGCTAAGCATATCTACAACGGTGATTCATCTACAAGGAAAGCCCTACCACATAATAGGACATAGCATAGCGATAGTATCATCCTACACATGCATCTACAAAATACACGACAATGCATTGAAAATAGTAGGACGATATCATGAAAAAAGTAACATCTACTTGCCTTGGTTGTAGCGGTCTGGAGCACAATCCTCACACGAACAAGCGTTGCACTCAACACAATCTACACGACACAATTGCATTCATAAACAAACAATTCACAAACATATGCAACAAAGATGATGCATGAATGCAAGAACGGCAAGTGAATTGGTGCTACAGCTGCACCACAACATCCTATAACATAACACTACCGATTGCATGCATGAAAAATAGTTTTAGCGCTAGGGAAACTAATAGACAAAAGTAAAGCTCACAACTAGAGCTAGAACTTAAATAATTCGCTACCGGTAGTATACTGTTTGTAAAATCTTGGAAAAATTCTACCGCATAGGCATCGCTGATAAGAAACAGTACCAATTGGAATTACTCAAAAAGGAGTTACAAAACATCCCGAGTAATTAAAACACTGCAGAAAGCCATTAGACAAATACTGCAGAAGTTTTTACTGTAAGCCTATCTTTTTATTTCACGATGAGATTCCCCTCGTTCATACGAGTTCAAGGACATATTACACGCCATTTTTGGAGCTACGGAACTTTTACTACGAATTTATTACTCCGAAAAGGCCATTAACTAGTTTGATTAAACTGTACTAAACCTGACAGTAAAAGTCTGAACCAAAGCTGCAGCGAGATTCTACACGACTCACTGAACGCGTACATATTTTATTTGCAATTTTTGGCCAAGCGGTTGAATTTCTACGCAATTTACAAGATTCTACCGAAATCTGTCAACTAATAGGATTAACGAAATTGACCCAGTCAACTGTGTCTGAGGGCGTCTGACCAGTCAACGTCTGGGGCGTCTGACTAGTCAACGTCTGGAGTGCTGACTAGTCAACGAACGATCTAAGCCGCTGATCTGAGATCTGACGGTGGCTGCTGTCTTACCGGAAACGGACTGCGAATCGAACTCCGGCGAGCTCCGGACGGCGGCGACGATCGGTTCCGGCGTCGTGGTTCTACCTGCACGTACACACACGGTCAACTATGACTCCCGGAATAATAAACGCGCGCGCGAGGCGTCGCGCGTACGTGCGTGTACTCGTACATGCAATAACGCGTGTACGCGTGCGCGTACGCGGCGATCTGCAGGGCGCATATGGCGGCGGCGGATGGAGACGCGGAGCACGGGAACGGAAAGAGGAGATCGAGGCGAACCCGACAACAGACGCGGCGATGGCCGGCGGCGGAGGGGTGGCCGGCGGCGGAAATGAGAAGCGGAGGCGGCGGCGGCGATCGGCGCCTGGGAGAGGCGCGCGGGGCAGAGGAGTCGTGGCGGCGGGGTGTGAGGCAGGGGCACGGGTCCCAAGGCAGGGCCCCACTTTAAAAACTCTTGCGCGCGGAAAGAAAGGAAGGAAAAAAACTGAAACAGAATCGGTCCGCGGTTGGACTCCGTTTCGAAAATCGGTCCGGATTTTCGGACCGTTTTCCGGCGGTTTACTAAAACGTCCGAATCTTTTGCATACGAACTCCGATTGGAGCGATTCTCGCGCCTATGGGTTCGTATCGTCGAGGGGAACAACCTTCAGTCGAAGTTTGTGCGAAAACTCGAACCTACAGGGGTGGTTGTCGCAAGTCTTACTAGAGCTCCCCGTAGGAAACTTGGATCGAAACAAAATAGGGTTTTGACGACGGCGCTTCGCCGAACCTTCCTACTCGACGGTTTTGCATGGAAAGATATGATGCAATGCTATGAATGATATGCAAGACCAAATCTAAAATTTGGGATGTGACAAGACTAACCCCCTTAAGATGAATCTCGTCCTCGAGATTCGGCGCGGCTATTAAATAGGTGTGGGTAGTCCTCTCGGATGTCATCTTCACGCTCCCAAGTGGCTTCCTCTTCGGTGTGGTGACTCCATTGCACCTTGCAAAACTTGATTGTCTTGGTACGGGTAGTCCTTTCTGCTGTCTCTAGAATCTTGACCGGTTTCTCCTCATAGGTCAAATCATTCTCAAGCTGAACATCCTCTAGCGGTACAATGTCTCTCAATGGTGTATCCACCATCTCCGGATGGCACTTCTTCAGCTGGGACACGTGGAACACATTGTGAACAGCAGACAGAGCCTCTGGCAACTCCAACTGATAAGCAACCTCTCCTTTGCGTGCTAAGACTCGATACGGTCCAATAAATCGAGGTGCCAGCTTACCCTTAATACCAAATCTCTTGATTCCATGAAGCGGCGATACTCTGAGGTATGCTCAATCACCTACCTCATACACCACTTCCTTGCGCTTGGCGTCAGCGTAGCTCTTCTGCCTAGATTGTGCTACCTTCAGTCTGTCTCTAATCAAGGCGACCTTCTCCTCAGCGTCCTTGATCAAATCAGGTCCAAACAACTGACGTTCTCCTACTCCATCCCATAGCAATGGTGTTCGGCATCGTTTCCCATACAGTACATCGAATGGTGACGTCTTGATGCTGGTTTGATAGCAGTTTGTTGTAGGAAAACTCGGCATACGGCAAATTATCATCCCAACTAGAACCATGAGCCAAGGCGCAAGCTCTTAGCATGTCCTCCAAAATCTGATTCACCCTCTCGGTCTGTCCATCAGTCTGTGGGTGAAACGTTGTGCTAAACTCCAATCTAGTACCAAGTGACTCGTGCAGCTGGCGCCAGAAGTGTGAGGTAAATTGGGTGCCTCTATCAGATACGATACTCTTGGGAACTCCATGTAGGCACACAATCTTGTCCATGTAAATCTTGGCCAACTTTGCACTCGTATAGGTCGTCTTCACCGGTATAAAGTGGGCTACCTTGGTCAAATGGTCGACCACTACCCAAATAGAGTCATATCCTGACCTGGTCCTGGGCAATCCTGTGATGAAATCCATTCCCACTCTATCCCATTTCCAATCCGGCACGGGCAAAGGCTGCAGCAGTCCTGCTGGTTTCTGGTGTTCCGCCTTCACTCGGCTACATACATCACATAGGGCGATATGCTCTGCGATGTCTCCCTTCATGTTGTTCCACCAGAATCTGTCCTTTAGGTCCATATACATCTTCGTATTGCCCGGATGTATGGAATACTGCGAGTCATGAGCTTCCTGCATAATCAACTTCCTTAACTCCGGATCGTTGGGCACACACAAACAATCTCCATACCACAAGGTACCTTGCTCATCCTCGCGGAATTCCCTTGCTCGACCTTCCTTCATCTTTTCCTTAACTTCATCTATCTCTTTGTCTCCTACTTGAGCCTTTATGATCCTGTCTTGAAGCGTTGGTTGGACTTCCATTGTAGCCAAGTATCCTTCAGATACTACCTCCAGTCTAAGGTCCTTGAATTGCTTGTATAAATCCTCAGGCAATTCACCAATTGTCAATCCATTGGCATAAACCTTCCGGCTCAGAGCATCTACTACTACATTGGCCTTTCCTAGGCGGTATTGTAGATTCATATCATAATCCTTGATAAGTTCCAACCATCTCCTTTGTCTCATGTTCAGTTCCTTCTGTGTAAATATGTACTTCAGGCTCTTGTGGTCGGTGTACACATCACAGTGTTTTCCCATTAAGTAATGCCTCCATACCTTGAGCGCATGAACCACTGACGCTAACTCCAAGTAGTGTGTGGGGTAATTCCGCTCATGGTGCTTGAGTTGTCGCGAGGCATATGACACTGCTCTCCCATCTTGCATCAGCACACTCCCAAGTCCCTGTCGTGAAGCATCACAGTACACTTGGAAATCCTTCTGAAGATCTGGTAAACACAGAACAGGCGCAGTTACTAGTCGACGCTTCAGTTCCTGAAAGCTGGCTTCACATACGTCCGACCATTCAAACTTCCTCTCCTTCTTCAGAAGTTCAGTCATCGTCTTAGCAATCTTGGAAAAGTTTTCTATGAACCTCCGGTAATATCCAGCAAGTCCCAAAAAGCCTCGAATCTCTCCCGCATTCTTGGGTGCTTCCCACTCTGTTACTGCAGTCACCTTGTTCGGATCAACAACAATTCCTTCTCCTGACACTACGTGTCCAAGAAATCCAACAGTGTTAAGCCAGAATTCACACTTACTGAATTTGGCATACAGCTTGTGTTCCCTCAGCTTCTCCATAATCATTCTCAGATGTTTCTCATGCTCAGCATCATCCTTGGAATATATCAGTATGTCATCGATGAATACCACCACGAACTTGTCCTAATACTCCATAAATACCTTGTTCATCATGGTCATGAAGTATGCCAGGGCATTCGTTAGTCCAAAAGACATAACTGTATACTCATATAAACCATACCTAGTGGTGAAGGCGGTTTTCGGTACATCCTCCTCCCGGATCTTCAATTGAAAGTAGCCAGATCGCAGATCAATCTTGCTGAACACCTTTTCTCCTTCCAGTTTATCAAACAAATCATTTATGTTTGGCAGAGGGTACTTGTTCTTGATGGTTACTTCATTCAGCGAGCGGTAGTCCACCACTAATCTCTTGGTGTTGTCTTTCTTCTCCACAAATAGAACAGGTGCTCCCCATGACGACGCACTAGGCTGAATGAATCCCTTTTCCAGCTGTTCCTTCAACTGTTTCTTCAATTCCTTCAGCTCATCCACATCCATCTTATATGGTTTCTTTGCTATAGGTCTTGTTCCCGGCATCAGGTCGATAAGAAACTCTACATCTCTGTCAGGTGGCATACCTGGCAGCTCTTCCGGAAACATGTCGGGGTAATCCCTAATCACTGGCACAGTATCCATGCTAACCCCCTTAAGAGAATTCAACTTACACTTTCTCGGTCGTGCAGCCGACTTGAATCTAATCCTCTTACCATCCGGGGCTTTGAGTGAAACATCTCGCTGTGCACAATCTATGTGTCCCCCATGCATAGACATCCAATCCATACCCAGAATGACATCTAATCCCTGTGAATCCAACACTACTAGATGTGCAATAAAGTTGTGTGTTCCAATCCTCACAGTCAAGTCGCGGCATCCCGCACTAGCTATCATATCTCCTCCAGGTGAACTCACTCTAATAGACCTTTTCATAGACTCCGTAGGTAACTTATACTTATCCACAAATGCCCTTGATATGAATGAATGCGATGCACCAGTATCGAAAAGTATAAGTGCAGGGTAAGTGTTGATCGGGAACTTACCAATCACAAGGCCAGGCTCATCTGGAATCTCCTCCACATTCATGTGGTTCATTGTGGCCTTCTCGCCGTTGGTTGGCTTGAGTCCTTTCTTCTCCGGACAGTTGTCAGCATAGTGTCCTTTCTGCTTGCACTTGAAGCACGTCATCTCACTTAGATCCTTCTTCACAAAGTTGCGATCACGGTTGCGGTCATGCCCACCGTGTCCTCCAGAGTGGTGAGAGTGTCCTCCCTTGTGGTTGTGGTGGCTGCTCCTATGGTTGTCATGGTGATGTCCATCGCGGCGGTCATGGCTCCCATGGTCACTTCCTCCATGCTTGGAGTATCCATCATATGAAGTGCGAGTCTTGTGGTGTGAACCAGAGTGGTGATTGTTGTTCTTTCTCTTGTGGTTCTCCACTTGCTTGTGCTTCCCCTCCAAGATTCTGGCCTTGTCCATAAGCTCCTGGAAAGTGGGGCAATAAACCACAAGTAGCTGTACTGAAAGCTCATCACTGAGGCCATCCAGGAATCTCTCCCTCCTTTTGGCATCAGTGTCAACATCCTCAGGTGCATAACGGGACAAGTTGTTGAACTCCTCAATGTACTCGGCCACGGTGCGATTGGTTTGGCGCAAGTTGCAGAACTCCTTCCTCTTCAGGCTCAGAACTCCTGAAGACACGTGGTTGGTCCTGAAACCTTCCTCAAACATAGCCCAAGTCACGGTATCCAGCGGGTGGGTGATCTGAAAAGTGTCCCACCAAGAAGCGGCTGGTCCCTCCAGTAGGTGAGCGGCGAACCTCACCTTCTCAGCATCAGTGCATCCGACAGTCACTAGATCCTTGTTGACTGAACGCAACCAGTCTAGAACAACCATTGGTTCCGTTGCAGTAGAGAACTTAGCTGGCCTTAACCTCAGAAATCTGGTGAGAGCATCTCCCTGAGGCTGATTGTTTCCATTGTTGTTGTTCTGATTCGCCATGAACTGAGTCATCACTTGGGTCAGCTGTGCCTGAGCTGCCATGAGCTGCTCCATCTCAGTGGGTTGGCGGCGAGGAGGCATCTGCGGTTCAACATAGGTAAGTTTAGAAAGAGTCAACTACGATAATAGGATTCTACCCATGCATGTGATCAAACAACAACAAGCAATGGCAGACAATCACAAGCACGCAACATCCCAACAAACAAGCGGTCCAGCAACATCCCAGGTGTTATCCTAGCAGTATATAGCTACTGAAATAGTTTTGCAAGAGTTGGCAATGGTTAACTAAACAATAGATCATCTAATCAACCAAAACAGCAATCTGCCAGAACAGTCCAGCAGCGTTCACGAATTTTTCCGCCTGACTTAAACTCGTCAGAAAAATTAGCCAATTTTTGTGCATATAGAACAGAGAGTTTCGCATCAGCCCAAGTTTTTTCAGATTTTTCCGAGTTACCAGAAAAATACGAAAAATCGCGCAGTACTGCTGTATCAGCAGAAAACTGCAGCGAAAAACACACAGATGATAACCAAATTGCCATAACTCTTTCATTAAAATTCGCACAAATAAATCCTAGGATATTGGAGTACACAAATAAGCAACTAAACACTTTTAATCTAACACGAAGTAAGCTTCACAATGATCGAGACTAATCCTAACGAATTCGCCTAACGTGGACTAACTGGTGGACTTCTATCTACTTCTTGAAGAGATTGAGGTAGGTCCTTGCGGTCATGCGTTGGCGCTTCGGCTCGCGGTACAACCATGGCGGCGGAGTGTACACCTCTCCCGAATCATCACTTGAGACTTCAAACTCCACCTCTTCTGGATCCTCCTCTTCTTTTTCATCCTCAGCTGCTACAGCAACAGCTTCATCTCCTCCACCATCATCGTCTCCATTATCGTCATCCTCGTCCTCATCATCATCATCGTCTCCACTGTCATCATCATCCCCATTGTTGCCATCATCTCCATTGTCATCATCAGAGGGTGGATTCAGCTGTGCTTGGAGAGCGGCAATCTGGGCTGTCATAGCTTCAATGGTTTGGTCCCTTTCCTGGACGGTCCCTTGCAACTGTTGTATGCTCTGGGTATTATCTTGCACAGTGCCATGAAGATGGGCTATGGTCTCATCTCTGGCTATCAGGGCTGTCTCCAGAACTCCCACAGCTTCATGCAAAGTGTCAATCTCCTGTCCTTGGACCACCATTCAATTGCTAGTAAAGTCTGCTATCTCCTTCAACATCCTCACCTTCTCTGCTAGAGCTCCATTCTCCCTCTCCATGTCCTCTATGTGCCTCCGATGGGGCGGCATGTTGTTCCTGTCGCCCGGGGTAACCACAATGTTCCCATCTTCATCACGCCTTCCATAATCACGGTAGGGTGAATCTGCAGGCAGTAGGTGTCGGACATAGTGGCACTGGCGAGACAGGGCTTCATGTATGGCCAAGTTGATTCCAAGTCCCTAGTTGCAGTATATCTTGGTGTAGACCAAGTGCGCGGGGTTTGGCAAGGCGGCATCTCTGAATATGAAGGTAGTGATCTCCCATGCATCCTCTCCATATCCATAGGTGTACAGCCTTCTTCCCTTGAACATAGGCAGTGGCAATCCCAATGACTGAGAGAGCTGAGTAAACTGCCTTGCAAAGGGCCTTGGTGACTCCATGGTGACATACTCAGTCCTGACGTCTCCCATCTATCAAGTAAAAGGGGAAAGTGTGATAATAGCATATGGTAAGAATTTACGAGGGTGAAAGGCATAAGAGGAAAGACAGTGTTAATATAGGCTTAATAATTCTATGGCTTCCTAATCCAATCCTAGGTCACGATCCTACAGTCGACACACGTGCTCTGATACCATCCTGTGACACCCCGGTTCTGATAAGACCGTGGCCTCTATGTGACATGCCAATCCCTGGATCGGTTCATTGGCCCACAATAGAGTAAGATAGATAATCATAGCAAAATAACCGTGTATCATGATCTACAAAGATCCAGAGTACCATTATTACAATGAAAGCTTAGCATAAAGCTAGATCAAAGTATTCAGGTAGCAACAAAAGCAAGTAAATCCTCCAATCTTCAAATTGCCCACAAGTGAACAAGTGCCGAGTGGAGTACCGTGGCCTATAACGATCAATCAGAATCGGAATAACCTGCAGCATAAAACGCAACAGCCCCGAAGGGTCAATACATGGAATGTATGGCAAGTAGAGCTAGTAAAGGAGACAATAGTACTAACATCTACATGCATATTTGGCAAGTGGAGCTGTGTCTGGCTTGCATTTGCAAATAACTTTGTCCTACTTTCATAAACAGTTTTGAATTTTCTTTGAAAAGATCCCAATTAAGTTAACCCAACAATGTTAAAGCAATTATGAAATTAGAATGAACGAGAAACATGCCATGGAATCAATATCTAGCAACTCAGTTGTCCATAACCGGGGACACGGCTAATCGATTAGATTATACACTCTGCAGAGGCTAGTACACTTTACCCATGTGACTTGGCCAGCCCAGCTCGTACCATCACTCTCATTTTGGTGACGATAGGGAGAAGACCAAGAAGAGACTGTTCGGGAAGTAGCTCCTCAATCCCGACGCGCACCGGTCCAACCTACTAAAATTCTACATCTCTGGATACGCGGGTTCGAGTTACCACAACCTACTAAGTCCAACCAACCGCCCATTTCATTATTGGCACATGGTTGTACACGTAAGCTACACAATAAAGAAGCCAATCAATTTCTCTTGATACCTGGGTGCCTTTCCGCAATGAAACCACCAAAATTTATCAATACCATCACACCCAGGGGATTCATTGATTAAGTTGTTTTAGTTTTCACAAACCAATACTTTCAGAAAACAAGTACCAATGGTGTAACCCAGCCCTCGTTCAACATAGCATGGCTAAGCATATCTACAACGGTGGTTCATCTACAAGGAAAGCCCTACCACATAATAGGACATAGCATAGCGATAGTATCATCCTACACATGCATCTACAAAATACACGACAATGCATTGAAAATAGTAGGACGATATCATGAACAAAGTAACATCTACTTGCCTTGGTTGTAGCGGTCTGGAGCACAATCCTCACACGAACAAGCGTTGCACTCAGCACAATCTACACGACACAATTGCATTCATAAACAAACAATTCACAAACATATGCAACAAAGATGATGCATGAATGCAAGAACGGCAAGTGAATTGGTGCTACAGCTGCACCACAACATCCTATAACATAACACTACCGATTGCATGCATGAAAAATAGTTTTAGCGCTAGGGAAACTAATAGACAAAAGTAAAGCTCACAACTAGAGCTAGAACTTAAATAATTCGCTACCGGTAGTATACTATTTGTAAAATCCTGGAAAAGTTCTACCGCATAGGCATCGCTGATAAGAAACAGTACCAATTGGAATTACTCAAAAAGGAGTTATAAAACATCCCGAGTAATTAAAACACTGCAGAAAGCCATTAGACAAATACTGCAGAAGTTTTTACTGTAAGCCTATCTTTTTATTTCACGATGAGATTCCCCTCGTTCATACGAGTTCAGGGACATATCACATGCGATTTTTGGAGCTACGAAACTTTTACTACGAATTTCTTACTCCGAAAAGGCCATTAACTAGTTTGATTAAACTGTACTAAACCTTACAGTAAAAGTCTGAACCAAAGCTACAGAAAGATTCTACACGACTCACTGAACGCGTACATATTTTATTTGCAATTTTTGGCCAAGCGGTTGAATTTCTACGCAATTTACAAAATTCTACCGAAATCTATCAACTAATAGGATTAACGAAATTGACCCAGTCAACTGTGTCTGAGGGCGTCTGACCACTCAACGTCTGGGGCGTCTGACTAGTCAACGTCTGAAGTGCTGACCAGTCAACGAACGATCTAAGCCGCTGATCTGAGATCTGACGGTGGCTGCTGTCTTACCGGAAACGGACTGCGAATCGAACTCCGGCGAGCTCCGGATGGCGGCGACGATCGGTTCCGGCGTCGTGGTTCTACCTGCACGTACACACACGGTCAACTATGACTCCCGGAATAATAAACGCGCGCGCGAGGCGACGCGCGTACGTGCGTGTACTCGTACATGCAATAACGCGCGTACGCGGCGATCTGCAGGGCGCAGATGGCGGCGGCGGATGGAGACGCGGAGCACGGAAACGGAAAGAGGAGACCGAGGCGAACCCGGGAACAGACGCG
This sequence comes from Avena sativa, assembly GCA_916181665.1. NCBI lineage: Eukaryota > Viridiplantae > Streptophyta > Magnoliopsida > Poales > Poaceae > Avena > Avena sativa. The sequence goes on from OV702283.1 coordinate 485,191,930, forward strand.
GCGATGGCCGGCGGCGGAGGGGTGGCCGGCGGCGGCGATGAGAAGCGGAGGCGGCGGCGGCGATCGGCGCCTGGGAGGCGCGCGCGGGGCAGAGGAGTCGTGGCGGCGGGGTGTGAGGTAGGGGCACGGGTCCCAAGGTAGGGCCCCACTTTAAAAACTCTTGCACGCGGAAAAAAAACTGAAACACAAAGGGTCCGCGGTTGGACTCCGTTTCGGAAATCGGTCCGGATTTTCGGACCGTGTTCCGGCGGTTTACTAAAACGTCCGAGTCTTTTGCATACGAACTCCGATTGGAGCGATTCTCGCGCCTATGGGTTCGTACCGTCGAGGGGAACAACCTTCAGTCGAAGTTTGTACGAAAACTCGTACCTACAGGGGTGGTTGTCGTAAGTCTTACAAGAGCTCCCCGCAGGAAACTTGGATCGAAACAAAATAGGGTTTTGACGACGGCGCTTCGCCGAACCTTCCTACTCGACGGTTTTGCATGGAAAGATATGATGCAATGCTATGAATGATATGCAAGACCAAATCTAAAATTTGGGATGTGACATAGTTGGGAGAGTAGCACTCCTCACAATCACAATCACTAGCACCAAAATCTACACAAAGATTGGTAGTAACAAATTACACACAAAACATATACAATCAAAAATATTTGCATGCATGCAAGATGCTAAGTGATGATTTTTAAAACTCAACCAAGCAAGTGCATAGTACTGAATCCTAAACAAGTCAAAACTTGCCAAACAATAATTATTTAACCCTTAAAACAATTCCTAAACATTTCATATACTCAAATAAGTCCTACACATGTTTCTGCAAATAAAACCTTTTTAACAGAAGCTAAACAATAAACACATTGCATATTCAGAAAAGGCTTGCTCTCCTGATTCCAACGGTATAAAATTTGTCAAAATCTAACGTGGGGATCAAAAGTTATAGCCCAATAAAATTCAAACAATAATCAGATTCAAATTCTATTTTAAACCTAACTCACTGCCACGCGTCTTAATCTTATTGGCGCGTACTGGTTCGCGCCGGATCACACTTCTGAGCCGCTGGATCTAACTTAATCGCGCGGCTCAGATCTAATCTTACTGCTTCGCTCGCGTTCTATCCTATCCGCACGATCTGGATCTAACGATCCTGAGCAGCTTGACCATCTAGTGGCGGCGCTAGCGGCGGCGCCTCTGTCAGAACTGCTACCGGCGTTCCAGGTCGCGCGGGAGAGGGGGAAGGGGCTTACCGAGCTCGCCGTGCAATGCTGATGGTCAAAGCGGTGATGGTTGGTCAAGGGGCGCGCTGTAGTGGCTGAGGGAGCTCCTCGGAGTTGTGCACGGCGTCGGGTGGTTGCCGACGAAGTTGTTGCCGATGCTCTGGGCCTTCCTAGCACCAACCAGAGGCATCAGTAGCTGCACAAGGACAAGGCGAACCTAGTCGTATGCGAGAGAGGTCAAGGGGCGCTCAGTGCTTACCACAATCGATCGCCGGAGAAGAAGAAGGCGTCAGGTGGTTGCAGACGTCGTCGTTGGCGAGTCTCCGGATGGTCCTATCATGCACCGATAGGATGAGAAGATGCGCATGGATGGTGTGATCATTCTGGCCAACTTAGATAGCAAGGGGCGACGGGGTCTTACCGGAATCGCACGCCGGAGGTCGTCGGAGCTGCGGCGGTGTTTGGCGAGTTGTGAGCAGCCTGGGGGCGTGGAGAGAAAATTGAGTGAGGGGAAATGGCCGCGGTGCAGAGGAGTTTAAGTAGGCAAGGGCTCGACAGGAAACGCCTGGAGAATCAATGGCAATTACGCCGCGGAATCAACGCCAGCAACGGCCAGTGCGACGTGTTCTTCGCGAGATTTGGGGAAGACGACGGTGACGTGGACGGGGCCCAGTTGTCTGCGAGAGAAACAGAGTGGGGGTGGGGTCCTGGCGTCAGTCTCTCTGTGGGTTCGTCTGCGAGTGAGAAGGAGAGAGGGGGAAACCCGGGTGGGCTAGCTGGGCTGGATCTGTTGATGGGCTCAAACCCTGGCGCTGGCCTTTTTCCTTTTCTTTATTCCTTTTCTATTTCTGATTTGATTTTCTGGAATGATTTTCAAATGATTTCAACTCTATTTGAATTCAAATCTTTTCAGGAATTTTGTACTGTGCAATAGTTGCAAATCTGGGCATACAATCAAGTTGTCACTTTGAATTGGCTGGGTCATTTGGAATAAAATAGAATAAACAATGACATAGCACTTGTTTTATATTGGTTTTGAATTTGGTTTTCAAATTGTATTTGCTTTGAAAACTTGGGCTTAGGTCTTAGCAATCTAGCAACTTATTCTGAAAGCAACAAGGCACAAGGTTTGGTTTCATGAACAATAATCTCTCATAGAAGAGTAGCATTTGTTTCAAATGCTGATCACATAAAATAATGAGCTCATATGCTCCTGTTTTTGAGTTGTTTTGTTTGAAATGAACTCTATATGATCATGGATGCAGGGATGATATGCATGAGTTTGAAACATGATTTTAGGTATGTTACAAAGATCAAAGGTGTAATTGATAAAACTGCCATTATATTGATTAAAGCTTTAGAGACCGCCGTTTTTCCACTGAAAAGAGCTCCATCATAATCCGTTAAAATGACACCATATAAAGTTATCGTTTGGGATAAAACCCAAGTTGTCATTTCTTAAACATTGGTGTGCTATGCATAAGAAAGATGTTTGCAACCAAAATCGGATAAACATATCTTTGTATGTTATTTTGAATAATCGTTGAGTATTCCTCCATAACACCAAAGACAAAAATGTTTGTCGCTTATAACGTCAAGTTTCTTTAAGAAAGGAATTTTCCGTGAAAATTTAAGTGGGAGGACAATAGAACTTTGATAAGGTTAAAAGAACATTAGCTATATGTGCAAAGTTGCGATGCTCTGAATAGTGTTCCGGAGGCAGCAACAATGCTCATGGCTCACGTACCTCAAAGGTTGTGGTCACGGAGGTCTAAGTTCCTATTGAAACAAGTAGGTCGGGTAACCAATCAAATACCAAGATTTGAGAGTTAAATCATTATTTGACAATAATGATCCGACTACATGGAAAGAAGCGATGATGGGCCCTGACTCCGTCAAATGGTTTGAAGCCATAAAATCCGTGATAGTTCCATATACGAGAGATCAAGCTTTGAACTTGAAAGACCCTCTGAAAAGGTGCAAGACCTTACAGTTGTATTTGGATCTATAAAGAAATAGACATGGATGTTTCATATCTATGAAATTATCGACATGCCGAGAAAGAGTTCACGACAATGTTCAAAGAGTTGACTATGACAAGATCTGATCTTCCATTAAGCGATATTTAGTCTAGACGGATTAATGTATCAACCACTACATATAATTTTGTTATGTGGTAGTTGAATAAAAAAACAAGTTCTTCTAATGGAATGGTTACCTAGGACGTGTGCATGACACAGTCCAAAGGGTTTTGTTAATTCAAAGGATGCTAAAATATTATGCAAACTTCAATGGTTGAAGTAAGCATCGCGGAGTTGGAATCTTCACTATGATGAAACTGTTAAAAGAGTTTAATTTCATCGGAGACGATGAAGATGCTTGCATTTGCAAGAAATTAAGTGGGAGCGCTAGGACATGTTTCTAATACATTACGTGGAAGACATATTGTTGATTGGAAATGATGTATCTTATTATTGACACAGGTTAAGAATTTCATCTCGATGAAAGGCTTAGGCATAACCTGAATATTTGGCATCAATGTCTATATGGATAAATTGAGACGCTAATATGGTTGTGCCAGAAGTACATAGATGATATATTGAATGAGTTCAGTATAGAAACTACAAGAAAGGTTCTTGATTGCACAGGAAGGATGGAATAAAGATTCAAGTATTTTTATACTTGATATATAAAATCACAAAGAGTACTTTATCAATCATGTTGTGATGTGTACAAATCCAGATATGTCCTATGCTCTAAATGTTATGAGCGTATACCAGAATGATCCATAAGATGATTATTGGACGATAGTAATGATATTCTTATGATCTTTTAGAAGAACTAAGAATATATTATTTTGTATAAGTGACAAATAGATTGTTAGTTCACTGTAAAAGTATTACATTGATACTAGTTTTGTCACAAAGTACAAATTAAGTTTATCTCTATCTAAACTAAGGGTGGCAAAATATGATGGAAAGTAAGTTCCATCATGGATTTGGATGAGTTCCAAAGTTAAGACATTGTGACAGATACTACAACAAAAGGCTAAGTATATGACTGCTATAATAGCAGCAAAAGAGGGCATTTGTGTCAAGTAGTTTGTTATCAAACTAGGTGTGGTTCATAGCGGGATAGTACTATGAAGATATATTGTATGACAATATTATCAACATGTTTTAACCCCAAGGAACTAAAGGTCTCACCAAAGGACCAAATTTATACAAAGCCATCTCATTAGAGAATGAGTGATGTGTAGAGACACAAAGACATGCAATTACACACGGACCTGAAAGTGTCGGATCCGGCGATCAGTTGACCACTAGAAATCATGTAAATACAACACCAGAAAGTCATAGGTGTTGAATGCACAAAGGTTTGAAACTAGATTATTGCTAGTGCAAGTGGGAGACTATTGGAGATATGCCCAAGAGGCAATAATAAAATGGTTATTATCATATCTTCATGCTTATGATAAATGTTTACATACCATGCTATAATTGTATTAACCGGAAACATTAATAATTGTGTGATTTGTAAACATAAAAGAGTCCCTAGTAAAGCCTCTTGTTAAACTAGCTTGTTGGTTAATATATGATCATGGTTTCCTGATCATGAACATAGAGATGTCATTAACAACAGGGTCATATCATTAGGAGAATGATGTGATGGACATACTCCTATAGTTAAGCATAGCATAAAGATCAATTCATTTAATATAGTTCACTTGCTATAAGCTTTCTGATACATAGTAACCTAATTCCTTCGACCATGATATCATGCTGATCACCATCACCGGAAAGATGTTTGGATGACATCAAACACCACACCGTAACTGGGTGGCTATAAAGGTGGCATTGAGTGTTCGGAAAGTATGTGTTGAGGCACATGGATCAAGATTTGGGATTTGTCCATCCATATGACGGATAGATATACTCTGGGCCCTCTCGATGGAATGTCATCCAATTAGCTTGAAAGCATGTGACTGGCCCACAAGGGATCACATATCATGGGAACAAGAAAAGAGTACTTATTGGTAACGAGGTTGAACTAGGTATGCAGAGATACCGACGATCAAACCTCGGATAAGTAAAGTATCGTGAGACAAAGGGAAATTGGTATCGTATGTAAATGGTTCATTCGATCACGAAGTAATCGTAGAAATATGTGGGAGCCATATGAATTTCCAGATTCCTCTGTTGGTTATTGATCAGAGAAGAGTCTCGATCATGTCTGCATAATTCACGTACCGTAGGGAGACACACACTAGTAGAAAACAGGCTATCCATTCGCGCCCCCTCAGAGCATTAGTCCCGGTTGCGCCACCAACCAGGACTAATGCAGGCACGCGTCCCGGTTCGAGCGGGCACGGGGCCCGGAGGCATGCGTCCCGGTTGGTAAGGGGGCATACGTCCCGGTTGGAGCCAGCAACCGGGACTAAAGGTTTGTTCACAGCCACGTGGCGTGGCACGCACCTTTAGTCCCGGTTGGTGTCTCCAACCGGGATGTATGCTCCCGCCCTCTATAAAGGCAACGCCCCAGCCCCCTCTGCCTCCACTCTGTTTTTTCTCTTGGTGGAAGGTGTGAGGGGTGTGCTAGTTTTTTCTCCCCTATGCATGCATTCAAGGTGTTTGATGAAATGTTTGAATGAATAATCCCGTTCAATTTCTCATAGAACAAAAATATAGAAGGTGTCCGAGACGCACTTGAGCTTTCTCCTCTTTATTTCCCTCGATCGAGGTTAGCAATCTTATCTTTTCTCTGCCATTCATACAATGCATGAGTCGATGTGAATTGGTCATTTCACTATTTATGATGTCCTGTTTTTTGATAAACTTACTTATATGATGCAGATGAACGGTCGGGAATGGATGTACGGTGATCGGCGCGTAGCCGGGTATATGAAAGGCGTGGATAAATTTATCGATGTGGATACGGCAAACAAAGAGAATGGTTTTATACGTTGTCCATGTGTTCAATGTCGGAACAACAAGGAGTACTCTTCCTCGAAAATCATTCGCGGCCACCTGATTATGAAAGGTTTCATGCCCAACTATAATTGCTGGACCAAGCACGGGGAAAGAGGGGCTATGATGGAAGATGGTGAAGAAGAAGATGATGATAACAACTATCATCATATGTTTCCAGAATACAGTGATACTGCAATGGAAGACAATGGAGAGGAAGGAGGTGAAGAACGGGCATCAGATGACCCGGCTGATGAACTTGGTAGGGTCATTACTGATGCAAAGCGAGACTGTGAAACAGAAAATGAGAAGTTGAAGTTAGAGGGCGTGTTAGAAGATCACAAGAAATTGTTGTACCCAAATTGTGAAGATGGCAGCACAAAGCTCGGTACCACACTGGAATTGTTGCGATGGAAGGCAGAGTGTGGTCTAACTGACTCCTCATTTGAAAAGATGCTGAAAATAATGAAGCCGAAGTTTCCAAAACATAACGAACTTCCCGAGAGTACCTACGAAGCAAAGAAGACTCTTTGTCCTCTAGGATTAGATGTGCAAAATATACATGCATGCATTAATGACTGCATCCTCTACCGTGGTAAGGAGTATGAGAATTTAGATAAATGCCCGGTATGCAATGCATTGTGGTATTAGATCAGACGAGATGACCCTGGTGATGTTGAGGGAGAGCCCCTCCGGAAGAGGGTTCCTGCTAAGGTTATGTGGTATGCTCCTATAATACCAAGGTTGAAACGCATGTTTAGAAACAAAGAGCATGCCAGGTTGTTGCGATGGCACAAAGAAGATCGTAAGAAAGATAGGAAGTTGAGACACCCTGCTGATGGGTCACAGTGGAGAAAAACCGAGAGAGGTTTTCCAGACTTTGCAGGTGACGCAAGGAACTTATGGTTTGGTCTAAGTACGGATGGCATGAATCCTTTTGGGGAGCAGAGTTGCAGTCACAGCACCTGGCCCGTGACTCTATGTATCTACAACCTGCCTCCTTGGTTGTGCATGAAGCGTAAGTTCATTATGATGCCAGTGCTCATCCAAGGCCCGAAGCAACCGGGCAACGACATTGATGTGTACCTTAGGCCATTAGTTGAAGAACTCTTACAGTTGTGGGGCAAATCAGGTGTACGTGCGTGGGATGAGAACAAACAGGAGCCATTTGATCTACGAGGGTTGTTATTCGTAGCCATCAATGATTGGCCTGCTCTTAGTAACCTTTCAGAACAGACAAACAAGGGATATAAGGCATGCACACACTGTTTAGATAAGACTGAAGGTACATATTTGCATAAATGCAAGAAGGTTGTGTACCTGGCGAATTGGCGATTTCTTCTGACCAATCATCCCGTAAGAAAGAAAGGCAAGAATTTCAAAGGTGAGGCAGATCACCGGAAGAAGCCTGAACTCCCTGCTGGTGATGATGTATTTGGTATGGTTAAGGACATAGAAGTAATCTTTGGAAAGGGTCCCGATGGTCAATCAGTTCCGAACGACGTCGCTACAGGACACGCACCCATGTGGAAGAAGAAATCTATATTTTGGGAGCTGCCATATTGGAAAGTCCTGCGTGTCCGCTCATCAATCGACGTGATGCACGTGACGAAGAATCTTTGCGTGAACCTTCTAGGATTCCTAGGCGTGTATGGGAAGACAAAAGATACACCAGAAGCACGGGAGGACCAACAAATTATGAAAGACCCAAAGAACATGCATACACATAACAAGACGGATAAAGGGCGTCACTTAAGTCGTGCCAGCTATGCTCTTACCAAAGCAGAGAAGGAAATCGTTTTTCAAGTCCTTTATAGTATCAAGGTGCCGTCGAGCTTCTCATCTAATATAAAGGGGATAATAAATATAGCAGAGAAAAAGTTCCAAAACCTGAAGTCTCATGACTGTCACGTGATTATGACACAGTTGCTTCCGATTGCATTGAGGGGGCTTCTACCGGAAAATGTTCGAGTACCCATTGTGAAGCTGTGTGCATTCCTCAATGCAATATCTCAGAAGGTAATCAATCCAGATATTCTGCCAAGGTTACATAAGGATGTGGTACAATGTCTTGTTAGTTTTGAATTGGTGTTCCCACCATCCTTCTTCAATATTATGACGCATCTCCTGGTTCACCTAGTGGAAGAGATTGCAATTCTCGGTCCGGTATTTCTGCACAATATGTTCCCCTTTGAGAGGTTCATGTTAGTCTTAAAGAAATATGTTCATAACCGTGCTAGACTAGAAGGAAGCATCTCCAAGGGATATGGAACAGAGGAGGTCATTGAGTTTTGTGCTGAATTTATTCCTGACCTTAAGCCGATTGGTGTTTCTGACTCGCGGCATGAGGGAAGACTAAGTGGAAAAGGCACGCTGGGAAAGAAAGCAATGATATGTAGGTACGGGGATTCTTTCACTAAAGCACACTACACAGTTGGCAGCTCCGTATACATAATAATTCCACCTTGGCAGCTCCGTATATCGAGGAACACAAGAATATTGTATGCTCCAAAAACCCGGGGAAGCCTGAATCATGGATTACAGATGAACACATGAAGTCTTTCGGTGGTTGGATGCGGACACATCTCTTGAATGACACTACTGTTGGAGATCAGCTATACTTGTTGGCCGCGTCACCATCTTCTACTGTATTGAATTTCCAAGGGTACGAAATAAATGGGAATACATTCTACACGATCGCCCAAGATAAAAAGAGCACCAACCAAAATAGTGGTGTCCGCTTTGATGCAATAGACAAGAATGGACAAAAGGACACATATTATGGCTACATAGAGGAGATATGGGAACTAGACTATGGAGTCTCTTTTAAGGTCCCTTTGTTTCACTGCAAATGGGTCAACCTGAATGGGGAAGGGGTAAAGATAGACCAGTTGACGGAATGACAACAGTGGATCTCAACAATCTTGGTTATAGAGATGAACCATTCGTCCTAGACAATGATGTGTCTCAGGTTTTCTATGTGAAGGACATGTCCTCCAGACCGAAAAAAAGAAAAAATATGCAAACGAATACATCATATGATGAGCCAAAGCGTCACATAGTTCTTTCAAGGAAAAGAAACATCGTGGGAATCGAGGACAAGACAGACATGTCAGAAGATTATGCATTCAACGATTATGCAATTTCACTTGAAAACCTGTTTCGGTATCTAGTGAAATAAATTCCTGCGCTTGTTTATTCTTTCGGCATGAAACTTTTGCTCCAATTGGATGTCGGTGTCTCTTAACTGTGTCACCCTACGGTTCGTGAATAATGCGGACATGATCGAGACCCCTCTCGGATCAATAATCAGAAGCGGGATCTGGAGACCCATACTGACTCCCACACATTCAACGATGACTTTCTTGTGATCATCGGAACCTTTTATGCTAGTATCTTAATCCCTTTGTTTCACGATATATTACATGTCCGAGATTCGATCATCGGTATCTCCATACCTAGTTTGATCTCGTTACCGACATGCACTCTTTTCTCGTTCCCGTGATATAACATTCTAGTGATCAAATCACTTGCTTGCAAGCTAATCAATGTGATATCACCGAGAGGGCCCAGAGTATATCTATCCGTCATTGGGATGAACAAATTCCACTCTCGATCCATGAGCCTCAACATCACACTTTATTAGTTCTGAATCCATCTTTATAATCACCCTGTTACGGTGTGACGTTTGATGTTATCAAGAAACTCTTCCGGTGTTAGTGATTGACATGATCTCATGGTCTAAGGATTAGGATCACTTCGTAAGTTGTTATAGCAATATAAACTCAATGACTTTGATCGTAATGCTATACTTTGGATGAATGTTCATCACACCATTACACTAATGTTGTGATCCCCTTATCAACAACATCCAATGTCCATGATCAGGAAACCTTGATCATCTTGTTAATCAACGAGCTATTTTATGAGAGAGGCATAACTAGAAACTTTCTGTTTGTTTATTAAACACACATGTATTAACGTTTCCGTATTAATACAATTATAGCATGCAAAATAAACATCTATCATATACTTGGAATACACATAATAAACACTTTATTATTGCCTCTCAGGGCATATTCCCTTCAGTCTCCCACTTGCACTAGAGACAATAATCTAGTTACATAGTGATAAATCTAACACCCATTGAGTTCTGGTGTTGATCATGTTTTGCTCTAGGGAGAGTTTTAGTCAACGGATCTGCTACATTGAGATCCGTATGTACTTTACAAATATTTATATCTCCATCCTTGACATGCTCGCGGATGGAGTGAAACCGGCGCTTAATATGCTTGGAATGCTTGTGAGACCTTGGTTCTTTGGCATTGGCAATGGCACCATTGTTGTCACAATAGATCACCATTGGGTCCAACGTGTTTGCAACCACTCCTAGTTCGGATATGAACTCCTTCATCCAAACTGCTTCCTGAGCCGCTTCTGAAGCAGCAACATATTTGGCCTCCGTTGTTGATCCCGCTACCACAGGTTGTTTGGAGCTCCTCCAACTCACTGCTCCGCCATTCATGAGAAATACGTATCCGGATTGAGACTTAGAGTCATACGGATCGGTGTCAAAGCTAGCGTCAACATAACATTTAGCGACGAGCTCTTCTTCACCTCCGTATACAAGAAACATATCCTTAGTTATTCATATACTTGGAAAATAAACATGCAAAATAAACATCTATCATATACTTGGAATACACATAATAAACACTTTATTATTGCCTCTCAGGGCATATTCCCTTCAGCACCAGCCTCGTCGACTCTCCCCGCCGGGTCCTCTGCTACGGCAGAAAATGCGGCGTTTTCTCATCCACGGTAGTAATTCCGGCTGTTTCTCTAGCACGGCAGGCTACCGCTGCAGGAAATCCTATTGTTTCTCTGCCACGGCAGACCTTTGTCGCGCCCCATGCGCGCCCTCGGCCTGCCGCCACGCACCGTTCCTTTGCCATGGCAGGGTCAACCGCCTCCTCGACAGCCTCCAGTGGGGTCACCGACCTCCCGCAGACGTGCTCCGGATGCCAAGTGCGTCCCGTGGACAGGCTAAAGCTCTCAGCTATGGACTGCATCATCGACACGGTCCCCACCCCTTCCACCAGGAGATGCATGATCCTCAGTGGCATGCTGCCATGACCGCTGAGTACTAGGATCTTGTCGACAACGACACTTGTTCACTCGTTCCTCGCCCTCTGTGCGCCTACGTCATCACCGACAAGTGGATCTATCATCAGATGTTCCACTCTGATGGCACTCTTGCCCGCAACAAGGCGAGATGGGTCGTTCGTGGGTACTCTCAGCGCCCCGGAATCGACTACGAGGAGACCTTCAACCATGTTGTCAAGCCTGCTATGAGCCGTCTCGTTCTTCATATTGTTGTCTCAATATCTTGGCCCATCCGGCAGCTTGATGTCAAGAATGCGTTTATTCATGGCTCCCTGGATGAGGTGGTCTACTGTTAGCAACCTCCTGGTTTTGTATCTACTTTCCCGAACACTTTTTCTATTGTTTCTCCTCTAATTTGTGTGATTTGGATATAACTAACACGGACTAACGCTGTCTTCAGCAGAATTGCTTTGGTGTCTCGTTTTTGTGCAGAAAATCAACTTTTAGGAAAAATCCCAGAAAATATGCCAAAAATCCTATTTTCCTAGAAGACTCACGGAGCTAGAAGATAGAGGGGAGAAAAGACCCGAGGGGCCCACACCACCCCTAGGCATAGGCTAGGCCTAGCCGTGCCAGGGCATGGTGTGGCTGCCTCGGACTTCGACTCGACCCTTCCTTTCGCCCACATATACCCTCTAACCTTAAAACACCCCGGGGGGGTCGAAAATTTCCAGATAAGAGTTCCCATATGCCGCCACCACCAGAAGCCGAGATTCGGAACTAGAAACTCCATTCTGGCACCCTGTCGGGATGAGGAATTGGAGGAGATCATTGTCATCATCATCACTGACGCCTCTACATCAACCATCCTTGATTCCCCCATCCATGTGTGAGTAATTCCCCATAGTAGGTTATGGGGATGGTAGGGATTGGATGAGATCACTCATGTGATTGCATAAGATTGTTAGGTCATGGTGCCTAGTATCTATTGTTAGTGCTTTTTGACATTGTTACAACTTGTTGTCTTAATGCTTCTCACTAGGGCCCGAGTGCCATGATCTCACATCTGAACATGTTATTGATTCATGATGATATTATTGTTTGTGATCTTACCTGCAAGTTGTGTACACATATCATTATCCGGAACCCGAGGCCCTGAAGTAATAGCAACTGAGATAACCGAAGGGGATGGTTGTGATCTAAGGATCACGTGTGTTCATGGAGTGTTAATGCTTTGCTCTGGTGCTCTATTAAAAGGATCATCTTAATTGCCAGTAGATTCCCTTGAGGCCCCGCTGCAAACGGGCTGGCGGGATAAAAGATGTTGTGCAAGTTTCTCATTGCGAGCACACACGACTATATACGGAACACATGACTATGGTTACTTAGTACTTGGATGCTTTATCTTTATTATCTGTAATGCCTTTGTCTTGATTATTACATGAATTGTCTTATCCATGCAACGCATGTCCATCCATCCCTATGCCTACCGTATTTTAATCCTGCTGTTTATTACAATTGCTACTGCTGTTCTTATTTTACTGCTGCTGTTATTTTGCTACTACTAATACAAAACTATTGCTACTGATAAACTAGTGCGACCAAGACTATTTCCAGGTGCAGCTGAATTGACAACTCATCTGTTAAGGCGTATACATATTCTTTGGCTCCCCTTGTGTCGAATCAATAAATTTGGGCTTTACTTCCCTCGAGACTATTGCGACCCCCTATACTTGTGGGTCATCAATAGCCCTACTAGGCGTCTTGATCTATCTCTATAGATCTTTATGCCTAATATGTATGACGCTTCACCTAGGTACTTCATTGAAAATTTGCTGCTTAGATAACTTTTAACATTGTTTAAAAGATCTACATCATTTCCGATCAGTAATATGTCATCCACATACAATATCAGAAAAGCCACATTGCTCCCACTCACTTTCTTGTAAATACAAGCCTCTCCATAAGTTTGGACAAATCCAAACTCTTTGATAACCCCATCAAAGCGGAGATTCCAACTCTGGGATTCTTGCTTCAGTCCATATATGGATCACTGAAGCTTAATACCTTGTCAGCATCCTTAGGATCGATAAAACCCTTTGGTTGTATCATATGCAACTCTTATTCAATGTTGCCATTGAGGAACACAGTTTTGACATCCATCTGCCATATCTCATAGTCGAAATATGCAGCAATTCCTAACATAATCCTAACTGACTTTAGCATCACTACAGGAGAGAAAGTCTCATCATAGTCAACTCCTTGAATTTTTCAAAACCCCTTTGCGACAAGTCAAGCTTTATAGACAGTTACGTTACCATCAGCATTATTTTTCTTTTTAAAATCCATTTGTTCTCCACGGCCTTTCGGTCGTGAGGTAAGTCCACCAAGGTCCAAACCTGGTTTTCGTACGTGGATTCCATCTTGGATTTCCTGGATTCTAGACATTTGTTGGAATCTGGGCTCATCATCACTTATTCATACGTCACAGGGTCATCTATTTCATCAACCGTAAAATTCATAACAGGATTTCTGTAAAGTTCAGGAGCTGCACGCGTCTTTCTTGACCTGCGAGGTTTGGTAGTATTCTCTTTCAGAGTTTCATGATCATTATCATTAGTTTCATCTTCATTCGGTGAAGTCAACTCCGGAACAACTTCTGACGCTGCGCTACTTGCCATACTACACACCTTCGAGTTCTACCTTCCGACCACACACACCTTTCCCGAGAAACTCTTTTTCTACAAAGGATTGGCATCGAAAACCTTGCCCTCGGATCTGTGATAGAAGGAATACCCAATAGTTTCCTTAGGGTATCCAATGAAGACGCATTTTCCCGCTTTGGGTTCGGTTTTATTAGGCTGAAGTTTCTTCATATAAACATTGCATCCCCAAACTTTAAGAAATGACAACTTAGGTTTTTTTCCAAACCACAATTCATACGGTGTCTTCTCAACGGATTTAGATGGTGCCTGATTTAAAGTGAATGCAGAAGTTTCTAGTGCATAACCTCAAAAATACAGTGGCAAGTCAGTCAGAGACATCATAGATCGAACCATATCTAATAAAGTACGATTCCGATGTTCCGACACACCATTTCGCTATGGTGTTTCGGCAGGTGTGAGTTGTGAAACTATTCCACACTCTTTCATATGTGTGCTAAACTCGTAACTTAGATACTCACCTCCACGATCAGATCGTAGAAATTTGATCTTTCTATTACGATGATTTTCCACTTCATTCTAAAATTCCTTGAACTTTTCAAAGGTTTCAGACTTCTGTTTCATCAAGTAGATATAACCATATCTACTCAAATCATCCGTGAAAGTAACAAAATAACAATATCCACCTCACGCCGACACACTCATTGGACCATATACATCAGAATGTATGATTTCCAATAAATTCGTCGTCCGTTCCATTGAAAGTAAAACGGCATTCTAGTCATCTTTCCCATAAGGCATGGCTCACATGTATCAAGTGATTCCAAAAGTCCATCTGAATGGAGTTTGTTCATGCGTTTAACGCCAATATGACCTAGACGGCACTACCACATATATGCGGATATATCATCATCAAGTTTAATCCTTAGCATCAAAATTATGAATTTGTGTAACACTATTATCGAGATCCAACAGAAATAAACCATTCATCACAGGTGCATGAGCATAAAATATATTATTCATATAAATCGAACAACCTGTCACATCCCAAGATTTTCCAAATCTTGTAATGTGAAAATAAATGAATAAAACAAAACTTTGTTTGATTTTCAAGACCAGAAGAAAACTTTTTGAATTTAAATGGAACCTCAAACCCATTTGAATCAAATAAAGTCCTAAAGGGATTTAAAAAAATAAACATTTTAAATAAAGGAAAACAAAATATTTTGGAAATACTATTTTTGATCATTAAAATAAAAGGATTTGGTATCCAATTGAAATAAAAGTTTTATAGATAAGGATTATTTTATAAAGCCAAATTAAACCTTGACCAAACTTTGGAATTAAAACATTTTGTTTTGAATAAAAATAGTAAAAGTTTATTTAAATAAAATAATGAGGATTTAATATCCAATTTTTATTTAAGTAAAGGTTTTTCCCATTTTAAATAAACACCAAAACTTATTATTTTGTTTTAAATAAGTTTTCTAAGTATTTTATATTCACAAATAAAATCTACTAAAATGTTTTGGCTTTATATTGGATTTCAAAATAAATATCTCAATAAAATAAATCCTAATTGTTATAATAATGAAAGTCTATTATATTTACTTGATAATAGACTCTAAAATGTTATTTGTTTTAAAAAAAAATTTCCAAATATTCTTTATTTCCAAATAAACCTACTGATTTAGATTTGAAAGTGTTTGGATTTTAAATGAAGATTATATTAATTAAAACAAACCCTATATTATTAAATAACTAAAATATCCATTTTATTTAAATTAAAGAATGGATCTTAAAAGAATAAAATTATTATTTTATTTTGGATTTGGATTATGTTGACAAACAGAACCAAATTCAAAGTGTAAAGTTGAGTGTTGTTTGAATTGTTTGATTTGTTTGAATGTTTGAATAATTGATATGAATTTCAAAACAGAAATAGTTTTGGGAAATAGAAAAGTGTTTAGACAGAAAAAAAAAATAGTGCAACAGACCCAGAAGCCCAACAAGGCCCAACAAGCCAGCCCAGCTCCCCTCTCCCACGACGAAGCGTTTTCTACTCATTCCCAGGCCCGCAAAGCCACTGACTGGTGGACCTATCCCCACTCCAATCACCTCGCTGACAGAGGACCCCACTTGTCACTGTTCTTCTTCCCACCCACACGACCTTTTCTCCCTCCTTCGACACCGCTCCTGCCGATGATTTCGCGGCCTTAATTCTCTTTAACTCGACCACCGTTACCAGCTTTGATCACGCAGGTTGAAACGCCCAAGCCTCCTCTATAATTCCCCTCTGACACCTCGCACTGGCACGCCTTAGACCGCCCTCAATTCCTCCCCGAGCACCCTCTGCTCCGACGAGCTTCTATATCCGATTCCGGCCAACACCGCAAAGCCCGATCCTCCTCGACCTAGCACACTTCTTCCCTACTCCCAGACGCTTCTCCCCATGCCCTTCCTTCAACCGCGGGCGCCTCGGAGCGTCGGCTTCAACAAGCTCCGACAGCGTCACCATCCGTTTCTACTCCGGCGACAACTTTCAGGTGAACCAGACCGCCCCGACCCCTCTCATTCACGCACACAGCATCGCCTTGCTCTTGCGCATCTGAATGTGCTTCTGTTTTGCCTTAGGGCGATCTGCAGTGACGACTCCTACCGCCACCACCGTCTGCTTCATCTCCGGCGAAGCCCACAGGTAGTATCTGACCACCCCGCGCCTCCTCGTTCACACTCCCTCACTCGCCACACTTTTCTGCATATAACCGCATCGTTGTTTTGCTTCGGGATGACCCACAGCGTCGCCCTCGACCGCGGACAGAACCACCCGATGCCGACCTCCACTCCGGCGAGGAATTACTGCAGACCCTGAGCGCCCCGCGACCAACCGATCACGCCCCGAGCAACACCTCGGCCTCCCGATCACGGTGAGCGTTCTCACCTAGTACCTTGCTTCCTAGAACCGCCGATAGCCGCAGCCAGACCGTCGCCGCCGCGCGCAGCCACCGAGCGCCGCCGGAATTTGGCAAGCATGCTAGTGACCGTTAGATTTAGATCTAACGTATAGGAAAGAAAGTGGGCGAAGGGGTATCGAGCAACCAGCGCTGTGCGATTCCACTTAGATCCAACGATCCAGAGAGATCGATCCACCCGAACCGGTACCGACCAGTTAAAACACGCCGCGTGTCACCTATTTCGTTTTAAAAGAAATTTGAAAACAGATTTATTTGCAAACTTCAAACCCTTATATCTTTGGATCCGCACGTCCAAATTTTACAAATTTTATGTCGTTGGATTCAGGAGAACAAACCCTAGCCAACTGTGGCCTTAGTTTAGAAAATAGTACCTGTTAACTTGTATGAATTTGCAGAAACATTTGTGTACTTGTTTAGAGTAGAAAAATTGTTTAAAATTGATTTTAGGATTAAAACTTTTGCAAAATGGTTTTTAGTGACCATACTGACCCTAGGAACTAACCCTTGGTGTTAAAAATGATTTTGGTAAAATATAGGCTGAATTATTTAACTTAACCATTTTCTAACCAAATAAACTCAATGATTTTATTATGAAAATGTTTTTGCAAGGAAAACTTTGGGAAAATGTTTTGGACCAAACTTACTGACCCAAAACACCAGGCCTTGCCAAGGGAAACTCACTTGGTGAAAAACCTAAAGTTTTGCTTTGATAAGAATAATTTTCACCACATAAAATGATGAATGAATTTTAAAATGGTCTTGAGATAAAACCTATTTACAAATGACCTTGCCATTTTGGTAAATGACCAATTTAGAGCTTTACAAAGTTATAAGCCTAGTGGAGACCTTCCTTGTAAATAAAACCATCTTAAGCCTGTTCCCATACATGACTTAGAATCCCTGCTTTGTGTATGTGAAATGTTGTTTGTATATTGATTTGGAATGCTACTTGATACTATGATTGCTTGATTGACTTGTAGTGAAATTAGCAAAGAGTGAGTCTAGCAAGATCAAGAAGTAAACTCTCATTCCCTACCAAAAAGGCAAGTTACACTCTCATACAAAAGTCCTACTATTTTCATTATACTTAGTGGATTTGAAAACATGCATGAAAATGATTTATACTTATGCTATGCTAAATCCTAATAGGATGCCCTTACTTTCCTTAGAGAAAATCTTGTAGTTGTACATGCTTAGCCATGCTATATGCTATATTTTGAAAAAGAGATACATGTTGAGATTTTACAAAGGTTGAGAAAATGACTTGTGTTTTACATAATAAAACAAGGACTCAATGAACCACCTAGGTGGAGGATACTTGAAGTTTTGGAGAAGGTGGCAACAAAAGGAACCATGTCTATGGCAATCACTTTGTGTTGTGCTCCAAATGAAAACCACCTAGGAAACTTAGAGATTGAACATGTTTCTCCAATTGTGGCTTTCGTGTGCAACCACATGCTATTATGGCTCTGGCTTAGTCAATTACATTAGGAAGACCCATTGTCTTTAGTTACTGGACATGGGGATCTGGAATGCTTCATGGGGGCTGAAGACAAAGCTAGCAATGATGTGTGGGAGGACCTTTTGGAAAGACTTCGTCACATTCTCAATCTGCCAGTACTCCATCTTGGTGAGCACTAATCCAGTAGGCCGCTAGTGGCAAAAGGATGGGATTGTGACATGTGGGTAAAGTGTACTCCTTCTGCAGAAGTTAATAAAATCTAAGTACTTAGCCGTGTCCCCGGTTATGGACAATACTGAGCAACTAAAGTTTGAACTATGGGAGATCTCGACATTCCAACTTCTAATATAAAAACTTGATGCCCTTGTGTGTCTACCAAGGAATTCAAAGAGATTTTATTAAACTTGTTGCACTTGGGGTTACCAAGGTGCTCAAGAGCATGATGTACTTGGGGTTACCAAGGAACTCATGAGTTTTGATAAAACTTGTTGCACTTGGGGTTACCAAGGTGCTCAAGAGATTTTGACAAGGATTTGAACACTTGAGTTTCTACCAAGGAGTTCAAGGAACTTGGAAAAGAAATTTGACAAAGGACTTTAAAACCCTTTTGAAAAGATAGGATAAAATATTGCTTTATGCAAATAAGCCTTAAACTCTACTTAGCCAAATATGCATATAATGATAGGATCCACTCTTACTATACATAAAAGTGAAGCTTGCCAATACAATTCAAAATGTATTGACCCTTGTGGCTGTAACTTGAAATGTTGCAGGTTGATTGTTTTTAAATGAAGATTGTTTGATTGACTAGGACTACAAAGTCTACAACCAACATCTGCCTGTGGCACTTTGAAGATGAAGGACCCATGACTATAATTATTCCGCTGCAATGTATTGTAATAGCCAAATGAGCTAAGTTTGATGTAATAAACTTATATTATTCCTGGTTATAAATTTATATTATGACCTTTGTATCTTGATATTACATCTTAACTGTGGATGCTAGCTATTGATCCAGGGACTAGCATTGTAAACACAGGAGGAACCTAACTTATTGGGTTGGGACCTCTACACAACCATTCTTTTCAGATTTAAACGAATAACCACTTCGCATCAAACACGATCCAGATACAATGTTCATTCTTAGTGTAGGCACCAAATAACAATTATTTAGGTTTATAACTAATCCTGATGGTAAGTGGAGAGGCGGTGTTACGAAGGCGATCACATCAACGCTTGATCCATTGCCGACACGCATGTTGACCTCACCCCTTGCTAGCGGTCGCTTGTTCCGCAGCCCCTGATTCGAGTTACAAATGTTAGCATCTGATCCGGTATAAAATACCTAGGTGCTACTGCGAGTACTAGTGAAGTACACATCAATAACATGTATATCATATATACCTTTGTTTGCCTTTCCGGCCTTCTTGTCTACCAAATACTTGGGGCAGTTGTGCTTCGAATGGCCAGTCCCCTTACAATAATAGCACTCGGTATAAGACTTAGGGCCAGCTCGGGATTTCTTTTCAGGTGCGGCAACCAATTTTCCGCCCTTCTTTCTCTTCTGTTTACCCTTCCTATCTTTCTTGAAACTGATGGTATTATTGATCATCAACACTGGATGTTCTTTCTTGATCTCCACATCTGCAGTCTTAAGCATTGACAGAAGCTTGGGGAGAGACTTCTTCATGCCCTGCATGTTATAGGTCATCAAGAAGCTCTTGTAGCTAGGTGGCAGAGATTGGATAACACGCTGTATGCCTAAGTAAATGGGAATCGATATGCCCAAGGATAGAAGCTTATCAACGTACCCAGACATTTTGAGTACATGCTCACTAACAAAGATGTTCTCTTCCATCATGCAGCTAAAGAACTTTTTAGAAGCATTATAACTCTCTACAGCAGCATGGGTATCGAAAATCATTTTCAATTCACCCATTGTATCAAAGGCATTGCCGTTTTCGAAATGCTTTCGAAGTTTTGGATCTATCCCATATAGTATGCTGCAATGAACTAAGTTGTGGTCCTCCTGATGAGTCTGATAGACGTTCTTTTCCTCGTCAGGGCCTCAGGGGCATCATCAAGTGGTGGGGGCCTACCGGCGCTTCTAGCACATATTGCTTTTGTGCAGCAGAGAGGAGAATGCTCAAATTCGTAGATCAATTTGTAAAGTTGCTACCATTCATCGCAAGTTTCTCTTTCTCCGTGAACACATTGAAATTAAAAGCAGGTGGTTCCATCTACAACAGAATTTATAAAGTTTAGACTAACTTTATGATAGATCGAGTTTAACTAATCCAAATTATGAATGAACTCCCACTAAAAAACGATGTCCCTCATGCCTTTTTAGTGATTACATGAACCAAATCCATTACACCAAGTCTGATCATCATGTGAGTTAGTGTAGCTTCAAAGGGGAGCATCTATATGAGAATCATATCAACATATGACTCATGCTTAACCTTTCAGTCCGTGTTCCTAGGCCATGTTTGTACATGTTAGGCACGCAAAGTAAGAAC
This sequence comes from Avena sativa, assembly GCA_916181665.1. NCBI lineage: Eukaryota > Viridiplantae > Streptophyta > Magnoliopsida > Poales > Poaceae > Avena > Avena sativa. The sequence continues at coordinate 485,212,838 of OV702283.1, forward strand.
CTTAGTATTTAGCATGTGTAAACCTGTCTTACAACCGACATATGTTCGTGGATTCAAGAACACCCGATCATCACGTGATGTCTTGAAGCGACGAAACATAATCGGTGCATACTTAAGGGAGAACACATTTTTATCTTGACTAAGATTACTTATTCATCTAGATCAAGTACCATGTAGTACTACTGACACTACTAAGGTAGTTTTTGTTATCGTTGTGCAGATTAGTGCATGTCTTAACTTTCCCCAAGAACTTTCTTTGAGTAATATCCAAGTATTTCAAACATCAATTATGTTTTCTTTATGGATTGTTGATTTATCTTCTCTCGTATTTTTTCATTGAGATACTAGTGTAACTTCGTAACCAACCATGTATTACAGAGGAAGCTGGCGAGGTAGGGAGTGGAGTCGCGTTCGGCAAGGCCTCCTGTCAGCTTAAAAGCCCCTGCCACCAGCGCTGCTACAATTCAGGTCGGTCAAATTGGATGGGTCAATCATTTTCCTAGACAAGAGCTTGCATCTTTATTCCCCTCTTTCTCCCCCCACCAACACCGTCTCTCTGCTCCCTTGCCTCTCGCCGATCTAAATAGGGCACCGCTGCGCGGGCGAGAGCTAGAGCAGCTGGACCACGCGATGAGGTCGGAGCCGCGCCGGGACATGGCCATGGTGGAGCTTGAGGCGGCTTGCACTTGGGGGGGGGGGCGCAGGTTCTTCCTCCTTCCTACCCAGCCCCTGTCGCTCCTACTCTTCCTCCTACCTACCCAACCCATGTCGCTCCTACTTGTTGGATTGTTAGGCATAATTTCCACGATTAATTCCAGAATATAAATCATGACAGCAACAACTACAATCACGTGAACCTCTAACATACTAGATGTATTGGTCAACATGAATAGTAGCAGCTCATACACACTAACAGCCATAGTAAAACAACAGAACTGTTGGCGGTGTACATACTGATCGGTTGTCGACGTAGTCGTCGATGGTGCAGTAGCCTGACGAAGAAGTCGGCGTTGATCTACAGAAGGTGTGAACAATAATAGCAAAATTGTTGTTCAGAGACATTGTTTGTGGAACAAGAAAACTGAAGAAGGTGAAAAATGTAATTCCCTTGCTGGTTGGGATATGATCTGCAGGCCGAAAAGTAAAGGAGGTGTTGGCATCCTTAACCTTAGAATCCAAAATGAAGGCCTGTTGCTTAAATTGCTGCATAAGTTTTATAATAAGGATGACACACCCTGGGTCTCCCTGGTCTGGAATGCATATTACATCAACACTGTTCCTCATGATTCTGGGCCTTGTGGCTGTTTCTGGTGGAGAGATGTCTCTAGACTTTCACATTTATTCAGAGGGATAGCTAAAAGTGCTATTGGTAATGGGGCTAGTACACTGTTTTGGAAGGACCAGTGGCAGGACACTATCTTAGAAGAGAGCCACCCTATTATTTACTCCTATGTAAGGAATGAAGATATATCTGTCCAAGAGTTCTTAACAGCAGACAGTTTAGCACATCTCTTTTATCTTCCTTTGTCACCTGAAGCACTAGCTGAATTGAGAGCAATTCAAAATAGTTGCAGAGAGATACAACTAAGAGAGCATTCACATGACACTTGGAGTTATGTTTGGGGGGCCAAAGCTTTCACTTCCAACAAATATTACCAGTATAACTTCAGAAACATAAACCCACACATATCCTTCAAATGGCTGTGGAAATCAAAGTGCACTGCAAAAGTGAAGTTCTTTGGATGGCTGGTTCTATCTGACAGACTGAATACAAGAAACATGCTCAGAAGAAGGCATTATGCACTTGTGACTGGATATGACTGTTTAATGTGTAGTCATAATTTTGAAGAAACAATTGAACACGTGCTTTTTCACTGCCCCTTCAGTCAAGCTTGCTGGGATTCAATTAACATCTCTTGGTCTATGGATAACTCTAGACTTAAGATCATTGAGTAGGGGGAAAAAGCTGGAATAAATAGTTGTTTATGGAAATTACCTTGCTTGGATCCTGGAACATCTGGAAAGAGAGAAACAACCTCTGGTTTAATAACATACAACCCTCAGTTCAGGCTTGGAAGTCAAGATTGGTTGCTGATCTGTCACTGCTGATTCATAGGACAAAGGAGGATTTACACCCACTCATCAAGAGCATTATTCATAGTTTGTAAATCTTTTTTGAGATCCAGGACCTTTCTAACCTGTCTTTTGGAGATCTTTTTCTCCTTATGTAAATATGTAACCTTACAGACACTGATTTATTATTAATGAAAATGAGGCAGTAGGAGCCTTTCCTACTGTTATTACCCTCAAAAAAAAGTCGGCATTGAAGACGACACACACGAGGTCCGGCTTGACGACCGAGGAGACGCACCGTGATGATGAACTTGAGAAGTCGCGTGGAGCGCTTCCCAAAAACCTTATTCGCCCTCTCCCGTACAGGATCGCAAAGGCGAGTGGTTCCGGAGACCTGCTCTCCCGACCGCCAGTGCACGCCGGCAAGCGGGATGGAGTAGACTACGGTGGCGGCACAAGCAGAGAGGATGGCAAAACCCTAGATTGGTTTGGTGTCGTACGTTGTGGAAGACGCACATGCGTTTATATACAGCGGCTCAGAAATCCCGTACAGGACACGAAGTGGACCAAGCCTATGTCACGCATGTTCGGGTCGATTACAGATAGCCCACGATCCGGGAGCGACCCGAATCCACGTTGACACGTCTGTCTAACCGCACATATTTTCCTGAGCAGCAAAATAAAGCTCGGCTCGGCGAGATTTCCGCAACCCGCGGCGCGCGCGTCGTGACGAGACGAGACGAGGCGAGCGTGCGAGCGGCGGCATCGTCGGAGGAGGAGCGCGCGTGTAGCTCTCTTATTGTCACTCACTTACAAAGTGGTGCAACACTCCACCTTATAAGGTGGTGCAACTCTCCTTCAACTTTCCATGTGGGACTAAACTTTAGCTCCCACTACTCTTGCCACACACATGTGAGCTTCCACCAACTTGGGCCAAATCACATATGGGCTTCCACATACATGGGCTTTGAGATTTAGGGAAAATCTGAAATCACACATGGGTCTAATGATTTAGCCCATTATTTCTAACAATCCCCCACCAGATCTCAAATGCCCATTTGAAGATTTGCCAATCCTTGCTACTTGTTTATATACCAGTGTTTCAGCAGAGACTGTTAAGTTGAACTTCCGCCTAGAATCTTGAACTACGTCTATCAACAACTTGAACAATGGACGAACCTTGAATTGAAAGTTTGGTGCCAATAGATTTCACTCAAAATCATAACTAGTACCTGGCTGCCAGTAGCCTACCCCGTGGGTTGGAGCATATGCGTCATACTCCCTGGTCTCTTCATGAGTTTACTAGAGATCACCCAAGTCTCATAGACCGCGACGTTTACAGTCGAGCTCATATAGGTGTGTTCTTTCAAGAATTCCCCGTAGGACGGCATCTTTGCTAATTAAAGCCAATAGAAACACATTAAGGCATGTTGCCAACCCGCCTTACAGATTATGAGAGTTATGCATCTTCACATAGAGAGGGTTACAAAATACTCTCCTCAGTCCACCCACTATCTTGTTCTTCCCAGGTCCTAATTTACGGGATCTCCGATCACATAGGTTGGGTTACCAATAGGTGTGACATCCATGGGTCTCAACCCCATCTCCCTCGATGCATTTTCTATCACATTTCATGATAGTCCCTTTGTAAAGGGATCTTCCATGTTTTTGTCTATTTGAATATACGTAACAGTTATTACTCCGGAGTTTCTCAATTTCCTGACAGACTTCAAACGTCTCTTCACGTGTCTTGATGACTTCGCGTTATCCTTAGAATTGTTCACTTTGACAATAACAGTTTGGTTGTCACAATTCAAAAGGATTACCGACATAGGTTTCTCACCCATAGGCAAGTCCATCAAGAGCTCACGCAGCCATTCTGACTCAACAGTGGCTGTGTCTAAAGCAGTAAGTTTTGCTTCCATAGTTGACCTCGTCAATATGGTCTGTCTACGGGATCTCCATGACACCTCACCACCTCCAAAGGTAAACACATACCCGCTCGTGGCGTAGAGTTCATCAATGTCAGAGATCCAGTTCGAATCACTATATCCTTCAAGCACAGGAGGGTGCCCAGAATAGTGAATCCCATAGCTCATTGTACCACATAGATAGCGCATGACCCTTTCAAGTGCATGCCAATGGTCAATACCCGGGTTAGACATGAACCTACTCAACTTGCTCACCGCAAAAGAGATATCAGGTCTTGTAGCGCTTGCTAAGTACATGAGAGAACCAACAACTTGTGAATATTTCAGTTGATCTGTTGGTTCCTTATTCTTTTGTAATGTCAAACTGGGATTATAAGGTGTTGGAGAAGTCTTGCCATCATTAAAGCCAAATCGGCTCAAGACCTTCTCAACATAATGAGATTGCGTTAAAGTAATCCCATTCTCGTTCTTAATAGGCTTGATGTTTAGAATCACATCAGCCTCTCCCAGATATTTCATATCAAAACTCTTTGACAGGAAAGACTTGACTTCATTTATCACTTTCATGTTTGTACCAAAGATCAGAATATCATCCACGTACAAACATAATATAACGTTATCGTCCCCACCATGGCGATAGTAAACACACCTATCGGCCTCATTAATGACAAAGCCAGCAGAAAGTAGAGTTCTGTCAAACTTCTCATGCCATTTCTTAGGTGCTTGTTTTAGGCCATATAAAGATTTTAATAACTTGCACACCTTTGTATATTCACCTTTTACCACAAACCCATCTGACTGATCCATATAGATCTCCACTTCCAACTCTCCATTAAGGAAAGCTGTCTTCACGCCCATTTGATGAACGAGAAGACCATAAGAGGCAGCCAGGGACAGTAGTACTCGAATGGTGGTCAGTCTAGCGACAGGTGAATATGTGTCAAAGTAATATTCTCCTTCTTTCTGTGTGTAGCCCTTAGCTATAAGCCACGCCTTGTACTTCTCAATAGTACCATTAGGCCTTAGCTTCTTCTTGAACACCCACTTAAAGCCCACAGGTTTACAACCATAGGGTCGTTCTGATAATTCCCAAGTTCCATTAGAAAGAATCGAGTCCATCTCATTTTGGACAGCGTCTTTCCAATCATCTGCATCAGGAGATGCATATGCCTCTTCAATGGATCTGGGAGTATCGTCCACAAGGTACACGATGAAATTATTACCAAATGATTTTGCAATCCTCTGTCTCTTACTCCTCGTGAGAAGTTCATCATCATCCTTCTCAAGGACTTCCTCATGTGGTTGTTCAGAATTCTCAATAGATGCACTAGATTCAGGAAGTATTTCAGAAGAAATTCTACCAATTGTATGCATATCTTTCATAGGAAAAATATTCTCAAAGAATGTTGCATCACAAGATTCCATTATAGTATCAACATGCATATCAGGTACCTCAGATTTAACCACTAGAAATCTATAGCCTACACTCCGTGGAGCATAACATAGAAAGATACAATCCACTATCTCGGGTCCGGGCTTACGTTTCTTGGGAATCGGTATGTTGACCTTCGCCAAACACCCCCAAGGGCGCAGATACGAAAATGATGGTTTTCTCCCAACCCACTCCTCATAAGGGGTCTTTTCTTTATTCTTGTTAGGAACCCTATTTAGTACATGATATGAATTCAATAAAGCCTCCCCCACCATGCCTTTGATAAACTAGCAGTGGCTAACATGGAATTCACCAAGTTAGTTAGCGTGCGGTTTTTTCTCTCGGTAACCCCGTTTGATTGGGGCGAGTAGGGAGGCGTCCTCTCATGAATAATTCCATGTTCCTGACAAAATTCGTCAAATATTTTGGGAAAATACTCACCACCACGATCCGACCTAAGACGCTTGATCTTTCTCTCTAGTTGATTTTCAACTTCGGCCTTATCAATTTTAAAGTGGTCTAAAGCCTCATCTTTAGTTTGCAACAAGTAAACATAGCATAATTTAGTAGCATCATCTATCAACGTCATGAAATATCTCTTTTCACCTTTTTTCAACACACCATTCATCTCGCATAGATCAGAATGTATGAGTTCTAGAGGTGCCAAGTTTCTCTCCTCGGAAGCCTTGTAAGGCTTTCAAGGTTGCTTTGATTGCACACAACTATGGCACTTAGAATCTTTGGCAATAGTGAAATTCGGAATTAAACTCATAATGGACATCCGAGACACCAAACAAAAATTAATGTGACATAAACGAGAATGCCAAACACTGGTATCATGATTAATATCACCACAAATATGATTCACGGATTTATTACAAAATTCTGAAATTGAAAACTAGAACAAGCCTCCGAACTCATAACCTTTACCAATAAATTGACCATGTTTCGAAACAACAACACAACCTTAAACCCATCTCTACACAGAAGGGAGGCACTAACGAGATTCTTGTTCATAGTAGGGACATGCTGCATGTTCCTCAACTGCACGATCTTTCCGAAAGTAAACTTCAGATCCACCGTGCCAACACACCACGAACAGAAGCATGTGATCCATTCCCCATTAGGGCAGATGAATCCCGAGCGACCTGATAAGAAGTGAACATAGAGATGTCAGCGCACACATAAACATTAGCACTCGTATTAATCCACCAAGATGGTGATTGAAATACTGAAAGAACAGTAAATAAATTACCGTACCCATCAGTGTTGCTAGCGGTCATGACGTTGACAGTCTTCCCGTCTTTCCCTCTGCGATCTTCACGATCTCGGCAGTCCTTGGAAAAGTGGCTGAGCTCTCCACATGAATAACAATGTAGCTCGGCCTTGTTCGGCTTCTTATTCTTCTTGAAGGTTGTAGTCTTTTCAGGCTTGTTGAACGAGGGCTTATAGTTCCCTTTGTTCTTACTAAAGGTCTTCTTCTGCGCCATGTAGGCGCTAGACTGACCCTCACCTCCTCTCTCAGCAGTGTCCATAGCCCGAGCCTTCTACTCAACATCAAGAGACGCTATCAGGTTTTCAACCGATATCTCCTGTCTCTTGTGTTTGAGAGTTGTGGCGAAGTTCCTCCACGAAGAAGGCAACTTTGCAATAATGCACCTAGCCACAAACTTGTCAGGTAAGATACACTTGAGGATTTCAAGCTCCTTGGCAAAGCACTGTATCTCATGAGCTCGCTCAACTACAGAACGGTTGTTAACCATCCTGTAATCATGAAAGTTCTCCATGATGTACAACTCACTGTCAGCATCTACTACACCGAACTTAGCGTTCAGTGCCTCCCGAGCTCTTTTCCATCTTTGATGTGCATATACATATCAAATAGCTTGTTGTCAAGAACACTCAGAACGCATCTCACAAAGGCAAGATTGGTTTCCTTGAACTTGTTCTGAACCTCGTCAGATGTAGTTCCTTCAGGTAAACCCTCACTAGCCTCGAATACTTTCAGAGATTGCAGCCACATAGTGGTCTTATATTGCCACCTCTTAAAATGAACACCGGTAAACTTTTCCGGCTTCATAGCATCAGCCAAGTGTCCCATGTTTAATTCAGGAAATTGTCTATAATAAGGTTTTTGGATTGTTGGATTATTAGGCATAATTTCCATGATTAATTCCAGAATATAAACCATGACATCAACAACTACAATCATGTGAACCTCTAACATACTAGATGTATTGATCAACATGAACAATAGCAGATCATACACACTAACAGCTATAGTAAAACAACAGATCTGTTGACAGTGTACGTACTGATCGGTTGTCGATGTAGTCGTCGTTGGTGCAGTAGCCTGATGAAGAAGTCGGCGATGATGCCGACGCGCACGAGGTCTGGCTTGACGACCGGGAAGACGCGCCGTGATGACGAACTTGAGAAGTCGCACGGAGCGCTTCCCAAAAACCTTATTCGCCCTCTCCCGTACAGGATCGCAAAGGCGAGTGGTTCCGGATACCTGCTCCCCCGACCGCCGGTGCACGTCGGCAAGCAGGATGGAGTAGACTATGGTGGCGACACAAGTAGAAAGGATGGCAAAACCCTAGATTGGTTTGGTGTCGTACGTTGTGGAAGCCACACAGGCGTTTATATACAGCGGCTCGGAAATCCCGTACCACGTTCTGGGAGCGACCCGAATCCGCTAACCCGCAACCCGCGACGCGCGCGATGAGGCGAGCGTGTGAGCGGCGGCGGCGGAGAAGGAGCACGCGTGTAGCTCTCTTATTGACACTTACTTACAAAGTGGTGCAACACTCCACCTTATAAGGTGGTGCAACTCTCCTTCAACTTTTTATATGAGACTAGATTTTAGCTCTCACTACTCTTGCCACACACATGTGAGCTGCCACCGACTTGGGCCAAATCGTATATGGGCTTTGAGATTTAGAGAAAATCTAAATTACAATGGGTCTAATAATTTAGCTCATCTATCTTCTATCTATCTACTAATTTACACACAGGTATGTTCGTCTGCCACAAATTTGGTTCCAATTTTTGGTTGAACAATTTTTCCCTTGACTCTTTGGGTTTTTTACATGATTTGCCACCGCTGAGTGATTATCGACGGTAGTCCATATTCCTCCTCCACATCTCCAGGCCGGTCTCCTCGATCCAATTTCACCCGAGCCGCCGCTCCCTCCGGCCGCCGGCAAGTCGGCGACGGCCCTCCTGATCCTTTCCCATATCTGGCAGTCCATCCTCCTCCAGCAAATCTCCAGGACCCCCTCCCACGACCAAAGATAGATCCCCTGCTGCAACGACAAGCTTGTCGGCCTCCCACGACCAAAGATAGCTTGCCGGTGACCGCGGCCGGCGGGAGGGGCTCACCGCGGCGCAGGGAGAGCGGCGGGAAGGACTATCCGCGGCCGCGTGCATGCAGGGGAAGGAGACGATGTGGGAATTTGGAGAGAGAGAGAGAGAGAAAGAGAGGCGGGGCGACCTGGGAATTTGGAGAGGCGGTGCCATATCGAGCGAGCGAGTCCTAGGGGAGAGGGACGGCCAGTACGTGTGGCTTCGACGGGGGAGGTCCTCTTCCTGGAGGCCGTGGCCACAACGGATCCGGCATGGTCCCGCACAACTGCTCATCGACCAAGGACAACGGTGTTGTTGTTTCCGTAAGCTCAGATCTTTAAAGCCCCGCGAGCTCTCTGCTACGGACCTTGAACTAAATGGTTCGGCGGGAGTCTGCAGACTGCATTTGGAAAGTACTATGCTGAGGGTGAAGCGAAGGTGATTGGAATCTTTGAAACTATTCTTGCTTTGAAGCTTAATATTTTCTATTGGACTCTTTCAGCCTGATTTTGGTCCGCACTGACATACGTATTCAGGATCAAGTTGCGGGCGGTTTAGCTATGGCTAAAGAAGAATTGGCTAAATTATCAGAGTTTTTGATGGTAGTACTGCAAACAACCTCCAACGTAAATGCTTTAGCAGACATTTTTCGACATTGTACTACCATTATCTACATCATCCAACTCCTTTTCACTCAATTGATGTGCTGATTGATGGATTTCCTTTGCAGTAAATAGATATGCTTTTGAGTGCGTGCTTTAATTTCCAGAAAGTGTAAAAACTTACTGTTTCTAGATGAAATAGCTAAACCTTTTAGTTTTTCTAGGTGGCAAATCAAGCAATTGAAATATCAAGAAGAGAAAAGGATGAGACAGTCGCCAAACTTTCTCTAGCTGAGAGGATCTTAGCATATGGGAAGCGCTCCTTGCAGAAGCTCGAGGATGACAATACAAGACTAAGACGTGCACTTGAACAAAGCATGACAACAATCAATAGGATGTCACTGGATTCAGATATCTCTCTTGACAGGTGCTGGCCGTTGCCCCCTTTACTGTCTTTTAATGAGTTATTAGTATAGGCACATACAACTCGTATTTGTATGCATGGATAAAAGAGAGGCAAACAGGGAAAAGAAAATTTTAGTGCAAAGATGAATGGTCCACTGTTGATACCTTAAAAACACCATGGAATTTTGCAGAACCAATGGTGTACATATAAAATCACACCCATAAACTTTTTTCCTCAATACGTTCTAGAGAAATAAATACAAAATGTGGAGTAGATTAAAAACATTATGTTTTCATCTCCTCTCCTGTGTGTAAAGAATTGGTAGTTGGCACATGTCTGCTGGCTTTGGTTATATTGTGGTATCTGCAAAATCATATCATTATCTATAAACAGGTTTATCATATTTATGGCGAGGTTTTTTTTCCTCGCGGGATGTACCAAAAAGCCTTCATCCTAGCATAAATACTTTATATTTTTACTATATAGGCCCGTGGGCATACATTACTTGTATTTATAATTGTAGCGACACAAAGATGATACACATGCAAGTAATAGAAAATAAGGAGAAAACAAATGGTTAGATAGCTGCAAACCATCCTCGCCGCAACTATTAAGAACCCAAATCCTTCACCGTCGCCGGAGGAAAAGAAGATCACCGGCAACTGATCCACACTTTGGCACTGAAGAAACCCCTAGCCATGAGGCGTTAATGAGCCGAAATAACCACCAACCCCGTAATATTGGATCTAACCTGCTGCTAAGGAACATCGGTCGGAGGAGCCATCTGGCCATCTTCAACGCCAGATCCAGGGCCAACACCACTCCGCCTATCAAGCGGCCGGGTCCTCCACCATCCACCACAAACCAGCAGCAATCCGCACCACCGCACTCCAAGGCAGCCAGGACCAGATCGCCGACGAAATCAACACCACACAAAGTCGGAGCACATGCCCGACGAATACCATATCCCACAGATTTCTCGGCGGCATAAACGTCACCGAGATGGGGTTGAAACCGGTGTACCATTATTCGATATAGTGCATCCACCGCCATCTGAGTTTGCGCCACCACGACACCACAAAAATGCTAACTTTAGGGACCTTGTTGAACGCCAAGCGTAGGTCCTGGGTCCCCACCCCTCTCGTCCGCGTGAGCAGAAGCGGAGGAGGCGAGGACCCGTCGATTGCCGGTGGGAGAGGAGGCAACGGCTAGGGCTTTTTTGGAGGAGGATGGGTTGTAACTTTCGAGGAGTGGCTGCTAATTAATCTACCGTCCATATAAATACTTTATATTGTTCGGTGTTTATACTTTGTTCTAGGTTGATTATCTGTTGTACTTTATATTGTTCGGTGTTCGACTATGTAGGGCTTGTCTTCGATAATATTTTCATGTATTTTGTTGTTCCGTAGCAACGCACGGGCAGTCAACTAGTTATTTCTAACACTACTCCACCGCCGCGAGCACGTCCGCTCCGTGCCCCGACCGCCACGATCTCCTAATCGATCCTCTCCGGAGGCTGGACATGATCGTTGTTGTTATCCAATCCATCCCTTGATTTGTGTTTCTCCTGTCGCTGGGCAGATTCCCACACATAGCACCCGTCGACTGTCCTCCCTGATTCCCCCGCAGTCGGGCAATTTGCTCCTCCAAATAAATAAATCCCCAGCCTAAGCAAATGGTGTTACATATTGTGCGCTCTCCGTGGATCGCACGCGGCAGGGCTGAAGCAGCGAGAGGCGGAGCGAACAGGGGGAGGCGGACGTGGTCGACTGGGAGGAGTGTGCTGCCGGGAGTAAGGAGGCGTGCACGCGTGCGAAATAGCGAGTGGGCAGCGCAGCTCAGGAAGGGCAACGGGGAGAGGCCTCTCATGGTCAGAGGGAGAGGCCACACACTATTTAGTATAAGGTTCATCCAAATTTTGCAAATTAAAGTCAATTAATATAGATCAAAGGGAGTACTAGAATTTCAATGCCGACATATCTGATACATGTTCTTCTTGTGGTTCTTAATAATTGGACAAGGGTACTCGAGTAATGTTCAGACATATTTCAGCATTCACGTTTATTTATACAATGTGCCTGGAAGGTCAAAGAAACAAATGTTATGGTCCTAATGTAGATGCCAACAAAATAAGCAAATTCGATAATCGATGATATATCAGCATTTGTAGAAAAGCTAAATAACAGTCGGAAAAAAAACATACTCCCTTCGTCTCAAAATAGATGTATTAGATTTATCAAAATTTAAATAAATCTGGACACTATTTAGTATATAGATTCATTTAAATTTTAAAAAACTTGAAGCATTGCTATAGTGTGTGGATAGTGTTAGAACGAGAAACTAAAAACAATAAGATACTATAAATGTTGATCATTGCTACAATTTGCACCTGCTTCTACTCGAAGGTTTGATGCCCTCAAAGTCCTGCGAGACATTTGACCAAAAAGGGATGATATTTGAGTTCATTCAATGTAAGTTAATTATATTTTTTAACGAATTACAGTTCACTTATACAAAGTAGGTTCTCATTACGTTTTAGATAATATATGGCTATTTCTTTATATGCCCTTGAAATATGTTTACACATGGACGTGGGGTAAGAAAAAAATTCAGCAATCTTGTGCGCATCTCTAAATCAAAGGCTTTTGCTAGCTCGAACTCTTACATCCAATAGGGTGATTTTCAGTTCTGATAATCAAGAGGTGGTCTTAATCGAGAAGGACAATGATCATTCAAATGTTGCAAACATGTCCATCACTACTGTAGTGAAATTCTTTATGGCATAATAAATATTTATTAAAACATGTTCCGAACGGGCCCTAAGTATTGTTTCTTATGTATATTACCCCCTCCTTCGGAGATGAGGCTCACCAGCAACAGTGGCGCCAGGGGGTGATGCAGGTCGGCTGTTGGCGACGACACAATATGCGATGAGTGAAATTTTTGTGCTATCGTCTAGGTACATCTGGATTCTAGGGTTGCACAATGACCGATGAGAAGAGAACGAGTGTTCTGTTAGGTAGAGTGATTGTCTCACTTGGGTGAGTCGAGCCCTTTCTTAAGCATGTCACAAATTAGATATTAATTAACGAGAGCTATTTAGCAGTGTATGTTCTCGCTGTGCATACTATATCGAGTTATAACTTCCTATAGGAATATAGTTCAAAAAAAAATTGGACTTTTGATGTTTTACAAATACATGAATTTTCACGTCCATTCTACATGTATATCGAGTAAAGAAACTTAAATAGCCGTGGCACGGGCATTCAGCTAGTTACACATAGTTTCTAACCTGCAATGTCTGCTATCATGTAATTCTAGGTTCAATTTCTACATAAAAATATGCAGTCGCGAGATTCTGTGGCAGGATTTACCAAGCATGCTATGTGTTAGGAAGATGTATTTGTTTGCTTCATCCTTCTTTTTCACGGGGTGTCTTCTTGCTTAGCTAATCAGAATGGTGATGCATATGAATGATCTTGGTTGTTCTCGTACTTATCTGCACTCCGTACTAATTATACACTTAGTTTATATCCATAGGGGCCACTTCATTTGTTTTTTACTTTTTGCTAATTGAGAAAAACTATTACATTACCCTTGAGGCCCCGCTTGGTTGGCTGTAAATTAGGCCCAAACCTCCGTTTTAATTAGACCCAAACCGTTTTTATTCCAGGCCAGTATTAGGCACTTGTTTTACTGGAATATTTACACCTCCAAGTTATTTATGGCCCATATACCACGGTAAACATAAAGCATCTCTGGTGGTCCGTTTTATTTACTCGGGGCACGTCCAAATACGCCTGTGAGAAAACTGGAGCAGAAAAATAAACCGTACTCCCAAGCGAGGCCTGAAGCCTTCAATTATATTTAGCACAATTCAGAATACAGAACTCCTTTTTTCCCTGTGAGAGCTGAGTTTGTTTTACAGTTGCGCTGATACAAAGCTTATGTTTAGGGAGAGTTATTTAATTCTGCCAATGATACATGTAGCATTTTAGCCTTTTGCATCCGTACTGAATAAATTTGAAAAGCTTCCATTGTGCCTTGCATGTTTCGGTGTTTTATGTTCGTTTATGTGTTATATCTCATGTCAAAAGAAGTAGAAACTGTGACCTAATGGGCATATGATGTTGGCATGCTTATAACGCCTACATACATTCTCATGTCTTGATGGCTCATACTTTGGATTCGTCGTTCAGTTTATAGATGCACAGCAATCTACCTTGCTAGCTCATATGAATCACTGCCTTTTTGTTCTTCTAAATATATGCACATCAATCTACCTTGCTAGCTCATTTTTTCGTCAGTTTCGACAATTGTTTGCCGTTAGACATTTTTTTCTTCTTCTTCAGTAACTATTATATTTACTAGCAGAATGCCCGTGCGTTGCAACGGGTCCAAGTTTAAATGTTGTATCCACTACGCCCATTAATTCGTTGAAATAGAGATCATGTATTATTGATCTAATAGTCAGTAAGATGTCTTTCCTCCATAATATTTCCATTTACCGCAAAAGTATAAGTATAAACCATGTCTAATACTTCTTGCCTCGCTCAGATGGTAGAAGATTAAAAATCCATCAAGCCGAGATGAACAACCAAATCCATCAAACGAACACTAAGACCAAAATCCTCTCTTCTTGTAATATTTAATATGATAGAATAGCAGGAAAATGCAAGGAAGAAAACATTAATATGGGAATGCATTTTGTAGAAGATTTCAAAATATTCGGTAGAACAACCAAATTTTTATAACTACTCTATTTGACTTCCCGAATGTATCTTGTTGAACATTATTTCTCATTATTTTGAAACCCTAGCAAACATGTCCGTGCGGTGCAAGGGGATAAAAAATTAAATTTTGAAAAAAAAAATCCGCGACCCAAAATTTCACCTTAGTTCGCCTTATTATATTATATTTTTTTATTTGATCTATGTTCAAAACATCGGTTCTATAATAAGTATACCTAAGTTTCTTTTAGCTATACACTTCCTCTCATCATCTTGTGGTCATTCTTTTATCTTGAAAAATCAACTCCGCACTTCTATTTTGTACTTACTAAATCGTAGTCACTATATAATACGAATGGAATTATATTTATAGAACAGGTCACTCTGACTTCTAAACATGGTTTGCATGGACTTCTGACGCTTCTAGATTGTATAAATAATTAGAAATTAGTGAATTAATTCGCACGCGTATCTGGTCTTGGAGGGAGCTGATGAAATCATGCGCCGGCCGGAAGGGAGGTGCAGCTCGTGCCGCGGGCCACTCTTCTCAAGTTGTCTCGATCTCTTCCACATGCACATCGCGTCCCGCTTGCTCACTCCCTCCTGCTTCAGCACCACGTCCTGATGCCTCCTCAATCTGCCTCGCCCCCGCCACGCTTACTCACTGTCCCCGCCTCTACTCGTGCGCCAGCCAGACCTCCTCGTCGATCAGCTTCACACGCCGCGAGCGCCGGCCTTTGTCCTGACGGAGACGCTACCTTCCGCGTGACCACGACGCTGCTCATCGCCGGCAGCGAAGACCCACTTACGGTATCCCCTCGGCCTCCTCCGCGAAAGCAGCAGTCCAAGCGCCGCCTAACACAAGGGAGCCCCCACCCCACTGCTCGTGGCCAAGGACAGCTGCCCTTGTTCCTCCTGGACGGCGAGCACTAGCACACTTCCTCGCCCTCATAGGAATCGGGGCCGGAGCTGCCACGTGTGCTACGTGGTAGCCACGCCCCGCGAGGTTCCTCAAGGAAAATTAGTAGATAGATAGATAGATAGATAGATAGATCAGACATGGCAATATGTATGCGTGCATGCTCCAATTAATTTAAAATAATATAAGATATGATGCAGACTAGAATCGTCGTTGCAAAAACCAACCTCTGTTTTCTCTCAACAATATCTAACATCCAAATGTCTATATAGACAGATTAACGTGCCATGCTAACTAAAACCAGCCTCGCTGAAATAACCCTAACCCTCCACAAAAACTTACTCCTAGCATTCCTTCCAAGGAAGGAAATATCTCCTCTCTACTTTTGGTTGGCCTGCGGAACCTTGTCGCCCGACAGGATGTTGCCCAACATCCCAGAAGCCAGATCAGTAGCCACACCCTCCTCTGTTGCCGACGCCACCGCAAGATGCTGCCTTCCCGTCGTCGACTGGTTCGTGTGCTTGAATATCTGGAGGGCCTGGGCGATCATCGAACCTGGGTTGCCCACGTCGCTAGGAAGGAGCATCGTGTTGGTCTGCAAGACATAGTAGTTTGGGGAAAAAAACATCAGACATCAGTACCATGTCTGTAAAGCAGGCTACACAAATAGCAGCAGTTAACCCATAAATTCAACTCACATTTTTTGCCAGGAGAGAAAAGGCCTGGATGTACTGCTCAGCGATCCTCAGGCTAGCAGCCTAGAGAAGCAGCAAACCATGCTAATTAGTATAATGCTACAGGCAACAAAGGGACGATTACTTCACCAATCTATAAAAACAGAATGCCATACCTCGACAGCGCCTTCAGTTTTGAACGACTCTGACACCATCTTGATCCCTCTAGCGGTGGCTTCTGCCTTGGAAAGAATTGATTCAGCGGCACCTGATATCCATATTCAGAAACAACAAGCATAATAAGCATGAGAGGCTACCACAGATATTAGTAGCTTCACCACAGAGAATTCACAATATGTTGAAGCGAAAAATAGTAGTAGAAACAAAAAGATTGTGTGTTTCTGATTTGGGACGTGATAGCTATTCAAGTAGAGTATAATCTACAAAAACTGAATACTAGTGCTCGTATATAAAGGTGGCAATGCTTGGTTGTCTTCCCAAAGTTATAACCATATATAATGCATGTCTACTTTCTGTAAAACCGAGACAAATTTTAACTTTGCTTCTACACAATGCATCAGGTTGAATCACATCAAAAGGCAAGTAGTATCGCAACAGTTTCGAGACATGGAAGAACATACACATGGACAAGACCATAAATAGATCTTGTAATGTTTCATGTGAAATTTCCTGTAATGTTGTCATCATGGTATAAAAACCAATGGAACACACAAGCTACACAAGTTTAGAGTGCTGAACAGCAAGGCAGAAGAAGAGCATTTCCTGAAGTCATGCATATCTGACAAGTTTTATTTACTAAGAGGATCATTAAAGAGTATTACAACGTTAGCCAAAGAGAAGAGAAGAGATGTTTGCACGTACCCTTTGCTCGATTTGCCTCATTTATCATAGCACCTGACAGAACAAACAAAACAAAACAGTTAAAATCTTTATTTTGTGCTGCTACAAGTAAAAAAATCCCAAAAGTGTGTTTGCCATACAAATTGGTCCTGGAAACTGTAAATCATTATACGAGGTGGATGAGAACACATGTCAACATGAGGTAGCAGGATTTAATGTGAACCTTACAACTATATGGGGTGAACAAGAGCACTTGGAAGTAGGATACGTTAGAAAACATTGTTAATCTTTAGAGGAGTAAATCTAGAATAAGCTGTGTATTAGTCTCCATTATTAATTACCTTCAGACTCTAGGATTTGGGCTCGTTTCTTGCGTTCTGCTTCGGCCTGCATCTCCATGGCTTTCTTGACTCCCTCTGGAGGAGATATGTCCCCTAGATAGGAACAGAAGAGTTTCTTCATGTGTTAGTAATAGTAATGTATATATAGGGTTAGGTGTTGGCAAGAAGAAAGCTAGATAGTGTGTATATTACTGATCTCATAACGAAGGCACTTCAAACCCCAATCCGTTGCGGCCTCGTTGATGGCCTTGACAATGTTGCAATTGAGCGTGTCCCTCTCTTCAAAGGTCTTGTCGAGGGTGATCTTTCCGAGCTCGCTCCTCATGGTGGTCTGCGCGAGCTGGATGACGGCAAAGACGGGGTTCTCAACACCGTACGAGGCCAGGTAGGGCTCCACAATCTGGCAAGGTAGGTCAGTAGTAAACTTCCTCTTATTATTAGATAGAGGAGAAGAGAAACAGAGCAAGAAAGAAACAGAGCAAGAAAGAAACAGAGGAATAAAGAGACGACCTTGACGTATAGTACTCCTCCGATCTGGATGGAGACGTTGTCCTTTGTGATGGCGGACTGCTCTGGGATGGGGATGGTCTCCTCCTTGAGGGAGTGGACGTAGGCGATGCGGTCGACACCGGGCACGAGGACGTGGATCCCCGAGGAGAGCGTCTTGAGGTACTTGCCGAAGCGCTCCACCACGAACGCCTTCTTCTCCGGCACGATGCTCAGCCCAAGGTTCACCGGAGTGTTGGACGGGTCGTACCTTTTTTTTTAATCCATTAATCCATCCATAATCAGAACAAAAATCAATCAAAGTAGTAAAATCGAGAGGCGGGGGGAGCGGAATCGCAAGCAGATTGGAACCTTGAAGGGTCGTCGCGGGAATTGTAGGTGCCGGCGGTGGAGCTGGAGACTGCTCTGCCTTGCCCCTGTAGCAGAAGCTGCAGCGCGGGATTCGGGGAGCGGGAGCGGAGGAGGAGGCCGGAGGCGGACCGCCGCGCCTGCAGCATCGCCGCCGACATCGCCATCGCCGTCGATCTAGGATTCTTTTGTCTAGTCTAGCCGCAAAGGGAGAAGAGGAACAGGGGGATGGAGATGATGGAGATCTGATCGGACGGCTACCAATTTATGGGAATATTATTTCTTCCCGTGCAAGAAAGAATACACGTTGGGTTTCCAATTTGTTTGGACATCTCCAATCTGTCGTCCTTTGCAAGAATATATGTATCTCTCATATTTCCTTTGCAAGAAATATGGCGTTTCATTTTTTCAAAAAAAAGGAAAAAAATAATTGGTCAACACAGGTATACTCAAGTAGTAAGGTAATCTCACTACAAGGTATGAACAGACTATTACAAAAATAAATGATGCTAACATGTAGAGAGCAAAAAATCTTTGGATAAAAGATGGAAATAGAAACACTACTTTCTTCCATAGAGCCATTGCTAAAAAAAGGAAAAACATGATTCTTTCTATCAAAGATGAACAAAATGTCATCCACTTTATGCCTGACAAGATTGTCAACACTTTTGTTTCTTATTTTAGATCAATCTTCACCTCTGCAAACATGACAAATGGTTGTAATTATGTTGTTTCTGATAACCCAAGCCAAATGACCCTACTTATTCCATTCCGGATAAGGAGAAAATATGGGAAGTCTTAAATGATATGTAACGCAATGCTTCTCCTGGCCCTGATGGTTTCAACGTCAAATTTTGTCTGGCTACCTCGGTTTGGATTGGTGATGATGTTACTAATCTAGTCCAAAATTTCTTTGTTACTCCTACTTTTTCTAAACACATTGCAGACACAAACATTGTCTTCATACCCAAGAAATTGGTCCCAACTGTCCCAGCTGATTACAGACCCATTAGTTTTTGCAATGTCATTTATAAAATTATAGCCAAATGTGTAGCCAACAGACTTAAGCCTCACCTCCCTGATTACATCTACCCCTCTCAACAAGCCTTTATTGGAGGTAGAAGAATCAGTGATAATATCATTATAGCACAAGAAATCACGCATTCTTTTAAACTTTCTTCCTGGAAACAAAAGGCCTTCATGCTTAAAATCGACCTAGCAAAGCTTTTTGACAGACTAGAGTGGAAATTCATTTGTAAAGCTCTTGCACGTAAAGAGCTGCATGGTCATTGCATCAAACTGGTCCAGTCCTGCATTTCATCTCCTATCTTCTCTGTTATTATCTATGGGCAAAGCTTTGCCAAATTTATCAGCCACGGAGGTATAAGACAAGGATGCCCCACTTCCCCTTATTTATTTATTCTGACTATTAATGAGTTGTCCATTGCATTGTCAGATGCTTTGTCTAGTGCTAACCTTACAGGCATCTCTCTTGGGCCCATGTGCCCCCCAATCCACTCACTACTTTTTGCATATGATTTGTTGGTTTGTGGGGCTGCATCCACGCAGGAGGCCTAGGTCATCAGTGACATTCTCAGAGATTTCCGCGCTTCCTCAGGTCAGATCCCTAATTGGAGTAAGTTTGGCATTATTTTCAGTACATGGATGAGGATTTCTGTGAGTGATATCACTCATATTTTACCTGTCCCTACCATGGATGAGGATTTCATTCAACATGGACACCCCCTCATTCTTCCTGCCAGGAACAGAAGTGAAGCCTACAATTTCATCATTCAAAAATTCAAATCCAAACTTTCCATATACAAGGACAACTCTCTTTCTCATGCTGCTAGGCTTGAACTAATTAACTCGGTTTTGTCCTCTATTCCTGTCTATTATATGTCTAACATTCTTTTCTCCAAAAAGCTCCTGAAGCAAAGGGAAGAAATCATTAGAGTTTTCTGGTGGACGGGAAGTTCCTCTGAACCGAGTAAGCGTGCTCTTTGTCTCATAGCCTGGAAGAACATATGTTCTCCAAAAAAAGAAGGAGGGTTGGGAGTTCGTAATCTGCAGGCCACAAACTTGGATCTCATTCTTTTAGCTGCTTGGAGAATTGCAGAAAAAACAAATTCCTTTCTCTCAAGTGTTCTCAGAGCTAAGTATTTTCCAAACTCATCCATTTGGAGAGCAAACACAAATACCCCAAAATCTGCCTTTTGGTCTTCTTTGTTAAAAGTAAAACATCTCCTCCATGCAAATGCTTCTTATCAAATCTGCAATGATAATTCTTCCATTTGGAGCACTCCTTGGTTTGTGGGTTGGGAAAACACCTATGACAATCTTATCATTCAGCATAATAATTTTACTTATCCTGCTACCATTAATCAACTATGGTACCCTGGAACAAAAAATTGGAACAACACATTAATTGAT
Organism: Avena sativa; assembly: GCA_916181665.1. Taxonomy (NCBI): domain Eukaryota; kingdom Viridiplantae; phylum Streptophyta; class Magnoliopsida; order Poales; family Poaceae; genus Avena; species Avena sativa. The sequence goes on from OV702283.1 coordinate 485,233,443, forward strand.
TCCTTGTTTAATGATTGCACTGCTGTGTCCATAAAAAATACTCTTATTGTTCCATCTGATGAGGATGATATCTTATGTTGGAAGCCAACTCCTAATGGAAAATGCAGTTCTAAATCCACATACAAGACTTGTTTGTCCTGGCTATTTGACACAGGTACTCCAATGCCGGAGCAGGTCTAGGAATCCACAAGAAATATTCTGAAGCAAGTCTAGAAGTGCAAAAGAATGATCCACAGGGTAAAAACTTTTTCTTGGAGGCTGCCGAGGAAAGCTCTCACCACTAGGGATAGAGCTTCTGAATATTCCTCTCACATTGAAAAGGTGTGTTGTAGATGTGAGATCCCTGAAACTGACATTCACCTTTTCTTCCTTTGTCCTTTTGTTAAAGCTACTTTGTTCTTGCCTCCTTGTTTTATAAAGTCTGAAAAATTGACAAATCAATCAAATGACTTAACCCAAATTATTCTGAACTTGTTAAATCAAAACCACCCAAGAATAAATCTCAATTTCCTTTTCACTTTCCTTTGGTGCATCTGGAAGGCAAGAAACGACCAGCTATTTTGCAGGAAAAAGACTTACCTGAAGGGTTTCGCAGCATAGTAAATCAAAAAAATTCTACGGATGCGAACGGGAAAGTCAAGATCTAATCTGGGAGATGCAAACAACGAGGGGGGATAGATGAGATCTTCATATCCTTGAAGATTTGCATAGCGGAACATTCAACTGAACGTGGTTGATGTAGTCGTACTAGCCTTCTCCTCCTCGCGATCCGATCCGATCCAACACCGCAAGTGGCGATGCCTCCGAGAGATGCACACGTACGACACCTCGACGTCTCCTCCTTCCTCGGTCCAGCAAGTGGGGTGGAGAGATAGATTGGATCTACAACACGACGGCGTGGTGCAAAGGTGGAGAGTTTCTGCGGCAGGGCTTCGCCTACACGCAGTCGAGAGAGAGAGAGAGGAGGGCAGCAAATAGGCGGCTAGGGTTTGAGGAGGTGTAGGGGGAGGGTGTGCCCCTGCCCTCTTTATATAGAGGGCTGGCCGGCTGCCCCCTTGCCCCTCCTCCAAGCCTAGGGCCGGCGGCCACATGGGAGGAGTGGGGGGCAAGTTTCCCCCCTTCTAGAAGCTCTCCCTAGGGTTTCCCCTAGGGCTTGTCCGGCTGGGCCTATGGGGCCTTGTGCCCCTGGCACAAGCGGCCAGGGCACTCCCTCGTAGGCCCACGCCCCCTCCCGTCAAGTGGGGCCACGTTGGTTGCACTCCGGAAGGTTCTAGAAGCTTCCGGTACAATACCGAACAATCCGAAACAATTCCGAAATCCAAAAACTACTTTCCCTTATATGAATCTTATTCTCCGGACTATTCCGGAACCTCTCGTGATGTCCTGGATCTCATCCGAGACTCCGAACAAAAACTGATAAACCAATTATCCATTCTATCCTAGCGTCGAGACACGTTAAGTGTGTGACCCTACGGGTTCGAGAATATGCAGACATGATCTTCTATCAATAATCAACAGCGGGATCTGGAAACCCATATTGACTCCCACATACTCATCGATGATCATATCGGATGAACCACGATGCCAGGATTCAATTAATCCCATATATATCCCCTTCGTCACACGATATTTTACTTTACCGAGATTCGATCGTTGGCATCGGCATACCTAGTTCAATCTCATTCACAGCAAGTACTTTACTCGTACCGTAATCCGATATCACTTTGTGATTAACTCCTTAACCACTTTCTTGCAAGCGGTGTTGATATCGATTACCGAGTGGGCCCGAAGTATATCTCTCCGACTTGGGAGGGACAAATCCCATATCGATACATACAACCCAACAAGTACTTTCCGATTACCTGAGAGACACCTTTATAATCACCCTCTCATAGGATGACGTTTGATGACCTCAAAGCTTTCTTCCGATACTAGGGAGTTGCATTATCTCATGGTCTAAGGAATACAATTTTTGACATAAGAAAAAGCTTCGCAAAGATGAACACGATGACACGAACTAATTGCTCTGCTTGATTTGGGTCTGTCCATCATATCATTCTCCCAATGACATGATCTCATTATTAATTGACAACTCGTGTCTATGGTTAGGAAACCTTAACCATCATTAATCAATGAGCTAGTCCATAGAGGCGTACTAGGGACACGGTGTTGTTCATAAACCACACAAGTATTAAATTTTCCGCTTAATACAATTCTAGCATGGAATATAAACTTTATCATGAACAAGAATTATAATAATAACATCTTTATTATTGCCTCTAGGGCATAATTCCAACAGTCTCCCACTTGCACTAGAGTCAATAATCTAGTTTACATCTGGTAACAATCTAACACCCATGGCACTAAGGTGCTGATCATGTTTTGCTCGTGGAAGATGTTTAGTCAATGGATCTACGACATGCAGATCCGTATGTACTTTGCTAATCTTCAGATCTCCATCTGTTATATAATCTTGAATTATATGAAACTTGCGGTTGGTGTGCTTGTTCTTTGGATGATATCTTGGTTCCTTAGCTAGTGCTATGGCGCCAGTGTTGTCACACAATATCTCCAGTGGGTCCAAGGCACTTGGAACCACACCAAGCTCAGTGATGAAGTTCCTGATCCAAACTCCTTCACTTGACGCTTCTGCAGCAGCCATGTATTCCGCTTCTACTGTAGATCCCGCGATCACGCTTTGCTTGCAGCTTCTCCAGCTCACAGCTCCTCCATTCAAAATATAAACGTATCCTGTCTGAGATTTAGAATCATCCTTGTCGGTGTCGAAACTAGCATCGACGTAACCTTTTACGACGAGCTGTTCATCACCTCCATAGACTAAGAACATTTATTTAGTCCTATTTAAATACTTTAGGATGTTCTTCACGGCTATCCAGTGTTCCACTCCTGAATCACTTTGGTATCTGCTCGTCAAACTAAGAGCATTGGACACATCCGGTCTAGTACACAGCATGGCATACATGATAGAACCTATGGCCGAGGCATAAGGCACTTTGCTCATAGCTTCTCTATCGTTTACCGTAGCTGGACACTGAGCCTTGCTCAATGTCTTACCTGGCAACATGAGCACTGAACCTTTCTTTGCCTTATCCATTCTGAACCTTTTCAGAACTTTGTCTAGGTATGTACTTTGGCTTAAAGCTATTAGGTGTCTTTGTTTATCTCTATAGATTTTGATGCCTAATATATAAGCAGCTTCTCCTAGGTCTTTCATTGAAAAATATTTGTTCAAATAACTCTTCACATCGTTAAGCATATCAATGTCATTTCCAATAATCAATATGTCATCCACATATAGTACTAAAAATGTCACTAAGCTCCCACTCACTTTCTTGTAGATACAAGCTTCGTAGCAATTTGGAACAAAGCCAAAGCTCTTGATCACTTGATCAAAACGAAGGTTCCAACTCCGAGATGCTTGCTTCAGTCCATAAATGGAATGCTAAAGTTTGCACACCTTATCAGCATCCTTAGGATCGACAAAACCTTCGGGTTGCATCATATACAACTCTTCATCAATGTTGCCATTGAGGAACACAGTCTTGACATCCATCTGCCATATTTCATAATCATGAAACGCAGCAATTGCTAATAAAATCCGAATGGACTTAAACATCGCTACGGGAGAGAAAGTCTCATCGTAGTCAACACCTTGAACTTGTCGAAAACCTTTCGCGACAAGCCGCGCTTTATAGACAGTAACATTACCATCCGCGTTCGTTTTCTTCTTGAAAATCCATTTGCACTCAACGGCCTTTCGGTCGCTAGGAGGGTCCACCAAAGTCCATACTTGGTTTTCTCTCATGGATCCTAATTCGGATTTCATGGCCTCTAGCCATGTCTCAGAGTCTGGGCTCCTCATTGCTTCCTCATAGTTCGCAGGTTCACTGTTGTCTACTAACAAGACAGTTAAGACAGGGTTGCCGTACCACTCAGGAGGGGCACGCGACCTTGTCGACCTGCGATGTTCAGTAGTAGCATCGTCCGAAGCTTCATAAAGATGTTACTCATATAAATAGAACAACCATTATTCTCCGATTTAAATGAATAACCGTCTTGCAATAAACATGATCCAGATATGATGTTCATGCTCAACGCAGGCACATAATAACATTTATTAAGGTTTAAAACTAACCCCGAAGGTAAAACTAAGGAGAGCGTGCCGACGACCATCACATCAACTCTTGATCCATTGCCAACGTGCATCGTCACCTCATCCCTCGCTAGCCGTCATCTATTTTGTAGCTCCTATTTCGAGTTAAAAATATTAGCAACTGAACCAGTATCAAATACCCAGGCACTACAACGAGGGCTAGTAAGGAAAACATCAATAACATGTATATCAAATATACCTTTGATGGTGCCAGCCTTCTTGTCCGCTAGGTACTTCAGAAAGTTGCGCTTCCGGTGACCCTTGTCCTTGCAATAGAAGCACTCAGTGTCCGGCTCAGGTCCAGACTTGAGCTTCTTCTCAGCAGGGGCAACGCGCTTGCCGCTGCCTTTCTTGAAGGGCTTCTTTGCACCCTTACCTTTCTTAAAGCTGGGGGGCTTGTTGACCATCAACACATGATTATCTTTCTTGATGTCCACCTCCGCAGCTTTTAGCTTAGCGAAGAGCTCGGTGATCGTATCAGTGGAACCAATCTGATTATGAGTAACTACAAAACCTTTGTAGCTAGGAGGGAGTGATTGCAGAACTCTGTCAATCTTGATCTCCTCTGGAATCTTGCAGTCCAGTTGCTCAAGGCGTTGAGTGTAGCCCGACATCTTAATGGCGTGCTCACTAACGGAACTCCCTTCCTCCATCTTGCAGTTAAAGAATTTCTCAAAGATCTCATATCTCTCAGAACGGGCCTGAGTCTGAAACATAGTTTTCAGTTCCTCAAGAATCTAAAAGGGCCCAGGGAACTCCTAAAAACGATTTTGAAGGTCCGATTCCATAGCAAACAACATGGTGCTCTTAATCACACCATAATCATCCTTACGCGACTGATAAACAGCTTTCTCATCAGCCGGCGCATCTACAGCAGGGGCGTCACTGTAGGGTTTCGCAGCATGGAAAACAAAAAAATTCTACCGCATACAAACAAACAAGCCAAGATCTATCTACTAGATTGTAGCAACGAGTCGATGGGATAACTCACCCTCCAAGATTCCAAAGCGTTTAACGAGAGCAGATTCTCGTGGGTGATGTAGTCGTACTCTTCCCGATCTCAAGATCGCGTAGACGATCCTTCCGGCGCTGCGTTCCGGCAGCGCTCCCGCAGTCGGTCACACGTTCGGTACTCGACGAAGACCTTCCTCTCCCTTGTTCCAGCAGGCAGTGGAGGTTGTAGCACTCTCCTCACGATTCCGGCAGCACAACGGCGTGGTACCGGAAGTAGAGGGGAGATCTCGCAGGGCTTCGCCTTAAGCCGGAGCGAGTATGGTGGACTATGAGAGAGCGCCTCGGCGATCTAGGGTTTAGACACACCAAGGAGGAGGATTGGCCGGCGGCTAGGGTTAGCTAGGCGGTGGCGGCGACTTGCCCTAGCGCCGGCGGCGGCTATGGAGGGCGGCGGCGGCGGTTAGGGTTTGCGGGGTGGTGGACTTGTGTGCTTGGAGGGGCAGCCCTGCCCCTCCTTATACAGGTGGAGGGAGGCGTGCCAGGGGAGGGGAGTCCCTCCCCAACTCGGCTTCCAAGGCCGGCGGTGGAGGGGAGGAACTCGTCCCCTAGTAGGTTTCCTACTTCCCCTCCACCTTCCAAAATAGCCGTTTGACTTTTCAAATTGGCGTTTGACTTTTCAAACTAGGATTTGATTAAACCCTTTATTTTGTTCAGCGATGACACTTAGTACATGATGCAATCATACCAACTTGATATAACACATTCATGTACCCTTCCCCTCCGGAGTGCCGGACATTCCGGAACCTTCTAGAACATTCCCGATGAAAACACCGGAACCATTCTCCAACTCCGAAATAGGACTTTCCTTATATGAATCTTATTCTCCGGACCATTCCGGATCTCCTCGTGATATCCCAGATCCCATCCGAGACTCCGAACAACATTCGGTCTCTTACTCATCATTCCATAACTACTCAAACAACGTCGAATCCTTAAGTGTGTCTCCCTACGGTTCGGGAATTATGCGGACATGAACGAGACACTTCTCCGAACAATAAGCAATAGAGGAATCTAGAAATTCATATGGCTCCCACATATTTCTACGATTACTTTGCGATCGAATGAACCACTTACATACGATACCAATTTCCCTTTGTCTCACGATAGTTTACTTATCCGAAGTTATGATCATCGGTATCTCTGCATACCTAGTTCAACCTCGTTACTGATAAGTACTCTTTTCTCGTTCCCATGATATGTGATCCCTTGTGAGCCAGTCACATGCTTGCAAGCTAATTGGATGACATTTCACCGAGAGGGCCCAGAGTATATCTATCCGTCATATGGATGGACAAATCCCACTCTTGATCCATGTGTCTCAACCAATACTTTCCGAACACTCAATGCCACATTTATAGCCACCCTGTTACGGTGTGGTGTTTGATGTCATCAAAGCATCCATCTGGTAAATGTTATATGCATGATCTCATGGTCGAAGGAATTAGGTTACTATGTATCAGAAAGCATATAGCAATTGAACTATTAAAATGACTTGATCTTTATGCTACGCTTATCTATAGGAGTATGTCCACCATATCATTATCCTAACAATATAATCTTGTTGTTAATAACATCTCAATGTTCATGATAGGGAAACAACAATCATTTATTAACCAACAAGCTAGTATTATGAAGAGGCTTTACTAGGGACTTCAATTTAAGTTTACAAATCACACAAGTATTAATGTTTCCTTGTTAATACTATTATAACATGAATGTAAACATTTATCATAAACACAAATATATAATTGTAGGGTTCGCAGCATAGAAAACAAAAATTTTCCTACGATGTGAACTATATACCAAGATCTATCTAATAGATACAAACAACGGGCGGATGTATATCCGTAGAGAACATACCCTTGAAGACCGACAAAGCTTAACGAGTTCAACTCGTGGTTAATGTAGACGATCTCTTGCCGATCTCAAGATCGAGAGGAAGTCCTAGCGCCGCAAATCAGCAGCGCATCCGTGCTCGCACACACGTTCGAGGCACCGAGCAACCTCCGCCTCCTCGCTCCAGCGATGCAGCGGAAGCACAACTTTTTCTTGCCGAATAGCCACCGGGAACATGTATCTCGCTAGTCCGAGACCATGGGGGATAAATTCTAGAGGGGGAGAGAGATCCTTCACGAGGAGGTGTGAGAGACAAGTGAGGAGGGGGGAACCCCAAGGGGGTGTCCGGCGCATGGGGGCTGCCCCCTTGCCCTCCCCTCTTCATGTGGGTGGACACTCCACTCACAAATCTCCTTTAAATTCCCTCCACTCAAAAGTCCACTCAAATTCCCATTAAATTTCCACCAAATTTAATGCAAACTCTCATTAAATAAAACTCTTTTATTTTATTAAGAATTTTGTCAATTACTTTAATGACAAACATTCACAAATAACCCCTTGCTAGAATTCTATTTCACATGCATAACCACTTTATGCAATTTCACCCGAAAACCTGTTTCGGTATCTAGTGAAATAAATTCCTGCGCTTGTTCATTCTTTTGGCATGAAACATTTGCTCCAATTGGATGTCGGTGTCTCTTAATTGTGTCACCCTATGGTTCGTGAATAATGCGGACATGATCGAGACCCCTCTCGGATCAATAATCAGAAGCGGGATCTGGAGACCCATACTGACTCCCACACATTCAACGATGACTTTCTTGTGATCGTCGGAACCTTTTATGCTAGTATGTTAATCCCTTTGTTTCACGATATATTACATGTCCGATATTCGATCATCGGTATCTCCATACCTAGTTTGATCTCGTTACTGACATGCACTCTTTTCTCGTTCTTGTGATATAACATTCTAGTGATCAAATCACTTGCTTGCAAGCTAATCAATGTGATATCACCGAGAGGGCCCAGAGTATATCTATCCGTCATCAGGATGAAAAAATTCCACTCTCGATCCATGATCCTCAACATAACACTTTATTAGTTCTGAATCCATCTTTATAATCACCTGTTACGGTGTGACGTTTGATGTTATCAAGAAACTCTTCCGGTGTTAGTGATTGACATGATCTCATGGTCTAAGGATTAGGATCACTTCGTAAGTTGTTATAGCAATATAAACTCAATGACTTTGATCGTAATGCTATACTTCGGATGAATGTTCATCACACCATTACACTAATGTTGTGATCCCGTTATTAACAACATCCAATGTTCATGATCAAGAAACCTTGATCATCTTGTTAATCAACGAGCTAGTTTATGAGAGAGGCATAACTAGGAACTTTCTGTTTGTTTATTAAACACACATGTATTAACGTTTCCGTATTAATACAATTATAGCAAGCAAAATAAACATGTATCATATACTTGGAATACACATAATAAACACTTTATTATTGCCTCTCAGGGCATATTCCCTTCAGTCTCCCACTTGCACTAGAGACAATAATCTAGTTACATAGTGATAAATCTAACACCCATTGAGTTCTGGTGTTGATCATGTTTTGCTCTAGGGAGAGTTTTAGTCAACGGATCTGCTACATTGAGATCCGTATGTACTTTACAAATCTTTATATCTCCATCCTTGACATGCTCGCGGATGGAGTGAAACCGGCGCTTAATATGCTTGGAATGCTTGTGAGACCTTGGCTCTTTGGCATTGGCAATGGCACCATTGTTGTCACAATAGATCACCATTGGGTCCAACGCGTTTGCCACCACTCCTAGTTCGGATATGAACTCCTTCATCCAAACTGCTTCCTGAGCCGCTTCTGAAGCAGCAACATATTCGGCCTCCGTTGTTGATCCCGCTACCACAGGTTGTTTGGAGCTCCTCCAACTAACCGCTCCGCCATTCATGAGAAATACGTATCCGGATTGAGACTTAGAGTCATCCGGATCGGTGTCAAAGCTAGCGTCGACATAACACTTAGCGACGATCTCTTCTTCACTGTAACACCCTCAGAATCGAACCTATGCAAGTTTTAGCGGAACCCGCCAAACCCGCATAGAAACGATTCAAAGGTGCCCACCAGGCACTTCCGTGCGGGTGGAAAACGAAGTAATAACATTACACAACAGTCCTCGATGGGACCCACAGAACAGATATAGATACAACAGCGACTCAAAGAGTCAAGAATACAGATATAATATACAAAGATCCAAATCACCTTGAAAACGATAGAGCCTCCAGCTACGGACAAGATGCAAATGGGGCTAAGAGCCCTAAAGAATAACCAATGGCGTCCATAACCCTGCCCAGGCCAAGCCGGAAGGGTAACCCTGCTAACGATGTCGATCTCAAAACCTGCTTAAACAAAAGGGGTGCCGACAAAGGGCAAAGGAAAAAGAAGGAGCGTCAGTACTGAGTCCAGTACACGGCGAGGCTAGAATTCGGCGGTCCTCGCCTACATAGGTATGGTGGACTGAAGCGGCAGCGGCAGCATGCACTAAACAACCTATAGAGACTCGATACAACTGGCGGCTATTGGAGAGGGGTAAGAAAGACCTATTCGGAACCAACCTGATACTAACATCAAACAAACCCATCCTGGCGTGTTCCCCTCGAGACCAAACGAGGAAGTCAACCGAGGAACTCACACAGTTGGAAGTTTTACTCATTCAGTTATCGTTGCAGCAATTATTAGTCAGGTTTAGTTAATCATCCTGATAAAATACGCAGTGGGCCATTTTAGTTAACCATTCCGTTGTAGTTGCGGCACTTACTAGTCAGATACAAATAGCATGAGATAACCCCAAAACCCAGCAGTTGTTGGTACTTTTATTTAGCCATTCCGTTGTAGTTGCAATACTTACTAGTCAGGTACAATGGTCGCAAGCGACACTCCAAACAAGCAATTGTGGGCAGTATTAATTAGCCATTCCATTATAGTGAAGCTGATTACTAGTCATTATAAAGTCAGATTTATAGCAATAAACTTTAGTTATGCTTGTCTATGGTCGAGATACTGTGCTCCAAGTCGTCCATATCCGCGGACACGGCTTTCAGAAAGTTTTACCCGGCCGGGGTGCACCAATAGCGACACACGCTCGATCAACCTCGGAAAAACCAAATCAAAACCCAACGAGGCTTTCACGACAAAGCAATCACAGGATTCAGAAATATTTCAGGGGGACACCCCATTGAGTAGACCCGCAACGAAGTAAGCTAGCTCCGAGACGGACTCAAGGTTTGCGTCAATGGCTGTAAGCGACTGGGAACCCGAAAACTCGGGGTGTCGATACCGCGAAAACACTCCGCTTACCTAAACAGTACAGTGTGCTATCTGTCGCACAATTTAAATACAGAAGTAGCATGGCATAAGTACAGGATAGTAAATAAAACCTCAAACTAGTTTGTGGCCCCAAGAAATACGACTGAATCAAGCGCTGGCTCAGGGGGGTCCCATATACCTCCCGGATGTGGATAGCGCGATAAATCAAGGAACAGGTATCAAGTACTCGGGGTCCTACGGGACACAAGTGGGTGTTCGGAAACCAAATATTATCTATCACCCACCGATGCCTCTGCTTACTTCAATTTTAGTTGTTAAACATGAATTAAAGTGAACGATAAGTAAAACGATGATCATCTCCAACATCAACATGCGGCAATACTCCAACAACTGTGGCACTTGACAACACGCAACAGCACTTGAGCAAGAGACTACGGTGCGCAAGTCCAACTATCTACCAAACAACAGGTAATAGGATGTGTCCAAGGCAATATGGGCTGCACGGTATATCACAGGTACGGAAACTAAAGCATCGCAACACAGATAGCAATAGATCAACAGGAGGGAATAAATACTATAAAGTAAGATAGGTAGAAAGAGGGAGATGCTCGCCTGAAAACATTGTCGAAGGTACAACCGAAGATCGGGGCGAAGCTCACATCAACTCAACGGCCTTATCCGCGAAGAAGCAAAACACTAGAATAAACACCGGATGCAATATTTAATACAACGGCAGAAGATCGGCATGATGCATGTATGATGCATGACATGGCAAAGGTGCGGTGCAATTAGGTCATATTAAGCGGAACCGGGGTCCCGACACTTAATTAAACGGTTCAAGTGAATTAGCTACCCCGCAATTTAAATGTTGTTTTAACATGGCAAAATAAGTTACCGGTTCGCTACACAAATTTAAATGAGGCCAATATGAGACTAGATTTGCCCGCATATGGGCCCCATATTTAATTATGAGGTGAATCGGCATAAGGCCCCCAAACCACATGATAATATGCATGCGAGTATGACAATTCAGTATGCAACAAGTTGTTATTATGTTATAAAATAGGGTTCTCGGAAAAGAGGTCACACATCAGGGGGGGTCTCGACGGACTTGGGGTTCCGGGGTCGGGGTCCGGTCTCAGGGTCCGGATCTGGGGTTCAGTCTCGACGGAAGCGTTCTCGGATTTACTGGGGTAGATCTTGGCGCATCCGGGGTCTTTGGGTCATGCTGTCGGTCATGGCGTTCGGGACGGGGTACTTGTCGTATAGGGGTCTTGGTGTCCGGGGTGAAGATCTTGGCGTCCTCGAGGAAGAACTCGGTGTATCCGTGTCGTGGTTCTTGTCGGGGTTCTCGGCTTCGGGGTTCGGACTCCGGTAGAAGTCCTTGTCGTTCCCTGAGGAAGATCTTGATGTGCCAGCTCGATCATCTGTGGCCGGCATCGGGTTGGTCTTGTTCGTGAGATCTTGGCGACGGAAGCGACGAACTTGTCACGGGTCGATCTTGATGGCACGAGTGTAGATCTTGTGGTACCATCTTGGTTTGCCAGTGTCGGGCTCGGTTTCAACGCTAGTGGTTCATCGGGTACATCCGGGCGGTGTCGATCTCGTCGTCCCGTGTCGGCGTGCGTAGGGATCCAACTTCGGGTGTTGAGGATGGTCTTGGGTTAGCAGCAGTCACTCATCGGGTTCCTCTTCACTTGTCAATCCTCGCGGGGCGGAACTTGTCTGTGGGTGAGCACCAAACGAGCAGTTCCACTTGGCTTTGGCGTTGAACACAGGGGATGTGCGGCGGTTGCTTGCGGCGGCCTGCCAGGTGCTGCTGACGAGGCGACAGCTAGCGGCCAGACGCAGGCCGACGGAGAGGAGGCCCCAGGCGGCGAGCGAGACGCGAGGGAGAGCGGTGCCGGCGACGCGGCTCGGGCCTGCGGTGGCGGAGACGATGGCGATGGGCGGCGACAGGCGTCGGGGCGGGGCTAGCCCGGCCAGAGGCGGTGCGGGAGGAGGCGCGGGCCGGGGCGAGCACGGGCAGCGGCCGGGGCGGAAGAGGTGGCCCGAGCGGCGGGGCTCGTGCAGCGGAGGGGGAACGGCAGCGATGAGGAGGGCCAGAGGGGAAGGTGGCCTTGGCGGCGGCGGGCGGCGCTCTGCCGGAGCGGGGAGGGGACCTGGCGGCGAGGTGTGGGTCAGGGAAGGGTGCGCGGGCTCGGGGCGGATCCGGAGGAGGCGGGGTCGGAGAAGAGGAGGAGAGAGGGGGCTGCGGGCGCGCGGCGGCGCGGGAGGGGGGGGGAGGACCGGAGGAGGCGCGGGCGGCCGGAGAGGTGCAGCGGTGCGGGGCGAGCGGAGGTTGGTTGGGCGCGGTTGAGGGAGGGGCTACGGAGGAAGGTGGGGTTCGGCGGCGGCGAGCGCATGGCGCGCGGAGGAGGGCGGCCTCGGCGCCTGGGGGAGGAGGCGAGCTCGAGGGGGGGGGGGCTCGCCGGAGACGGTTGGTGGGGCGCAGCGGAGGGGAAGGATGCGGGAGGATAGGGGCTTCGGACGGGGAAGAGGGAGAAGCGGAGGGGGCGAGCGGAGGGCGGCCAGGCGAGGAAGGAAGGCCGGCGGCTGGTGGCGGGGGTGCCGGTGCAGGGGCGGCGGCCGGTGGGGAGCACCGCGGGAGGAGGAAGATGGGGTGAGGGAGGCGTGGTCGCGCGGGGAGGAGAGAGGCGCGTGGGAGGAGAGAGGTGGGGTCCAGGGGCGGGTCTAGGCAGCGTGGGGATCGGGGCAGGGGGCGGTCAGGTGGTGTCCAGGGAGGGGCTGAGTGGGTGGGGCGTGCATGTGTGGGTGTGTGGCGTGTAGTGTGTGCGTTGTGTGCTGGGGTGGGGTGTGTGTCCAGGTGGAGGGTTAGGTGGCAGCAGTTGATAGGTTTAGGGGAGGAGAGGGGTGAGGTGGCGGTCACGGATTGGTCCGGGTGAGGTGGCCAGAGGGGTGGGTAGATAGGTTGGTAACTTTAGGATTTTAGGCGGACCGATTAGGTGGACCGTTTTTGGCTCTGGGGGTGGTCGTTCGGGTCGGGTCAGCCCGTTCGACTGCCCCCACTAAAATAATAAATATTTTTATTTATTTCAACAAGACTTTTGCAAACCGATATCAGACAAAACAAAATATTCCGGCGACCCGGATTTTGGTGTTTGAATAAAGATGGGGCGTTTTTAGAAAACACAAAATAGATTTTTCTGCAAATAGTTTTATGCAAGCAAATGCAAGATGATGACGATGCTCAAATGCAATGTGGCAGGATGACATGAGCATGCGGTCATGATGATGCAATGCACAAAAACAACGCGATTTTCTAGTAGTGGTTTTTGCGGGATGCCACAATTCGACACCACTAACAATGGATCTCGCCCTCGAGATCCGCCTCATGGTACCGGAAAGAAGGTCGGCGGTCGGATCCTTCGCGCTTCGTGTAGATCCTCGCGACACCACTAACAAGAGGTCGTTGTCCGTGATCGTCGAGAGAACACTCCGGGAAACAACAGGTCGAAGGTAGAGGTAACAACAAATAAAGCCACCTCTAACTTCGATGGAAAGAGGGAACCGATGCATTCTCGTCCACTTCAATGTACAAAAGCGAATAGAAAGGGTAGTCGGCATGGGGGCCAATCCATCACGCACCCAAACTATTACTCTGCACAATCAGTAGAAAAGCGTGCAACCATTCTCAGAATCAGACTGAAGATCTCGTCAAACGAGGGTCGGAACAAAGGAGTGATGCAGACTCTGCATCGGAGCTGGCGTAGATGATGTCGTCGCGTCGGAAAACACCGGAATGCACAAACAAGGAACAAGGAATGGTAACACCGTAGATGGATTCATCAGGCAGCTTAAACACCGGATGGTAGAACACCGTTATCAGAGGAGGAAGCGAAACCCTGAAGGTACGACGGAAACCCAACCGCGAGAATTCCTGGAATCGAAGAAAGAGAAGAGAGCGGATTCAAAAGCGTAGGGATAAGAGGAGAACAGCAGAGGGGTAAGGAGTAAAATCAGACCTAATCAGAACTATCCAACCGATTTTTCAAAAATAGTTTTGACACTCTACTTCGGCCGTTAGCTAGGTTATCCTACATGCTGGACTTGTGGGGTATCGCAACTGCTGAGCTCTGATACCACTCTGTAACACCCTCAGAATCGAACCTATGCAAGTTTTAGCGGAACCCGCCAAACCCGCATAGAAACGATTCAAAGGTGCCCACCAGGCACTTGCGTGCCGGTGGAAAACGAAGTAATAACATTACACAACAGTCCTCAATGGGACCCATAGAACAGATATAGATACAACAGCGACTCAAAGAGTCAAGAATACAGATATAATATACAAAGATCCAAATGACCTTGAAAACGATAGAGCATCCAGCTACGGACAAGATGCAAATGGGGCTAAGAGCCCTAAAGAATAACCAATGGCGTCCATAACCCTGCCCAGGCCAAGCCGGAAGGGTAACCCTGCTAACGACGTCGATCTCAAAACCTGCTTAAACAAAAGGGGTGCCGACAAAGGGCAAAGGAAAAAGAAGGAGCGTCAGTACTGAGTCCAGTACACGGCGAGGCTAGAATTCGGCGGTCCTCGCCTACATAGGTATGGTGGACTGAAGCGGCAGCATGCACTAAACAACCTATAGAGACTCGATACAACTGGCGGCTATTGGAGAGGGGTAAGAAAGACCTATTCGGAACCAACCTGATACTAACATCAAACAAACCCATCCTGGCGTGTTCCCCTCGAGACCAAACGAGGAAGTCAACCGAGGAACTCACACAGTTGGCAGTTTTACTCATTCAGTTATCGTTGCAGCAATTATTAGTCAGGTTTAGTTAATCATCCTGATAAAATACGCAGTGGGCCATTTTAGTTAACCATTCCGTTGTAGTTGCGGCACTTACTAGTCAGATACAAATAGCATGAGATAACCCCAAAACCCAGCAGTTGTTGGTACTTTTATTTAGCCATTCCGTTGTAGTTGCAATACTTACTAGTCAGGTACAATGGTCGCAAGCGACACTCCAAACAAGCAATTGTGGGCAGTATTAATTAGCCATTCCATTATAGTGAAGCTGATTACTAGTCATTATAAAGTCAGATTTATAGCAATAAACTTTAGTTATGCTTGTCTATGGTCGAGATACTGTGCTCCAAGTCGTCCATATCCGCGGACACGGCTTTCAGAAAGTTTTACCCGGCCGGGGTGCACCAATAGCAACACACGCTCGATCAACCTCGGAAAAACCAAATCAAAACCCAACGAGGCTTTCACGAAAAAGCAATCACAGGATTCAGAAATATTTCAGGGGGACACCCCATTGAGTAGACCCGCAACGAAGTAAGCTAGCTCCGAGACGGACTCAAGGTTTGCGTCAATGGCTGTAAGCGACTGGGAACCCGAAAACTCGGGGTGTCGATACCGCGAAAACACTCCGCTTACCTAAACAGTACAGTGTGCTATCTGTCGCACAATTTAAATACAGAAGTAGCATGGCATAAGTACAGGATAGTAAATAAAACCTCAAACTAGTTTGTGGCCCCAAGAAATACGACTGAATCAAGCGCTGGCTCAGGGGGGTCCCATATACCTCCCGGATGTGGATAGCGCGATAAATCAAGGAACAGGTATCAAGTACTCGGGGTCCTACGGGACACAAGTGGGCGTTCGGAAACCAAATATTATCTATCACCCACCGATGCCTCTGCTTACTTCAATTTTAGTTGTTAAACATGAATTAAAGTGAACGATAAGTAAAACGATGATCATCTCCAACATCAACATGCGGCAATACTCCAACAACTGTGGCACTTGACAACACGCAACAGCACTTGAGCAAGAGACTACGGTGCGCAAGTCCAACTATCTACCAAACAACAGGTAATAGGATGTGTCCAAGGCAATATGGGCTGCACGGTATATCACAGGTACGGAAACTAAAGCATCGCAACACAGATAGCAATAGATCAACAGGAGGGAATAAATACTATAAAGTAAGATAGGTAGAAAGGGGGAGATGCTCGCCTGAAAACATTGTCGAAGGTACAACCGAAGATCGGGGCGAAGCTCACATCAACTCAACGGCCTTATCCGCGAAGAAGCAAAACACTAGAATAAACACCGGATGCAATATTTAATACAACGGCAGAAGATCGGCATGATGCATGTATGATGCATGACATGGCAAAGGTGCGGTGCAATTAGGTCATATTAAGCGGAACCGGGGTCCCGACACTTAATTAAACGGTTCAAGTGAATTAGCTACCCCGCAATTTAAATGTTGTTTTAACATGGCAAAATAAGTTACCGGTTCGCTACACAAATTTAAATGAGGCCAATATGAGACTAGATTTGCCCGCATATGGGCCCCATATTTAATTATGAGGTGAATCGGCATAAGGCCCCCAAACCACATGATAATATGCATGCGAGTATGACAATTCAGTATGCAACAAGTTGTTATTATGTTATAAAATAGGGTTCTCGGAAAAGAGGTCACACATCAGGGGGGGTCTCGACGGACTTGGGGTTCCGGGGTCGGGGTCCGGTCTCAGGGTCCGGATCTGGGGTTCAGTCTCGACGGAAGCGTTCTCGGATTTACTGGGGTAGATCTTGGCGCATCCGGGGTCTTTGGGTCATGCTGTCGGTCATGGCGTTCGGGACGGGGTACTTGTCGTATAGGGGTCTTGGTGTCCGGGGTGAAGATCTTGGCGTCCTCGAGGAAGAACTCGGTGTATCCGTGTCGTGGTTCTTGTCGGGGTTCTCGGCTTCGGGGTTCGGACTCCGGTAGAAGTCCTTGTCGTTCCCTGAGGAAGATCTTGATGTGCCAGCTCGATCATCTGTGGCCGGCATCGGGTTGGTCTTGTTCGTGAGGAGATCTTGGCGACGGAAGCGACGAACTTGTCACGGGTCGATCTTGATGGCACGAGTGTAGATCTTGTGGTACCATCTTGGTTTGCCATTGTCGGGCTCGGTTTCAACGCTAGTGGTTCATCGGGTACATCCGGGCGGTGTCGATCTCGTCGTCCCGTGTCGGCGTGCGTAGGGATCCAACTTCGGGTGTTGAGGATGGTCTTGGGTTAGCAGCAGTCACTCATCGGGTTCCTCTTCACTTGTCAATCCTCGCGGGGCGGAACTTGTCTGTGGGTGAGCACCAAACGAGCAGTTCCACTTGGCTTTGGCGTTGAACACAGGGGATGTGCGGCGGTTGCTTGCGGCGGCCTGCCAGGTGCTGCTGACGAGGCGACAGCTAGCGGCCAGACGCAGGCCGACGGAGAGGAGGCCCCAGGCGGCGGGCGAGACGCGAGGGAGAGCGGTGCCGGCGACGCGGCTCGGGCCTACGGTGGCGGAGACGATGGCGATGGGCGGCGACAGGCGTCGGGGGCGGGGCTGGCCCGGCCAGAGGCGGTGCGGGAGGAGGCGCGGGCCGGGGCGAGCACGGGCAGCGGCCGGGGCGGAAGAGGTGGCCCGAGCGGCGGGGCTCGTGCAGCGGAGGGGGAACGGCGATGATGAGGAGGGCCAGAGGGGAAGGTGGCCTTGGCGGCGGCGGGCGGCGCTCTGCCGGAGCGGGGAGGGGACCTGGCGGCGAGGTGTGGGTCAGGGAAGGGTGCGCGGGCTCGGGGCGGATCCGGAGGAGGCGGGGTCGGAGAAGAGGAGGAGAGAGGGGGCTGCGGGCGCGCGGCGGCGCGGGAGGGGGGGGGAGGACCGGAGGAGGCGCGGGCGGCCGGAGAGGTGCAGCGGTGCGGGGCGAGCGGAGGTTGGTTGGGCGCGGTTGAGGGAGGGGCTGCGGAGGAAGGTGGGGTTCGGCGGCGGCGAGCGCATGGCGCGCGGAGGAGGGCGGCCTCGGCGCCTGGGGGAGGAGGCGAGCTCGAGGGGGGGGGGGGGGGCTCGCCGGAGACGGTTGGTGGGGCGCAGCGGAGGGGAAGGATGCGGGAGGATAGGGGCTTCGGACGGGGAAGAGGGAGAAGCGGAGGGGGCGAGCGGAGGGCGGCCAGGCGAGGAAGGAAGGCCGGCGGCTGGTGGCGGGGGTGCCGGTGCAGGGGCGGCGGCCGGTGGGGAGCACCGCGGGAGGAGGAAGATGGGGTGAGGGAGGCGTGGTCGCGCGGGGAGGAGAGAGGCGCGTGGGAGGAGAGAGGTGGGGTCCAGGGGCGGGTCTAGGCAGCGTGGGGATCGGGGCAGGGGGCGGTCAGGTGGTGTCCAGGGAGGGGCTGAGTGGGTGGGGCGTGCATGTGTGGGTGTGTGGCGTGTAGTGTGTGCGTTGTGTGCTGGGGTGGGGTGTGTGTCCAGGTGGAGGGTTAGGTGGCAGCAGTTGATAGGTTTAGGGGAGGAGAGGGGTGAGGTGGCGGTCACGGATTGGTCCGGGTGAGGTGGCCAGAGGGGTGGGTAGATAGGTTGGTAACTTTAGGATTTTAGGCGGACCGATTAGGTGGACCGTTTTTGGCTCTGGGGGTGGTCGTTCGGGTCGGGTCAGCCCGTTCGACTGCCCCCACTAAAATAATAAATATTTTTATTTATTTCAACAAGACTTTTGCAAACCGATATCAGACAAAACAAAATATTCCGGCGACCCGGATTTTGGTGTTTGAATAAAGATGGGGCGTTTTTAGAAAACACAAAATAGGTTTTTCTGCAAATAGTTTTATGCAAGCAAATGCAAGATGATGACGATGCTCAAATGCAATGTGGCAGGATGACATGAGCATGCGGTCATGATGATGCAATGCACAAAAACAACGCGATTTTCTAGTAGTGGTTTTTGCGGGATGCCACAATTCGACACCACTAACAATGGATCTCGCCCTCGAGATCCGCCTCATGGTACCGGAAAGAAGGTCGGCGGTCGGATCCTTCGCGCTACGTGTAGATCCTCGCGACACCACTAACAAGAGGTCGTTGTCCGTGATCGTCGAGAGAACACTCCGGGAAACAACAGGTCGAAGGTAGAGGTAACAACAAATAAAGCCACCTCTAACTTCGATGGAAAGAGGGAACCGATGCATTCTCGTCCACTTCAATGTACAAAAGCGAATAGAAAGGGTAGTCGGCATGGGGGCCAATCCATCACGCACCCAAACTATTACTCTGCACAATCAGTAGAAAAGCGTGCAACCATTCTCAGAATCAGACTGAAGATCTCGTCAAACGAGGGTCGGAACAAAGGAGTGATGCAGACTCTGCATCGGAGCTGGCGTAGATGATGTCGTCGCGTCGGAAAACACCGGAATGCACAAACAAGGAACAAGGAATGGTAACACCGTAGATGGATTCATCAGGCAGCTTGAACACCGGATGGTAGAACACCGTTATCAGAGGAGGAAGCGAAACCCTGAAGGTACGACGGAAACCCAACCGCGAGAATTCCTGGAATCGAAGAAAGAGAAGAGAGCGGATTCAAAAGCGTAGGGATAAGAGGAGAACAGCAGAGGGGTAAGGAGTAAAATCAGACCTAATCAGAACTATCCAACCGATTTTTCAAAAATAGTTTTGACACTCTACTTCGGCCGTTAGCTAGGTTATCCTACAGGCTGGACTTGTGGGGTATCGCAACTGCTGAGCTCTGATACCACTCTGTAACACCCTCAGAATCGAACCTATGCAAGTTTTAGCGGAACCCGCCAAACCCGCATAGAAACGATTCAAAGGTGCCCACCAGGCACTTGCGTGCCGGTGGAAAACGAAGTAATAACATTACACAACAGTCCTCAATGGGACCCACAGAACAGATATAGATACAACAGCGACTCAAAGAGTCAAGAATACAGATATAATATACAAAGATCCAAATGACCTTGAAAACGATAGAGCATCCAGCTACGGACAAGATGCAAATGGGGCTAAGAGCCCTAAAGAATAACCAATGGCGTCCATAACCCTGCCCAGGCCAAGCCGGAAGGGTAACCCTGCTAACGACGTCGATCTCAAAACCTGCTTAAACAAAAGGGGTGCCGACAAAGGGCAAAGGAAAAAGAAGGAGCGTCAGTACTGAGTCCAGTACACGGCGAGGCTAGAATTCGGCGGTCCTCGCCTACATAGGTATGGTGGACTGAAGCGGCAGCATGCACTAAACAACCTATAGAGACTCGATACAACTGGCGGCTATTGGAGAGGGGTAAGAAAGACCTATTCGGAACCAACCTGATACTAACATCAAACAAACCCATCCTGGCGTGTTCCCCTCGAGACCAAACGAGGAAGTCAACCGAGGAACTCACACAGTTGGCAGTTTTACTCATTCAGTTATCGTTGCAGCAATTATTAGTCAGGTTTAGTTAATCATCCTGATAAAATACGCAGTGGGCCATTTTAGTTAACCATTCCGTTGTAGTTGCGGCACTTACTAGTCAGATACAAATAGCATGAGATAACCCCAAAACCCAGCAGTTGTTGGTACTTTTATTTAGCCATTCCGTTGTAGTTGCAATACTTACTAGTCAGGTACAATGGTCGCAAGCGACACTCCAAACAAGCAATTGTGGGCAGTATTAATTAGCCATTCCATTATAGTGAAGCTGATTACTAGTCATTATAAAGTCAGATTTATAGCAATAAACTTTAGTTATGCTTGTCTATGGTCGAGATACTGTGCTCCAAGTCGTCCATATCCGCGGACACGGCTTTCAGAAAGTTTTACCCGGCCGGGGTGCACCAATAGCAACACACGCTCGATCAACCTCGGAAAAACCAAATCAAAACCCAACGAGGCTTTCACGACAAAGCAATCACAGGATTCAGAAATATTTCAGGGGGACACCCCATTGAGTAGACCCGCAACGAAGTAAGCTAGCTCCGAGACGGACTCAAGGTTTGCGTCAATGGCTGTAAGCGACTGGGAACCCGAAAACTCGGGGTGTCGATACCGCGAAAACACTCCGCTTACCTAAACAGTACAGTGTGCTATCTGTCGCACAATTTAAATACAGAAGTAGCATGGCATAAGTACAGGATAGTAAATAAAACCTCAAACTAGTTTGTGGCCCCAAGAAATACGACTGAATCAAGCGCTGGCTCAGGGGGTCCCATATACCTCCCGGATGTGGATAGCGCGATAAATCAAGGAACAGGTATCAAGTACTCGGGGTCCTACGGGACACAAGTGGGCGTTCGGAAACCAAATATTATCTATCACCCACCGATGCCTCTGCTTACTTCAATTTTAGTTGTTAAACATGAATTAAAGTGAACGATAAGTAAAACGATGATCATCTCCAACATCAACATGCGGCAATACTCCAACAACTGTGGCACTTGACAACACGCAACAGCACTTGAGCAAGAGACTACGGCGCGCAAGTCCAACTATCTACCAAACAACAGGTAATAGGATGTGTCCAAGGCAATATGGGCTGCACGGTATATCACAGGTACGGAAACTAAAGCATCGCAACACAGATAGCAATAGATCAACAGGAGGGAATAAATACTATAAAGTAAGATAGGTAGAAAGGGGGAGATGCTCGCCTGAAAACATTGTCGAAGGTACAACCGAAGATCGGGCCGAAGCTCACATCAACTCAACGGCCTTATCCGCGAAGAAGCAAAACACTAGAATAAACACCGGATGCAATATTTAATACAACGGCAGAAGATCGGCATGATGCATGTATGATGCATGACATGGCAAAGGTGCGGTGCAATTAGGTCATATTAAGCGGAACCGGGGTCCCGACACTTAATTAAACGGTTCAAGTGAATTATCTACCCCGCAATTTAAATGTTGTTTTAACATGGCAAAATAAGTTACCGGTTCGCTACACAAATTTAAATGAGGCCAATATGAGACTAGATTTGCCCGCATATGGGCCCCATATTTAATTATGAGGTGAATCGGCATAAGGCCCCCAAACCACATGATAATATGCATGCGAGTATGACAATTCAGTATGCAACAAGTTGTTATTATGTTATAAAATAGGGTTCTCGGAAAAGAGGTCACACATCAGGGGGGTCTCGACGGACTTGGGGTTCCGGGGTCGGGGTCCGGTCTCAGGGTCCGGATCTGGGGTTCGGTCTCGACGGAAGCGTTCTCGGATTTACTGGGGTAGATCTTGGCGCATCCGGGGTCTTTGGGTCATGCTGTCGGTCATGGCGTTCGGGACGGGGTACTTGTCGTATAGGGGTCTTGGTGTCCGGGGTGAAGATCTTGGCGTCCTCGAGGAAGAACTCGGTGTATCCGTGTCGTGGTTCTTGTCGGGGTTCTCGGCTTCGGGGTTCGGACTCCGGTAGAAGTCCTTGTCGTTCCCTGAGGAAGATCTTGATGTGCCAGCTCGATCATCTGTGGCCGGCATCGGGTTGGTCTTGTTCGTGAGGAGATCTTGGCGACGGAAGCGACGAACTTGTCACGGGTCGATCTTGATGGCACGAGTGTAGATCTTGTGGTACCATCTTGGTTTGCCAGTGTCGGGCTCGGTTTCAACGCTAGTGGTTCATCGGGTACATCCGGGCGGTGTCGATCTCGTCGTCCCATGTCGGCGTGCGTAGGGATCCAACTTCGGGTGTTGAGGATGGTCTTGGGTTAGCAGCAGTCACTCATCGGGTTCCTCTTCACTTGTCAATCCTCGCGGGGCGGAACTTGTCTATGGGTGAGCACCAAACGAGCAGTTCCACTTGGCTTTGGCGTTGAACACAGGGGATGTGCGGCGGTTGCTTGCGGCGGCCTGCCAGGTGCTGCGGACAAGGCGACAGCTAGCGGCCAGACGCAGGCCGACGGAGAGGAGGCCCCAGGCGGCGGGCGAGACGCGAGGGAGAGCGGGGCCGGCGATGCGGCTCGGGCCTGCGGTGGCGGAGACGATGGCGACGGGCGGCGACCGGCGTCGGGGGCGGGGCTGGCCCGGCCAGAGGCGGTGCGGGAGGAGGCGCGGGCCGGGGCGAGCACGGGCAGCGGCCAGGGCGGAAGAGGCGGCCCGAGCGGCGGGGCTGGCGCAGAGGAGGGGGAACGGCGGCGGTGAGGAGGGCCAGAGGGGAAGGTGGCCTTGGCGGCGGTGGGCGGCGCTCTGCCGGAGCGGGGAGGGGACCTGGCGGCGAGGCGTGGGTTGGGGAAGGGTGCGCGGGCTCAGGGCGGATCCGGAGGAGGCGGGGCCGGAGAAGAGGAGGAGAGAGGGGGCTGCGGGCTCGGGGCGGAGCCGGAGGAGGCGGGGCCGGAGAAGAGGAGGAGTGAGGGGGCTGCGGGCGCGCGGCGGCGCGGGAGGGGGGGGAGGACCGGAGGAGGTGCGGGCGGCCGGAGAGGTGCAGCGGTGCGGGGCGAGCGGAGGTTGGTTGGGCGCGGTTGAGGGAGGGGCTGCAGAGGAAGGTGGGGTCCGGCGGCGGCGAGCGCATGGCGCGCGGAGGAGGGCGGCCTCGGCGCCTGGGGGAGGAGGCGAGCTCGAGGGGGGGGGGGCTCGCCGGAGACGGTTGGTGGGGCGCAGTGGAGGGGAAGGATGCGGGAGGATAGGGGCGTCGGACGGGGAAGAGGGAGAAGCGGAGGGGGCGAGCGGAGGGCGGCCAGGCGAGGAAGGAAGGCCGGCGGCTGGTGGCGGGGGTGCCGGTGCAGGGGCGGCGGCCGGTGGGGAGCACCGCGGGAGGAGGAAGATGGGGTGATGGAGGCGTGGTAGAGGCGCGTGGGAGGAGAGAGGTGGGGTCCAGGGGCGGGTCCAGGCAGCGTGGGGATCGGGGCAGGGGGCGGTCAGGTGGTGTCCAGGGAGGGGCTGAGTGGGTGGGGCGTGCGTGTGTGGGGTGTGGCGTGTAGTGTGTGCGTTGTGTGCTGGGGTGGGGTGTGTGTCCAGGTGGAGGGTTAGGTGGCAGCGGTTGATAGGTTTAGGGGAGGAGAGGGGTGAGGTGGCGGTCACGGATTGGTCCGGGTGAGGTGGCCAGAGGGGTGGGTAGATAGGTTGGTAACTTTAGGATTTTAGGCGGACCGATTAGGTGGACCATTTTTGGCTCTGAGGGTGGTCGTTCGGGTCGGGTCGGCCCGTTCGACTGCCCCCACTAAAATAATAAATATTTTTATTTATTTCAACAAGACTTTTGCAAACTGATATCAGACAAAACAAAATATTCCGGCGACCCGGATTTTGGTGTTTGAATAAAGATGGGGCGTTTTTAGAAAACACAAAATAGGTTTTTCTGCAAATAGTTTTATGCAAGCAAATGCAAGATGATGACGATGCTCAAATGCAATGTGGCAGGATGACATGAGCATGCGGTCATGATGATGCAATGCACAAAAACAACGCGATTTTCTAGTAGTGGTTTTTGCGGGATGCCACATTCACCTCCGTATACAAGAAACATATCCTTAGTTCTTCGTAAGTACTTAAGGATATTCTTGACCGCTATCCAGTGTTCCGAACCTGGATCCGATTGGTACCTACTAGTCAAACTAATAGCATGTGCCACATCCGGTCTTGTACATAGCATGGCGTACATTATAGATCCTATGGCTGAAGCATAGGGGACTTTGTCCATTATCTCTCTTTCTTCCGCCGAAGCCGGACTTTGAGTCTTACTCAATGTCTTCCCTTGCAACATACGTAAGAACCCCTTCTTACTTCCGTCCATTTTAAACTTCTTTAAAATCTTATCAAGGTATGTACTTTGCGATAGCCCTATTAGGTGCCTAGATCTATCTCTATAGATCTTTATGCCTAATATGTATGACGCTTCACCTAGGTCCTTCATTGAAAATTTGCTGTTTAGATAACTTTTAACACTGTTTAAAAGATCTATATTATTTCCGATCAATAATATGTCATCCACATATAATATTAGAAATGCCACATTGCTCCCACTCACTTTCTTGTAAATACAAGCATCTCCATAAGTTTGGAAAAATCCAAACTCTTTGATCACCTCATCAAAGCGGAGATTCCAACTTCGTGATGCTTGCTTCAATCCATAGATGGATCGCTGAAGCTTTCACACCTTGTTAGCATCCTTAGGATCGACAAAACCCTTTGGTTGTATCATATACAACTCTTCTTCAATATTACCATTGAGAAACGTGGTTTTGACATCCATCTGCCATATCTCATAATCGAAATATGCAGCAATTGCTAACATAATCCTAACTGACTTTAGCATCGCTACGGGAGAGAAAGTCTCATCGTAGTCAACTCCTTGAATTTTTCGAAACCCCTTTGCGACAAGTCGAGCTTTATACTCGGTCACATTACCATCAGCATCAGTTTTCCTTTTGAAAATCCATTTGTGCTCCACGGCCTTTCGGTCGTGAGGTAATTCCACCAAGTTCCAAACTTGATTTTCATACATGGATTCCATCTCGGATTTCATGGCTTCTACCATTTGTTGGAATCCGGGCTCATCATCGCTTCTTCATACGTCGCAGGGTCATCATTTTCATCAACCATGAAATTCATGACAGGATTTCCGTACAGCTCAGGAGCTGCATGCGTCCTGTTTGACCTGCGAGGTTCGGTAGTACTCTCTTTCGGAGTTTCATGCTCATTATCATTAGTTCCCTCTTCAACAGGTGGAGCCAACTCCGGAACAACTTCCGGCGCTGCGCTACTCGCCATACTTTGAAGAGAAGGTTCCACAACCTCTTAGAGTTCTACCTTCCGACTACTCACACCTTTCGCGAGAAACTCTTTCTCTAGAAAGGATCCACTCTTGGCAACAAAAACCTTGCCCTCGGATCTGTGATAGAAGGAATACCCAATAGTTTCTTTAGGGTATCCTATGAAGACGCATTTTTCCGCTTTGGGTTCGAGTTTATCCGGTTGAAGTTTCTTCACATAAACATCGCATCCCCAAACTTTAAGAAATGACAACTTAGGTTTGTTTCCAAACCACAATTCATACGGTGTCTTTTCAATGGATTTAGATGGTGCCCGATTTAATGTGAATGCAGCAGTTTCTAGTGCATAACCCCAAAATGACAACGGCAAGTCCGTCAGAGACATCATAGATCGAACCATATCTAATAAAGTACGATTACGACGTTCCGACACACCATTTCGCTGTGGTGTTCCGGCAGGTGTGAGTTGTGAAACAATTCCACACTCTTTCATGTGAGTGCTAAACTCGTAACTTAGATACTCACCTCCACGGTCGGACCGTAGAAATTTGATCTTTCCATTTACATGATTTTCCACTTCATTCTGAAATTCCTTGAACTTTTCAAAGGTTTCAGACTTGTGTTTCATCAAGTAGATATAACCGTATCTACTCAAATCATCCGTGAAAGTAACAAAATAACGATATCCACCTCGCGCCGACACACTCATTGGACCACATACATCAGAATGTATGATTTCCAATAAATCTGTCGCCCGTTCCATTGAACCGGAAAACGGCGTTCTAGTCATCTTGCCCATAAGGCATGGCTCACATGTATCAAATGATTCATAATCAAGTGATTCCAAAAGTCCATCCGAATGGAGCTTCTTCATGCGTTTAACGCCAATATGACCTAGACGGCAGTGCCACATATATGCGGATATATCATCATTAAGTTTAATCCTTTTAGCATCAACATTATGAATATGTGTAACATTATCATCGAGATCTAATAGAAATAAACCATTCATCATCGGCGCATGACCATAAAATATTTCATTCATATAAATGGAACAACCATTGTTCTCGGATTTAAATGAATAACCACTTCGCATCAAACACGATCCAGATACAATGTTCATGCTCAGTGCAGGCACCAGATAACATTTATTCAAGTTTATAACTAATCCCGACGGCAAGTGGAGAGGCAGTGTTCCGACGGAGATCACATCAACGCTTGATCCATTGCCGACACGCATCTTGACCTCACCCCTTGCTAGCGGTCGCTTGTTCCGCAGCCCCTGATTCGAGTTACAAATATTAGCAACTGAACCGGTATCAAATACCCAGGTGCTACTGCGAGCACTAGTCAAGTACACATCAATAACATGTATATCATATATACCTTTGTTTGCGTTGTCGGCCTTCTTGTCTGCCAGATACTTGGGGCAGTTGCGCTTCCAGTGGCCAGTCCCCTTACAATAGTAGCACTCGGAATCAGACTTAGGTCCAACTCGGGGTTTCTTTTCAGGCGCGGCAATAGGCTTGCCGCCCTTACTTCCCTTCCGTTTTCCCTTCTTGTCTTTCTTGAAACCAGTGTTCCTATTGGTCATCAACACTTGATGTTCCTTTTTGATCTCCACTTCTGCAGTTTTAAGCATTGACAGAAGCTCGGGGAGAGACTTCTTCATGCCTTGCATATTATAGTTCATCACGAAGCTCTTATAGCTAGGTGGCAGAGACTGCAGAACACGATGGATGCCTAAGTCAATGGGAATCTATATTCCCAAGGACACAAGCTTATCGGCGTAACCCGACATCTTGAGTACATGCTCACTAACGGAGCTGTGCTCTTCCATCATGCAGCTAAAGAACTTTTCTGAAGCGTTGTAGCTCTCTATAGCAGCATATGTGTCGAAAATCATTTTCAACTCACCCATTTTATCAAATGCATTCCCGTTTTCGAAACGCTTTCGAAGTTCCGGCTCTAGCCCATACAATATGCCGCAATGAACTAAGTTGTGGTCCTCCTGACGAGTCTGATAGACATTCTTCTCCTCGTCATGGGCATCATCAAAAGGTGGGGGGCCTAACGGTGCTTCTAGCACATATTGCTTTTGTGCAGCAGAGAGGAGAATCCTCAAATTCATGGCCCATTCAGTAAAGTTGCTACCGTTCGTTGCTAGTTTCTCTTTCTCTATGAACACATTGAAATTAAAAGCAGGTGGTGCCATCTACAACAGAATTTGTAAAGTTTAGACTAAGTGTATGATAGATTGAGTTCAAATAATCCATATTATGAATGAACTCCCACTCAAAAACGACATCCCTCGTGCCTTTTTGGTGATTACATGAACCAAATCCACTACACCAAGTCCGATCATCACGTGAGTCGGTATAGCTTCAAAGGCGAGCATCAAATGGGCATCATATCAACTATATGACTCATGCTTAACCTTTTGGTCCGTGTTTCGAGGCCATGTCTGTACATGCTAGGCTCGCCAAGTTAGAACCTTAGTATTCGCGTGTGTAACTGTTTTATACCCGAAATATGGTCGTGGATCCAAGAACACCCGATCATCACGTGATGTCTTGGAGCGACGAAAACATAATCGGTGCATACTAAAGGAAGAACACATTATTATCTTGATATTTAAATGAGGGATCATCTTATTATGCTAACAAAGCGCTAAACAAGCAATATAAGATGCTATCAAACATCATATGTTTATTAGTGAAATGATATGGTTCCCGCAGATGATCTCTATCATGTGCATCATGGTATGATCACTATCATACCTATATATGTTAATCCAAGGTCTATGGATTTTACACGCTATGTGTGTTGTAAGAGTATCATCTCATACTTCTACTTACAACACTACCATATCATAACACTAGCCCAGCAACAATCTAAACTAGATGCCTCTAATTTATCCATTGCAAGTTTTACGTGGCTTAGGGATTTCGAGATAGAACCGTTCTTACCTACGAACATGAACCACAACAAGGATAATCAAATTGTTGACATCTCGCTTGCAAAATAGATATTGACTATAGTAGGAGAGATAGACACCCGCTAGCCACTTATGCAAACTAGTTGCATGTCAAGCGTGGAACAAGTCTCATGTGCGAGGACATGTAAAGTTTGTCCAGGCCGCTTCATCCCACTATGCCACCAATATCCAAAATTACAACAAAGGAGCAACAACATGATCATCATCGCCCACATACTCATATGTGTACTACCCGTGTAAAGTATCTACGCATAGATCCGGCTCTGATACCACTGAAGGGTTCGCAGCATAGAAAACAAAAATTTTCCTACGATGTGAACTATATACCAAGATCTATCTAATAGATACAAACAACGGGCGGATGTATATCCGTAGAGAACATACCCTTGAAGACCGACAAAGCTTAACGAGTTCAACTTGTGGTTGATGTAGACTATCTCTTGCCGATCTCAAGATCGAGAGGAAGTCCTAGCGCCACAAATCAGCAGCGCATCCGTGCTCGCACACACGTTCGAGGCACCGAGCAACCTCCGCCTCCTCACTCCAGTAATGCAGCGGAAGCACAACTCTTTCTTGCCGGATAGCCATCGGGAACATGTATCTCGCTAGTCCGAGACCATGGGGGATAAATTCTAGAGGGGGAGAAAGATCCTTCACGAGGAGGTGTGAGAGACAAGTGAGGAGGGGGGCTCCTTTTATAGGAGGAGGGGGGGACCCCAAGGGGGTGGCCGGCGCATGGGGGCTGCCCCCTTGCCCTCCCCTCTTCATGTGGGTGGACACTCCACTCATAAATCTCCTTTAAATTCCCTCCACTCAAAAGTCCACTCAAATTCCCATTAAATTTCCACCAAATTTAATGCAAACTCTCATTAAATAAAACTCTTTTATTTTATTCAGAATTTTGTCAATTACTTTAATGACAAACATTCACAAATAACCCCTTGCTAGAATTCTATTTCACATGCATAACCACTTTATGCAATTTCACCCGAAAACCTGTTTCGGTATCTAGTGAAATAAATTCCTGCGCTTGTTCATTCTTTCGGCATGAAACATTTGCTCCAATTGGATGTCAGTGTCTCTTAAGTGTGTCACCCTACGGTTCGTGAATAATGCGGACATGATCGAGACCCCTCTCGGATCAATAATCAGAAGCGGGATCTGGAGACCCATACTGACTCCCACACATTCAACGATGACTTTCTTGTGATCGTCGGAACCTTTTATGCTAGTATCTTAATCCCTTTGTTTCACGATATATTACATGTCCGAGATTCGATCATCGGTATCTCCATACCTAGTTTGATCTCGTTACCGACATGCACTCTTTTCTCGTTCCTGTGATATAACATTCTAGTGATCAAATCACTTGCTTGCAAGCTAATCAACGTGATATCACCGAGAGGGCCCAGAGTATATCTATCCGTCATCGGGATGAACAAATTCCACTCTCGATCCATGAGCCTCAACATAACACTTTATTAGTTCTGAATCCATCTTTATAATCACCCTGTTACGGTGTGACGTTTGATGTTATCAAGAAACTCTTCCGGTGTTAGTGATTGACATGATCTCATGGTCTAAGGATTAGGATCACTTCGTAAGTTGTTATAGCAATATAAACTCAATGACTTTGATCGTAATGCTATACTTCGGATGAATGTTCATCACACCATTACACTAATGTTGTGATCCCGTTATTAACAACATCCAATGTCCATGATCAGGAAACCTTGATCATCTTGTTAATCAACGAGCTAGTTTATGAGAGAGGCATAACTAGGAACTTTCTGTTTGTTTATTAAACACACATGTATTAACGTTTCCGTATTAATACAATTATAGCATGCAAAATAAACATCTATCATATACTTGGAATACACATAATAAACACTTTATTATTGCCTCTCAGGGCATATTCCCTTCAATAATAATAACTACATTTATTATTGCCTCTAGGGCATATCTCCAACAGTCTCCCACTTGCACTAGAGTCATCTAATCTAGATTACATGGTAATATACGGAACACCCATGGCAGTTTGGTGTTGGTCATGTTTTGCCCTCGGGAGAGGTTTAGTCAACGGATCCGCCACATTCAGATCTGTGTGTACTTTGCAAATCTTTATGTCCCCATCTTGGACATGTTCTCGAATAGCGTGAAAACGTAGCTTGATATGCTTCAGCTTTTTGTGTGACCTTGGTTCTTGCGCATTGGCTATGGCGCCCATGTTATCACAGTAGATAGCCATTGGGTCCAGCGCACTTGGAACCACACCCAGCTCTGTAATGAACTCTTTCATCCATATCGCTTCTTGTGAAGCCTCCAAAGCAACCATGTATTGCGATTCAGTTGAAGATCTCGCCACAACACTTTGATTTGCACTCCTCCAGCTAACTGCTGCACCATTCAAAATAAATACATATCCAGATTGTGATTTAGAATCATCCGGATCGGTGTTCCAACTAGCATCGGTTTAACCATTAACAACGATAAGTTCATCACCTCCATAAGAAAGAACCATATCCTTCGTTCTTCTCAAGTACTTAAGGATGTTTTTGACCGCTGTCGAATGATCCACTCCTGGATCACTTTGATATCTGCTAGTTAAACTAACAACATATGCAATGTCGGATCTAGTACATAGCATGGCATACATTAGAGATCCTATGGCTGAGGCATAGGGAGTCTTACTCATCCTTTCTCTATCTTCTGCCGATGTCGGACTTTGAGTTTTACTCAAGATCATATTGGGCAACATGGGCAAGAACCCTTTCTTGCTATCTTCCATTCCAAATCTCTTTAGAACTTTGTCCAAATATGTACTTTGTGACAATGATATTAGGCGTCTCGATCTATCTCTATAAATCTTTATGCCTAATATGTAAGCTGCTTCGCCAAGATCCTTCATTGAAAAACTATTATTCAAATATTACTTGACACTATTAAGAAGGTCTACATCATTCCCAATCAACAATATGTCATCTACATATAGTATTAAGAATGCTACAGAGCTCCCACTCACTTTCTTGAAAATGCAAGCTTCTCCATAAGTTTGTACAAAACCAAAACTTTTGATTACCTTATCAAAACGTTGATTCCAACTTCGGGATGCTTGCTTCAATCCATAGATGGATCGTTGAAGTTTGCATACCTTGTTAGCATCTTTAGGATCGACAAAACCTTTGGGCTGCATCATATACAACTCTTCATCAATATCTCCATTGAGGAATGCTGTTTTGACATCCATCTACCATATCTCATAATCATAATATGCAACAATTGCTAACATAATCCTCACAGACTTTAGCTTCACTACTGGTGAGAAGGTCTCATCGTAGTCAACTCCTTGAATTTGTCGAAACCCTTTTGCAACAAGTCGAGCTTTATAGACAGTAACATTACCATCAGCATCTGTTTTCTTCTTGAAAATCCATTTGTTCTCGATAGCCTTCCGGCCATCTGGTAAGTCCACCAAAGTCCATACTTGGTTTTCGTACATGGATCCAATCTCGGATTTCATGGCTTCTTGCCATTTATTGGAATCTGGGCTCATCATCGCTTCCTCATATGTCGCAGGTTCATCGGTGTTGTCCACCAACATGACACTCATAACGGGATCATACCAATCAGGAGTGTTACTAGTTCTCGTTGACCTGCGAGGCTCTGTAGCAACTACAACCGAAGTTTCATGATCATCATCATTAGCTTCCTCTCTTATTGGTGTAGGCACCACAGGAACTTCTTCCGGTGCTGCGCTACTCGCAATTTCGAGAGAAGGTTCGACAACCTCATTGAGTTCTAGTTTCCTTCCAGTCACTTCTTTCGAGAGAAATTCCTTCTCTAGAAAGGATCCATTCTTGGCAACGAAGATTTTGCCTTCGGATCTATGATAGAAGGTATACCCAAAGTTTCCTTCGGGTATCCTATGAAGACGCATTTTTCCGCTTTGGGTTCAAGCTTGTCCGGCTGTAACTTCTTTACATATCTTCGCAACCCCAAACTTTAAGGAACGACAATTTAGGTTTCTTCCCAAACCATAATTCATACGGTGTCGTTTCAACGGATTTAGATGGTGCCCTATTTAAAGTGAATGCGGCTGTTTCTAATGCATAACCCCAAAATGATAGCGGTAAATCTGTAAGTGACATCATAGAACGAACCATATCTAAGAGAGTTCGATTACGATGTTCGGACACACCATTACGCTGTGGTGTTCCCGGTGGTGTCAATTGTGAAAGTATTCCGCATTTCTTCAAATGCTCGCCAAACTCGTAACTTAGATATTCACCTCCACGATCAGAACGTAGAAATTTAATCTTCTTGTTACATTGATTCTCAACCTCACTTTGAAATTCCTTAAACTTCTCGAAAGTTTCGGACTTATGTTTCATGAAATAGATATACCCATATCTACTCAAGTCATCCGTGAAGGTAAGAACATAACGATAACCACCGCGTGATGCTACACTCATTGGACCACACACATCGGTATGTATGATTTCCAATAAGTCCGTAGCTCGCTCCATCATACCAGAAAATGGAGTCTTAGTCATTTTACCCATCAGACATGCTTCGCATCTTTCAAGTGATTCAAAATCAAGTGATTCAAGAAGTCCATCGGAATGGAGATTCTTCATTCGCTTCAGTCCAATGTGACCAAGAAGACAGTGCCACATATAGGTCGAGTTATCGCTCGATTTCAAACGTTTAGCCTCAATGTTATTGATATGTGTATTTCCACTATCGAGATTCAATAAAAATAGACCATCTATCAAAGGTGCATGTGCATAAAACATATTACTCATATAAATCGAACAACCATTATTCTCGGACTTAAACAAGTAACCGTCTCGCAATAAACAAGATCCCGATATAATGTTCATGCTCAACGCAGGCACCAAATAACAATTATTTAAGTATAAAACTAATCCCGATGGTAGATGAAGGGGTAGCGTGCCGACCGCGATCACATCAACCTTTGATCCGTTTCCCACGCGCATCGTCACCTCGTTCTTCGCTAGCTTCTGTTTATTCTGCAGCACCTGTTTCGAGTTACAAATATGAGCAACCGAACCAGTATCAAATACCCAGGCACTACTACGAGTACTAGTGAGATACACATCAATAACATGTATATCGGATATACCTTTCTTCTTGATGTTGCCGTTCTTCAAATCCGCCAAGTACTTTGGGCAATTCCGCTTCCAGTGACCTTCTCCCTTGCAGTAAAAGCACTCAGTATCAGGCTTAGGTCCAGCCTTGGTCTTCTTCGCCGGCGCGGTAACTTTCTTATCACCCTTCTTGAAGTGTCCCTTTTGCTTAGACTTGCCTTTCTTGAATTTGGTGGTATTATTGACCATCAACACTTGGTGCTCTTTCTTGATCTCCACTTCTGCAGATTTTAGCATGGCAAAGAGTTCTGGAAACTGTTTGTTCATGTTTTTCATATTTTAGTTCATCACATAGTTCTTGTAACTTGGTGGTAGTGATTGGAGGACACGATAAATCCCCAAAGCATTAGGAATCACAATACCCAAGCTTTGAAGTTTGTTTGCGTGCCCAGACATCTTAAGCACATGCTCACTGCCGGAGCTGCCCTCTTCCATCTTGCAGTTAAAGAACTTTTCAGAAGCCTCATAGCTCTCAATTGCCGCGTGAGTCTCAAAGATCAATTTGAGTTCACGGACAATATCATGTGGGTCTGAATTCTCAAACCTTTTCTGAAGCTCCGATTCTAAACCATACAAGATAGCACACTGAACTGTGGAGTACTGATTCTTCCGAGCGAGGTAAACGTTCTTTACTTCATCGGTAGCATCAGCTGCAGGCGGTCACCCAGCGGTGCATCCAGCACATAGGTCAAATTACCAACTGTGAGGACAATCCTCAAATTGCGGAACCAATCCGCGAAGTTGAAGGGTTTCACGGCATAGTAAATCAAAATTTTCTACGGAGAGAACAGAGGGAAAGCCAAGATATAATCTAGGAGATGCAAACAACGAGAGAGATTGGATTAGATCTTCATACCCTTGAAGATTCGCACAGCGGAACGTTCGTCGGAACGTGGGTGATGTAGTCGTACTCGCTTCTCCTCCTCGCGATCCGATTCGATCTAGCACCACAAGTGGCGGTGCCTCCGTGAGATGCACACGTGCAGCACCTCGACGTCTCCTCCTTCCTCGGACCAGCAAGTATGGTGGATAGATAGATTGGATCTACAACACGACGGCGTGGTGTATATGGTGGATAATTTCTGCAGCAGGGCTTCGCCTACAAACAGTCGGGAGGGAGAGAGGAAAGCTAGCAAGGCGGCTAGGGTTTGGAGGAGAGGTGTGGGGGGTTTGTGCGCCCCCACCCCTCTTTATATAGAGGGGGGGCGCAGCCCTAGCCCCTCCCCCAAGCCCAAAGGATAAGGAGTGGGGGGCATGGACTCTCCCCTCTTCTAGAAACCCTATCTCTAGTTTAAACGATTTAAACTCTCTAGGATCGGCTGGGCCCTATGGGGCCTTGTGCCCCTGGCCCAAAGCGGCCAGGACACTCCCTCATAGGCCCATGCCCCCTCCCGGAAGGTGGGGCCACGTTGGTCCCCTTCCGGAAGGTTCTAGAAGCTTCCGGTACAATACCGATTAACCCGGAACAATTCCGAACTCCAAAAACTGCATTGCCTTATATGAATCTTATTCTCCGGACCATTCCGGAACCTCTCGTGATATCCCGGATCCCATCCGAGACTCCGAACAAAAATTCATAAACCAATTATCCAATCTATCCTAGCGTCGAGACACGTTAAGTGTGTGACCCTGCGGGTTCGAGAATATGCAGACATGATCTTCTATCAATAATCAACAGCGGGGTCTGGGCACCCATATTGACTCCCACACATTCATTGATGATCATATCGGATGAACCACAATGTCAGGATTCAAACAATCCCATATATATATTCCCTTCGTCTCGCGATATTTTACTTGCCCGAGATTCGATCGTCAGTATCGTCATACCTAGTTCAATCTCGTTCACAGCAAGTACTTTACTCGTTCCGTAATCCGATATCACTTTGTGATTAACTCCTTAACCACATGCTTCCAAGCGGTGTTGATATCTATTACCGAGTGGGCCCGAAGTATATCTCTCCAACTTGGGAGGGACAAATTCCATCTCGATACATACAACCCAACAGATACTTTCCGATCACCTGAGAGACACCTTTATGATCACCCTCTCATAGGATGACGTTTGATGACCTCAAAGCTTTCTTCCGATACCAGGGAGTTGTATTATCTCATGGTCTAAGGAATACAATATTTGACATAGGAAAAGCTTCGCAAAGATGAACACGATGATACGATCTAATTGCTTCGCTTAGTTTGGGTCTGTCCATCATATCATTCACCCAATGATATGATCTCATTATCAATTGACAACTCATGTCTATGGTTAGGAAACCTTAACCATCATTGATCAATGAGCTAGTCCATAGAAGCGTACTAGGGACACGGTGTTGTTCACAAACCACACAAGTATTAAAGTTTCCGCTTAATACAATTCTAGCATGGAATATAAACATTATCATGAACAAGAATTATAATAATAACATCTTTATTATTGCCTCTAGGGCATAATTCCAACAGTCTCCCACTTGCACTAGAGTCAATAATCTAGTTTACATCTGGCAAAAATCTCACACCCATGGCACTGAGGTGTTGATCATGTTTTACACGTGGAAGAGGTTTAGTCAATGGATCTGCGACATTCAGATCTGTATGTACTTTGCTAATCTTCAGATCTCCATCTGCAATATAATCTCGGATTATATGAAACTTGCGGTTGATATGCTTGGTCTTTGGATGATATCTTGGTTCCTTAGCGAGTGCTATGGCGCCAGTGTTGTCACACAATATCTCCAGTGGGTCCAATGCACTTGGAACCACGCCAAGATCAGTGATGAAGTTTCTGATCCAAACTCCTTCACTTGACGCTTCTGCAGCAGCCATGTATTCCGCTTCCACTGTAGATCCCGCGATCACGCTTTGCTTGCAGCTTCTCCAGCTCACAGCTCCTCCATTCAAAATATAAACGTATCCTGTCTGAGATTTGGAATCATCCTTGTCGGTGTCAAAACTAGCATCGACGTAACCTTTTACGACAAGCTGTTCATCACCCCCATAGACTAAGAACATTTCTTTAGTCCTATTTAGGTACTTTAGGATGTTCTTCACGGCTGTCCAGTGTTCCACTCCTGGATCACTTTGATATCTGCTCGTCAAACTAAGAGCATTGGACACATCCGGTCTAGTACACAGCATGGCAGACATGATGGAACCTATGGCCGAGGCATAAGGCACTTTGCTCATAGCTTCCCTATCATTTACCGTAGCTGGACACTGAGCCTTGCTCAATATCTTACCTGACAACATAGGCACTGAACCTTTCTTTGCCTTATCCATTCTGAACCTTTTCAGAACTTTGTCTAGGTATGTACTCTGGCTTAAGGCTATCAGGCGTCTTTGTCTATCTCTATAGATTTTGATGCCCAATATATAAGCAGCTTCACCTAGGTCTTTCATTGAAAAACACTTGTTCAAATAACTCTTCACATCGTTAAGCATGTTGATGTCATTTCCAATAATCAATATGTCATCCACATATAGTACCAGAAACGTCACCGAGCTCCCACTCACTTTCTTGTAGATGCAAGCTTCGTAGCAATTTGGAACAAATCCAAAGCTCTTGATCACTTGATCAAAACGAAGGTTCCAACTCCGAGATGCTTGCTTCAGTCCATAAATGGAACGCTGAAGTTTGCATACTTTACTAGCATCCTTAGGATCGACAAAACCTTCGGGTTGCATCATATACAACTCTTCATCAATGTTTCCATTGAGGAAAGCAGTCTTGACATCCATCTGCCATATTTCATAATCATGAAACGCAGCAATTGCTAATAAAATCCGAATGGACTTAAACATTGCTATGGGAGAGAAAGTCTCATCGTAGTCAACACCTTGAACTTATCGAAAACCTTTCGCGACAAGCCGTGCTTTATAGACGGTAACATTGCCATCTGCGTCCGTTTTCTTCTTGAAGATCCATTTGCACTCAATGGCCTTTCGGTCGCTAGGAGGGTCCACCAAAGTCCATACTTGGTTTTCGCTCATGGATCCCAATTCGGATTTCATGGCTTCTAGCCATTTCTCAGAGTCTGGGCTCATCATCGCTTCCTCATAGTTCGTAGGTTCACTGTCTTCTACTAACAAGACAGTCAAGACAGGGTTGCCGTACCACTCAGGAGGGGCACGCGACCTTGTCGACCTGCGACGTTCAGTAGCAGCATCGTCCGAAGTTTCATGATCCTTGTCATTAGCTTCCTCTATTGTTGGTGCAGGCGGCACTGGAACAATTTCAGGTGCTGCGCTACTCTCCAACTCAAGAGAAGGTTCAATAACCTCGTCTAGCTCTACTTTCCTCCCACTCACTTCTTTCGAGAGAAACTCCTTCTCAAGAAAGGAACCGTTCTTTGCGACAAACACTTTGCCTTCGGTTCTGTGATAGAAGGTATACCCAATAGTTTCCTTAGGGTATCCTATGAAGACGCATTTCTCCGCTTTGGGTTCGAGCTTGTCCGGCATCAACTTCTTGACGTAAGCTTCGCATCCCCAAACTTTAAGAAACGACAACTTAGGTTTGGCACCAAACCACAGTTCATACGGTGTCGTCTCAACGGATTTAGATGGAGCCCTATTTAAAGTGAATGCAGCGGTTTCTAATGCATAACCCCAAAATGATAACGGCAAATCAGTAAGAGACATCATTGATCGAACCATATCTAATAGGGTTCGATTCCGGCGTTCAGACACACCATTGCGCTGTGGTGTTCCGGGTGGCGTGAGTTGTGAAACGATTCCACTTGCTTTAAGATGCGTGAGAAAATCATAACTCAAATATTCACCTCCACGATCGGATCGTAGAAACTTAATCTTTCTGTTACGATGGTTCTCCACTTCATTCTGAAATTCTTTGAACTTTTCAAACGTTTCAGATTTATGTTTCATTAAATAGATATACCCATATCTACTTAAGTCATCGGTAAAAGTGAGGAAATAGCGATATCCACCGCGCATCGAAACACTCATCGGTCCGCATACATCGGTATGTATGATTTCCAACAAGTCCGTTGCTCGCTCCATCATGCCGGAGAACGGGGTTTTGATCATCTTGCCCATGAGGCATGGTTCGCATGTGTCAAATGATTCAAAATCAAGAGACTCCAAAAGTCCATAAGAATGGAGTTTCTTCATGCGCTTTACACCAATATGACCTAGACGACAGTGCCACAAATAAGTAGTATTATCACTATCTACTTTGCATCTCTTAGCCTCAATGTTATGGATGTGTGTTTCATCCCTTTCGAGATTTAGAAGAAATAAACCATTTACAAGAGGTACATGACCATAAAAGATGTTACTCATATAAATAGAACAACCATTATTCTCCGATTTAAATGAATAACCGTCTTGCAATAAACACGATCCAGAAATAATGTTCATGCTCAACGCAGGCACATAATAACACTTATTAAGGTTTAAAACTAATCCCGAAGGTAAAACTAAGGAGAGCGTGCCGACGGCCATCACATCAACTCTTGATCCGTTGCCAATGCGCATCGTCACCTCATCCCTCGCAAGCCGCCGTCTATTCCGTAGCTCCTGTTTCGAGTTACAAATATTAGCAACTGAACCGGTATCAAATACCCAGGCACTACAACGGGGGCTAGTAAGGAAAACATCAATAACATGTATATCAAATATACCTTTGATGGTGCCAGCCTTCTTGTCCGCTAAGTACTTCGGACAGTTGCGCTTCCAGTGACCCTTGTCCTTGCAATAGAAGCACTCAGTGTCCGGCTTAGGACCTGTAGGGGTCCCAATCTTAGATAAGATAGAGCCTCCTGTGTTTACAATGCTAGTCCCTGGATCAATAGCTAGCATCCACAGTTAAGATGTAATATCAAGAAACAAAGGTCATAATATAACTTTATAACCAGGAATAACATAATTTTATTACATCATACATAGCTCATTTGGCTATTACATTACATTGCAGCGGAATAACTATAATCATGGGTCCTTCATCTTCAAAATGCCACAGGAAGATGTTGGTTGTAGACTTTGTAATCCTAATCAAATAATCTTCACTAAAATCAATCAAACCTGCAACATACAAGTTACAGCCACAAAGGGTCAATACATTTGTATTGTATTGGCAAGTGATACTATGGTAGTATAGTGGAGTCTATCATCTATATGCATTTGGCTAAGTGGAGTTGAGGCTTGCATTGCTCAAAATAGATTTTTCTTATCATTTTGAAAATACTAAGTTTTGTTTTGACAAATTACTTCCCAAGGCATCTACCAATCAAAGACTGAAGATCCTTTCCAAGGCATCCACCAATCAAAGACTGAAGTGCTTGGCAAAAACCATTTTTCTCAATCAAAGATTTCAAGATCCTTGTACCAAGCCATCTCTCCATCAATGATTGAAGAATTCAAACAACCCTTGTTCAAACCACAAGATTTTAATTTAGAAATTGGAATGATGAGATTCTTGATTGTTTCCATGTCTTGATGCTCAAATTGTCCTTTACCAGGGACATGGCTAAGTACTTAGATTTTACACTCTGCAGAGGTGGTGCACTTTACCCACAAGACTTGGTTTCCCAAGACAAAATCTTTCAGAAGCCTTCCCTTAGACCAAAATGGACGCGCTCAAACCTATCAAACACTACCACCCACTATCCATTTGGCTAAGTTCTTGCAACCTATATGATCATGGCAGAGCCCATATTGCCAAGTGGTTGCACTTGAAGCTTCTCAACATTTGACATCTCAAATCCCTTTGTTCCTGGGTGGCTTACCACAAGTGAGATACACAACCCAAGTCCATGGCTTTGTGTAACCACTCAACATAACCCATTCTTCCATTCCACCCAGGAGGTTCCTTAACTTAGTTGTTTTATTAAACAAAACCTAAGTCCTCAGACTTAGAATATTTTTTAATAGTGTGAATATATATTCCACCCAAGTTTTCTATTAGCTAGGCTAAGCTTGATAGTGGTAAGAATCTTAACTTAGGAAAATCCTACTAAGGATTCATCTACTAGGTTTTACTACAGCAATGTCCATACTTAGTAAAATCCATGCAAGTTTTACTTAGCAAAATCACTAATGCATAGTGAAAGTAATGGGACAAAAAGTATGAAGCATCACTTGCCTTTTTGGTAGAGTATGGGTTCACTTCTTGATCTTTGCAACAATCACACTCTTCAAGTCACTACAAATCAGTCAAGCAAGGCACAAACTCAATCTACCAATCAAGCAAAACAACACACATAAATAACAAAGTCAAAGAAATGCATGCAAGCATGCCAAGCTTTGTTTTGTTT
Organism: Avena sativa; assembly: GCA_916181665.1. Classification (NCBI taxonomy): domain Eukaryota; kingdom Viridiplantae; phylum Streptophyta; class Magnoliopsida; order Poales; family Poaceae; genus Avena; species Avena sativa. The sequence continues at coordinate 485,274,791 of OV702283.1, forward strand.
GAAAAAGTGGTTCCTAGTGGGTCATAGTCATTTGGGTACATCTAATGGTCATTTCCTAAAGTGGCCAAGTCATTTGCAAAAGGTTTCACTTTAAAACCATTTTCAAAATAAAGTGTTATTTTATGTGGTGTAGGAATATTTTTACTAAGGCATTAGCCTAAAGGGTTTACCAAATGAGTTGCTATTGCAAAACTTGGTGTTTTGGTCAGTAGGTTTGGTCCAAACCATCTATTCAAAAGTTTTCTTCTCATAAACATTTTTATAATAAAACCATCAATTTTATTTGGCTAGAAATGGACTGAACTAACTAATCCATTCCAAACTTTTCCAAATTCATTTTCCAAACCCTGGGTTGGTTCCTAGGGTCAGTAAGGTCACAACAAACCAATTTGCAAAGGTTTTATCCTTAAATTCAATTTTAAACAATTTTTATACTCTAAACAAGCATACAAAAGTTTCTGCAAATTCAAACAAGCTAACAGATACTATTTGTCAAACTAAGGGCATGGTTGGATAGGGCTTGTTCTCCTGAATCCATTGATATAAAATTTGCAAAATTTGGACGTGTGGTTTGAAAGTTATAGGGGTTTGAAGTTTGCAAATCAATCTGATTTCAAATTCAGTTTTAAAACAGATCCTGCCACGTGTCGCTGTCTCATTGGGCGATACCGCTTCAGCCGGATCACGCTACGGTGCGTTGGATCTACTCCTATCGTGCGGCATAGATTGCTCGATACCCCTTCGCGTTAATGAATCTATCCAAGCCATCAGATGCTCATCTAACGGTTCCTATCGCTGGGCCAAACAGCAGCGGCGCTGGCGGCGGTAGTTGGCGGCGGCGGGGTCTGTCTGCGGCGGAGCCGGTGAATTAGGAAGCGAGGTAGAATAAGGAGATGCTCACCAGAATCGCGGGATCGCGGTGAAACTCGACGTGGTTTCGAGGAGGCGAGGGGTGTACTGGGGCGGTACTAATTGCTCGCCGGAGTTCGCTCGGCGTCGGGCTTCTCTGTTTATCGTCGGAGGTGACGATACAGGCCACGGGAAAGCAAGATAACAATTGCGTTAGTTGCGTACGGGGTCAGTGATCATGTGTGCATCAATGAGACAGAAGGGGGTGGTCAGATGCTACCTGCGGGCTTCGCCGGAGAAGAAAACAGGCGGCGGCGCTGTCAGAGCTAGTCCAAGCCCAAGCTCTGGGGTGCCCGCGGTCGAGTGATTGTCACAGAGGGATGCGCCAGTGTATGGTGAGCGTGCTCGTGTGCTCAGGGAGGCGGAAGGGAGAGTGTGCTGGCCGGAATTTGCGAGAGGGCTCGTCGGAGGCAGAGGGAGTCGAGGAGAGATTGTGGCGGCCTGGAGGTGTGTCGAGGAGGGGCGTCTGGGGAAGAAAGGAGAGGAAAGCCTGGCGTTTAACGCTGAGTGGTCACGGTGAGGAGTAATCGCTGTAGTAAAGTGTATTGACCGCGAGAAATTTAACGACAGAAACGGTCGCGAGGTGAGGGGAAGAAGGAGTCGCAGGGAGGAAGAAGAACAGGAGGGGTGGGGTCTGGTGTCAGTGAGAAAACGAAAGGGACAAGCGGTCCACCAGTCAGTGTCACTGCGGGTTAAATACCGAGTGAGAAAACGTTTCATGGAGAGGGAAAAGACTGGGCTGGTACTGGGCCTATTGGGCTGCCTGGGTTGGGTCGGTTTACTTTTATTTTTTTCTGTCTGCTTTGTTTTTTCTATTCTCTATTTACTGATTTGGATTTCAAACAACAATTCAATCAATCCAAATAAATTCATGCAAACACCACATTTAAATTCTTTGAACTTGGTTCTGTTTATCAACACAAACCAACATTCCAAAATAAATCATATTTTTATTCCTTTTAGGATCTATTTAATATAGAATAGTCCATAGTTATTTAATCAAATATGATATGATTTATTTAATAAATATCCATTTAAATTCCAAAATATTTTTCTAATACCAAACCAGTAGGTGTCATTTGGAAATAAAGAATACTTGGAAACTTTGTTTAAAACAAAATAACATTTTATTTTAGAGTCCATTATTAATTAAATATAATATACCTTCTTTATTAAATCAAATAGGATTTATTTTGTTGAGATATTTATTTTGAAATCTAAAATAAAAACCAAAACACTTTAGTAGGTTTTATTAGAGAATATAAAATACTTGGAAAACCTATTTAAAACAATTTAATAGGTTTTGATGTTTTAATTAAAATTGGTAAAATCTTTTATTTAAATAAAGTTGGATATAAATTCCTTATTATTTTATTTAAATAAAACTTTGTTATTTTTATTCAAAACTAAATGTTTTAATTCCCAAAGTTTGGTCAAGGTTTAATTTGGCTTTATTAAATAATCTTTATTTATAAATCCACCTTTTCTTTTGAAAACCAAATCCTTTATTAAAGGATCCAATATTAGTAATTCCAAAACATTTTTAATTTCCTTTATTAAATGTTTATCTTTATGAATCCCTTTAGGATTTATTTAATTCAAATGGGTTTGAGGTTCCAATTGAATTGAAAAAGTTTCTTCTGGCTCTGAAAATCAAACAAAGTTTTATTTTATTCATTTATTTCCACATTACAGGATTTGGAAAATCTTGGGATGTGACAGGACCAGACTTGAGCTTCTTCTCAGCAGGGGCGCGCTTGCCGCCGCCCTTCTTGAAGGGCTTCTTTGCTCCCTTACCTTTCTTAAAGGAGGGCTTGTTGACCATCAACACATGATTATCCTTCTTGATGTCCACCTCCACAGCCTTTAGCTTTGCGAAGAGCTCGGTGATCGTATCAGTGGAACCAATCTGATTATGAGTCACTACAAAACTTTTGTAGCTGGGAGGGAGTGATTGCAGAACCCTGTCAATCTTGAGCTCCTCTGAAATCATGCATTCCAGTTGCTCAAGGCGTTGAGTGTAGCCCGACATCTTTATGGCATGCTCACTAACGGAACTCCCTTCCTCCATCTTGCAGTTAAAGAACTTCTCAGAGATCTCATATCTCTCAGAACGGGCTTGAGTCTGAAACATGGTTTTCAGCTCCTCAAGAATCTCAAAGGGCCCGGGATAGGTTTCAAAACGATTTTGAAGCTCCGGTTCCATAGCAAACAACATGGTGCTCTTAATCACACCATAATCATATTTGCGCGACTGATAGACAGCTTTCTCATCAGCCGGCGCAGTTGCAGCAGGGGGGTCACCTAACGCTTTCCCAAGGACATAGTCCTTTTGTCCGCCAGACAGAATGATTCTTAGATTGCGGAACCAATTGGTGAAGTTAGACCCATTGTTTCTAAGCTTTTCCTTCTCAGCAAAACGTTGAAGTTGAAGTTGGACTTGGCCATGTGATCTACAGTATTGGCAAGTACAATTTAGACTATGTCCATGATAAATAGTTCAACTTAATCAAATTACTAGATGAACTCCCACTAAATTCAACATCCCTCAAGTTGTTTAGTGAACACGATCCAAATTCACCACACCTAATCCGATCATCACGAGAAGAGATGTGGTTTCAATGGTGGACAACAAAGTGTCGATCATATCATTCATATGACTCATGCTTAACCTTTCGGTTCTTGTGTTACGAGTCCATGTCTGTACATGATAGGCTCGTCAAGCTAGACCCAAGTATTTCCGCGTGTGCAAAACTGGCTTGCACCCGTTGTATGTGAGCGTAGAGTCTATAGCACCCGATCATCACGTGATGCTTGGACACGACGAACTTTCGCAACGGTGCATACTTGGGGAGAACACAGTTTTTATCTTGATCTTTAAGTGAGGAATCATCTTATAATGCTACCGTCGCGATCTAAGCATAATAAGATACACAACAGGATAAACATCACATGCATATAACTTTATGTGACATGGTATAGCCAATCTTTGCGCAATGATCTCCATCTTGTGCGCTCCGGCATGATCTCCATCACTCCACCATGATTGCCTCCACCACGAATAGCAACTACAACTATTGCTAACTACTTAGCGATAAAGTAAAGCTATTACATGGCGTATAAGAAGTTGACACACAGGTCATACACAATTATAAAGACAACCATATGGCTCCTGCCGGTTGTGTACTCATTGACATGCAAGTCGTGAAACATTACAAAACATGATCATCGCATACATTATACACATCACATCTTGGGTCATACCATATCACAGAAAACACTCCCTGCAAAAACAAGTTAGACGCCTCTACTTTGTTGTTGCATGTTTTACGTGGCTTTATGGGAGTAGATGCTAAGAACGATTCTTACCTACGGAAATCCACAACGGTGTTATTATGGTTGCCAAACTCCGGTGTTAATCCCATGACAACTATAGTGAGAGAAACTGACATCCACCAGCCGCATGTGTGGAACAAGCCACACGTCAAGTGCGGAGCCGGTCTCGCGAACGACGTCGCGTAAGGTTGGCCTGGACCGCTTCAATCTCACTATCCCGCGTCATAAGAAGAACACAAACAAGAGGTTTGCAACAGAAAACATCAACGCCCGCAACAACCATGTTGCGTTCTACTCGTGAAACACATCTATGCATAGATCTAGCTCTGATACCACTGAAGGGTTTCACGGCATAGTAAATCAAAATTTTCTACGGAGCGAACAGAGGGAAAGCCAAGATCTAATCTAGGAGATGCAAACAACGAGAGAGATTGGATTAGATCTTCATACCCTTGAAGATTCGCACAGCGGAACGTTCGTCGGAACGTGTGTGATGTAGTCGTACTCGCTTCTCCTCCTTGCGATCCGATCCGATCTAGCACCACAAGTGGCGGTGCCTCCGTGAGATGCACACGTGCAGCACCTCGACGTCTCCTCCTTCCTCGGACCAGCAAGTATGGTGGAGAGATAGATTGGATCTACAACACGACGGCGTGGTGTATATGGTGGAGAATTTCTGCAGCAGGGCTTCGCCTACAAACAGTCGGGAGGGAGAGAGGAAAGCTAGCAAGGCGGCTAGGGTTTGGAGGAGAGGTGTGGGGGGTTTGTGCGCCCCCACCCCTCTTTATATAGAGGGGGGGCGCAGCCCTAGCCCCTCCCCCAAGCCCAAAGGATAAGGTGTGGGGGGCATGGACTCTCCCCTCTTCTAGAAACCCTATCTCTAGTTTAAACGATTTAAACTCTCTAGGATCGGCTGGGCCCTATGGGGCCTTGTGCCCCTGGCCCAAAGCGGCCAGGACACTCCCTCATAGGCCCATGCCCCCTCCCGGAAGGTGGGGCCACGTTGGTCCCCTTCCGGAAGGTTCTAGAAGCTTCCGGTACAATACCGATTAACCCGGAACAATTCCGAACTCCAAAAACTGCATTGCCTTATATGAATCTTATTCTCCGGACCATTCCGGAACCTCTCGTGATATCCCGGATCCCATCCGAGACTCCGAACAAAAATTCATAAACCAATTATCCAATCTATCCTAGCGTCGAGACACGTTAAGTGTGTGACCCTGCGGGTTCGAGAATATGCAGACATGATCTTCTATCAATAATCAACAGCGGGGTCCGGGCACCCATATTGACTCCCACACATTCATCGATGATCATATCGGATGAACCACAATGTCAGGATTCAAACAATCCCATATATATATTCCCTTCATCTCGCGATATTTTACTTGCCCGAGATTTGATCGTCAGTACCGTCATACCTAGTTCAATCTCGTTCACAGCAAGTACTTTACTCGTTCCGTAATCCGATATCACTTTGTGATTAACTCCTTAACCACATGCTTGCAAGCGGTGTTGATATCGATTACCGAGTGGGCCCGAAGTATATCTCTCCAACTTGGGAGGGACAAATTCCATCTCGATACATACAACCCAACAGATACTTTCCGATCACCTGAGAGACACCTTTATGATCACCCTCTCATAGGATGACGTTTGATGACCTCAAGGCTTTCTTCCGATACCAGGGAGTTGTATTATCTCATGGTCTAAGGAATACAATATTTGACATAGGAAAAGCTTCGCAAAGATGAACACGATGATACGATCTAATTTCTTCGCTTAGTTTGGGTCTGTCCATCATATCATTCACCCAATGATATGATCTCATTATCAATTGACAACTCATGTCTATGGTTAGGAAACCTTAACCATCATTGATCAATGAGCTAGTCCATAGAAGCGTACTAGGGACACGGTGTTGTTCACAAACCACACAAGTATTAAAGTTTCCGCTTAATACAATTCTAGCATGGAATATAAACATTATCATGAACAAGAATTAAAATAATAACATCTTTATTATTGCCTCTAGGGCATAATTCCAACAGAAGTTGCTTCCATTGTTTTTCAACTTTTCTTTCTCTAGGAACGCATTAAAATTGATGGTAGGGGCCGCCATTGATCTAAAACATATTTGCAATAGTTTAGACTAAGTTTATGACAAATTGAGTTCTAATTAATAGTTAAATTAATCTAGGTGAACTCCCACTCAAAACAATATCCCTCACATTGTTTTAGTGATCACACAAACCAAATCCACCACATCAACACCGATCATCACGAGAGTTGATATAGTTTCAATGGCGAACAATCGACATGTTCATCATATCTACTATATGATTCATGATTTACCTTTCGGTGATCCGTGTTCCGAGACCATGTCTGTACATGCTAGGCTCGTCAAGATCAAACCTTAGCTTCCGCATGAGAAAATCTGGCTTGCTCACGTTGTATACACTTGCGGAATCTAACACACCCGATCATCACGTGGTGCTTCGAAACAACAAGCTTTAGCAACGGTGCTAACTAAGGGTGAACACTTTATGACTTGAAATTCATGTGCATGAGGGATCATCTTATAATGCTACCATGGTTAACTAAGCAATACAAGATGCATAAAGGATTAACATCACATGCAATTCATAATATGTGATATGATATGGCCTTTCTTCTTTGTGCTTCCGATCTCCATCTTCAAGCACGAACATGATATCCATCATCACCGGCATTGCATCAAGGTCCATGACGCTTCTCCATGGTTGTCGTCCACCAGCTTCAACTATTACAACTACTTTGAATAGACACGCGGGTCTTAACAGAAATTAAAGACAACCATATGGCTCCTGCCGGTTGCCAACTTACAATAAGGAACATTGCATACATCCAATATAATCACAATCATGGCCATATCACATCACAACACACCCCTGCAAAACAAAGTTAGACGCCTCTACTTTCTTTGCATGTTTTACGTAGTTTGGGGCTTTCAATAAGTGTCGTTCTAACTTACGAACAAGAACCACAACATTGATACTAGCATTGTCAATCACCCGTTGTAAATTGAATCTCAACTCTGCTGGGAGAAACAGGCACCCGTAAAGCCACTTATGCAATACAAGTTGCATGTCAAGCGTGGAGCAAGTCTCATGAACGATGTCATGTAAGGTTAGCCCGGGCCGCTTCATCCCAACATCCCGCAAGATGCAAAGTACACAAGAAGCAATCGACAATAAAAGCATCAACACCCACAATGACCATTGTGTTCTACTCGTGCAACAGATCTACATATAGACACGACTCTGATACCACTGTAGGGTTTCGCAGCATGGAAAACAAAAATTTTCTACCGCATACAAACAAACAAGCCAAGATCTATCTAGTAGATTGTAGCAACGAGTCGATGGAATAACTCACCCTTGAAGATTCCAAAGCATTTAACGAGAGCAGATTCTCGTGGGTGATGTGGTCGTACTCTTCCCGATCTCAAGATCGCGTAGACGATCCTTCCGGCGCTGCGTTCCGGTAGCGCTCCCGCAGTCGGTCACACGTTCGGTACTCGACGAAGACCTTCCTCTCCCTTGTTCCAGCAGGCAGCGGAGGTTGTAGCACTCTCCTCGCGATTCCGGCAGCACAACGGTGTGGTACCGGAAGTAGAGGGGAGATCTCGCAGGGCTTCGCCTTAAGCCGGAGCGAGTATGGTGGACTATGAGAGAGCTCCTCGGCGATCTAGGGTTTAGACACACCAAGGAGGAGGCTTGGCCGGTGGCTAGGGTTAGCTAGGCGGTGGCGGCGACTTGCCCTAGGGCCAGCGGCGGCTATGGAGGGCGGCGGCGGTTAGGGTTTGCGGGGTGGTGGACTTGTGTGCTTGGAGGGGCAGCCCTGCCCCTCCTTATATAGGTGGAGGGAGGCGTGCCAGGGGAGGGGAGTACCTCCCCAAATCGGCTTCCAAGGCCGGCGGTGGAGGGGAGGAACTCCTCCCATAGTACGTTTCCTACTTGCCCTCCACCTTCCAAAATAGCCGTTTGACTTTTCAAATTGGCGTTTGACTTTTCAAACTAGGATTTGATTAAACCCTTTATTTTGTTTAGCGATGACACTTAGTACATGATGCAATCATATCAACTTGATATAACACATTCATGTACCCTTCCCCCCCGGAGTGCCGTACAATCTGGAACCTTCTAGAACATTCCCGATGAAAACACCGGAACCATTCTCCAACTCCGAAACAGGACTTTCCTTATATGAATCTTATTCTCCGGACCATTCCGGATCTCCTCGTGATATCCCGGATCCCATCCGAGACTCTGAACAACATTCGGTCTCTTACTCATCATTCCATAACTACTCAAACAACGTCGAATCCTTAAGTGTGTCTCCCTATGGTTCGTGAATTATGCGGACATGAACGAGACACTTCTCCGAACAATAACCAATAGAGGAATCTGGAAATTCATATGGCTCCCACATATTTCTACGATTACTTTGCGATCGAATGAACCACTTACATATGATACCATTTTCCCTTTGTCTCATGATAGTTTACTTATCCAAAGTTATGATCGTCGGTATCTCTGCATACCTATTTCAACCTCGTTACTGATAAGTACTCTTTTCTCGTTCCCGTGATATGTGATCCCTTGTGAGCCAGTCACATGCTTGCAAGCTAATTGGATGACATTTCACCGAGAGGGCCCAGAGTATATCTATCTGTCATATGGATGGACAAATCCCACTCTTGATCCATGTGTCTCAACCAATACTTTCCAAACACTCAATGCCACCTTTATAGCCACCCAGTTACGGTGTGGTGTTTGATGTCATCAAAGCATCCATCCGGTAAAGGTGATATTCATGATCTCATGGTCGAAGGAATCGGGTTACTATGTATTAGAAAGCATATATCAATTGAACTATTAAAATGACTTGATCTTTATGCTACGCTTATCTATAGGAGTATGTCCACCATATCATTCTCCTAACGATATGATCTTGTTGTTAATAACATCTCAATGTTCATGATAGGGAAACCACAATCATTTATTAACCAACAAGCTAGTATTATGAAGAGGCTTTACAAGGGACTTCAATTTAAGTTTACAAATCACACAAGTATTAATGTTTCCTTATTAATACTATTATAGCATGAATGTAAACATTTATCATAAACACAAAGATATAATAATAACTACATTTATTATTGCCTCTAGGGCATATCTCCAACAGTCACCTAGCTCTTTCTCAAGGACATAGTACTTTTGTCCGCCAGAGAGAATGATTCTCAAATTGCGGAACCAGTTGGTGAAGTTAGACCCATTGTTCTTAAGCTTTTCTTTCTCAGCAAAAACGTTGAAGTTGAAGTTGGACTTAGCCATTTGATCTACAAAATTTGCAAGTACAATTTAGACTATGTTCATGATAACTAGTTCAACTTAATCAAATTACTAGATGAACTCCCACTAAATTCAACATCCCTCAAGTTGTTTAGTGAACATGATCCAAATTCACCACACCTAATCCGATCTTCACGAGAAGAGATGTGGTTTCAATGGTGGACAACAAAGTGTCGATCATATCATTCATATGACTCATGCTTAACCTTTCGGTTCGTGTGTCCCGAGGCCATGTCTGTACATGCTAGGCTCGTCAAGTCAAACCCAAGTATTTCCGCGTGTGCAAAACTGGCTTGCACCCGTTGTATGTGAACGTAGAGTTTATAGAACCCGATCATCACGTGGTTCTTGAACAGGACGAACTTTCGCAACGGTGCATACATGGGGAGAACACAGTTTTATCTTGATCTTTAAGTGAGGAATCATCTTATAATGCTACTGTCGCGATCTAAGCATAATAAGATACATAAAAGGATAAACATCACATGCATATACATTTATGTGACATGGTATAGCCAATCTCCACGCAATGATCTCCATCTTGTGCGTGCCAGCATGATCTCCATCACTCCACCATGATTGCCTCCACCACGAATAGCAACTACAACTATTGCTAACTACTTAGCGATAAAGTGAAGCTATTACATGGCGTATAAGAAGTTGACACACAGGTCATACACAATTATAAAGACAACCATATGGCTCCTGCCGGTTGTTTACTCATCGACATGCAAGTCGTGAAATATTACAAAACATGATCATTGCATACAACATACACATCACATCTTGGGCCATACCATATCACAGAAACACTCCCTGGAAAAACAAGTTAGACGCCTCTACTTTGTTGTTGCATGTTTTACGTGGCTTATGGGAGTAACAAGCTAAGAATGATTCTTACCTACGGAAAGCCACAACGGTGATATTATGGTTGCCAACATCCGATGTAAATCCCATGACAACTATAGTGAGAGAAACTGGCATCCACCAGCCGCATGTGTGGAACAAGCCACACGTCAAGTGCGGAGCCGGTCTCGCGAACGAGGTCGCGTAAAGTTGGCCTGGACCGCGCCGATCTCACTATCCCGCGTCATAAGAATTACACAACAAGAGGCTTGCAACAGAAAACATCAACGCCTGCAACGAGCATGTTGCGTTCTACTCGTGAAACACATCTATGCATAGATCTAGCTCTGATACCACTGAAGGGTTTCGCAACATAGTAAATCAAAAGTTTTCTACGGATGCGAACGGGAAAGCCAAGATCTAATCTAGGAGATGCAAACAACGAGGGGGGGGGGATAGATGAGATCTTCATACCCTTGAAGATTCGCACAGCGGAACGTTCAACGGAACGTGGTTGATATATGTAGTCGTACTAGCCTTCTCCTCCTCGCGATCCGATCCGATCCAACACCGCAAGTGGCGATGCCTCCGAGAGATGCACACGTACGGCACCTCGACGTCTCCTCCTTCCTCGGTCCAGCAAGTGGGGTGGAGAGATAGATTGGATCTACAACACGATGGCATGGTGCAAAGGTGGAGAGTTTCTGCGGCAGGGCTTCGCCTACGCGCAGTCGGGAGAGACATAGAGAGGAGGGCAGCAACTAGGCGGCTAGGGTTTGAGGAGGTGTAGGGGGAGGGTGCGCACCTTCCCTCTTTAAATAGAGGGCTGGCCTGCTGCCTCCTTGCCCCTCCTCCAAGCCTAGGGCCGACGGCCACAAGGGAGGAGTGGGGGGCAAGTTTCCCCCTTCTAGAAGCTCTCCCTAGAGTTTCAGCTAGGGCTTGGCCGGCTGGGCCTATGGGGCCTTGTGCCCCTGGCCCAAAGCGGCCAGGGCACTCCCTCGTAGTCCCACTCCCCCTCCCGTCAAGTGTGGCCACGTTTGTCCCACTCCGGAAGGTTCTAGAAGCTTCCAGTACAATACCGAACAATCCGAAACAATTCTGAAATCCAAAAACTGCTTTCCCTTATATGAATCTTATTCTCCAGACTATTCCGGAACCTCTCGTGATGTCCTGGATCTCATCCGAGACTATGAACAAAAAGTCATAAACCAATTATCCATTCTATCCTAGCGCCGAGACACGTTAAGTGTGTGACCCTACGGGTTCGAGAATATGCAGACATGATCTTCTATCAATAATCAACAGCGGGATCTAGAAACCCATATTGACTCCCACATATTCATCGATGATCATATCGGATGAACCACGATGCCAGGATTCAATTAATCCCATATATAGATTCCCTTCGTCACGCGATATTTTACTTGCCCGAGATTCGATCGTTGGCATCGGCATACCTAGTTCAATCTCGTTCACAGCAAGTACTTTACTCGTACCATAATCCGATATCACTTTGTGATTAAGTCCTTAACCACTTGCTTGCAAGCGGTGTTGATATCGATTACCGAGTGGACCCGAAGTATATCTCTTCGACTTGGGAGGGACAAATCCCATCTCGATACATACAACCCAACAAGTACTTTCCGATTACCTGAGAGACACCTTTATAATCACCCTCTCATAGGATGACGTTTGATGACCTCAAAGCTTTCTTCCGATACTAGGGAGTTGCATTATCTCATGGTCTAAGGAATACAATTTTTGACATAAGAAAAAGCTTCGCAAAGATGAACACGATGACACGAACTAATTGCTCTGCTTGATTTGGGTCTGTCCATCATATTATTCTCCCAATGACATGATCTCATTATTAATTGACAACTCATGTCTATGGTTAGGAAACCTTAACCATCATTAATCAATGAGCTAGTCCATAGAGGCGTACTAGGGACACGGTGTTGTTCATAAACAACACAAGTATTAAAGTTTCCGCTTAATACAATTCTAGCATGGAATATAAACTTTATCATGAACAAGAATTATAATAATAACATCTTTATTATTGCCTCTAGGGCATAATTCCAACATTACCCTCAGCAGGTACCAATAAATACCTTTGCTCTCCTTCATGACCTGGAAATGGAGCATGTAATCCAACCAAAAGCTACACCGACGTTGACGAGCTGTCCAGGTATTACTGTTCCCACCGACTTCTATTTTGCAGGGTCGAAGATTTATGTCGATGCAGCCTGGAAAAAGCAAGCAAACAGAGCAAGGGACATAGCAGAAATTGGGACTTATTATGCTGAAACTTTTCAGAATAAAAGAAGTAACGATGTTTTCATCTTAGCATCCAAGGAATAAGTGTTCTCCCCTCTACAGGCTGAAGCGCACGCCATGGTTCTTGCAACACGCTTTGCAACTGCCTTCAAATTGACAAAGCCCACCTTCTTCATAGACAATCTGACATTTGCAAAGACGGTTGCATCGGGTGCCAAGGATCAAAACATGATGTGGGAAATCCGAAGATAGGCTATTCAGTTCCAGAATTTAGCTCAACCTCTCCAGGCCTCAACTTTTCACATCTCAAGGGGGATTAATGGAGTAGCTCACAACTGCGCTCGACATGCAAAAATATCTCTTCGATCTAAGCCGACTAGTTCTTGCAGGAACTTAGCTCATAACAACATGTCTTTTCATGTGATTGCTACAATCGACTTGATTCAGCATCTGGGCTTTGTAATTCACGATGTACAATATTTTCGAGCTAATATATATTTAGGGTGCTTCGGCACCCTATTCAAAAAAACAATCTCTGCTAAAAAAGTAGTACAATCCCAAGGGCAACCCAGAATTGAAACCTAACTCTAATACCACTTGTCGATGTCGGAGGCGCAAAATAGAACATATGAGGATAAGCAACCATAACACGACTTGCGAGATTTGGTAATGACGGTTCAACATAATCGTCTACATATGTTTGGCATGCTTTAGGGGCGCTCCTCCCCAAGTACTTATCATAGTACCGTCAACGACAAGCCTGTCGTGGTGTATAGACACATCGGATCCACAATGCCACGTTGGTCCAACACCCGTGTCACGAGCACTAACAGTCTCAGGAAACTCGACCTTGTGTCTAACCTAATATGCGTGAAGTCTATTTTTCTCCTGGAGCCTTTATAAATCATGACAGGTTACAGAGTTTGGCTCAAAGGAGCTGGGTAAATTAGTTTCAGCTTGGAAAAAAATACTTTGTATTCCGAACCTACACACTAATAAGGGATTCAAGCCTCATACTCTCTGTTTTATAATATAAGATGTTTTAGCTTTTATTAAAAGAATGTATCTAGACATTTTTTAGTGTGTAGATTCAGAGTCATCTACCTACTAAAAGATGTCTAGATACATTCACTTCACAAAAGCTAAAATATCTTATATTTTGAAATTGAGGGAGTACACCGGAGAATGTGAATAAAGCGCTATTTTATATTGGTGATATGAAAGATCCTGGTACCAATGGCTTGCACGATATATTCTTAAAAAATGTTCGCACATCCTAAAGATGTTTTGACTCAACAGGTTTTAGAGGCAATCGACAATAAAACAATTCCAAAAGGATGAAATCTCGTCTTGATTCCAAAGGTGGAGAAACCCGAGTCTATAACCTAATATAGACCTATAAGCCTTTGTAATGTCCTCTATAAGGTAATACTGAGATGATTGCTCTACGACTTAAGCATACTCTTGATGATGTTATTTCCCAAGTGCAAAGTGCTTTCGTCCCCGGTAGATTAATTAGAGATAATATCCCGGTGGCATATGAATGTATTCATGCAATTACAAAGAAAAGGAAAGGTAAAGTTGGCTATTATAGTGTTAAACTGGATATACACAAGACATACGATAGGGGGAGTGACAGTTAATAGAAAGGATGATGATTCGATTACGGTTCCTCCAGATACTTGTTTTCATACTTCCTGCGAAGCCAAACCAACCCAAATGCAACACTCATGTGCAAAAACATCTTCCTTTGTTCTCTATTCACAAACAACTCAGTGACAATGAAGTACTCATCGGTACCTTCTATTGCACCACAAGACAGCACCTCATTCATGACAGAGGCAACATATATGTTTCCTCATCATTTTTATGAATGAGTCAAATGATGGATGCGACTTCTCAGCAATGTCACCAATCCTTGTAATCTGCGCCTGCATCACCTATACGGTCTTAGGTTTCTTGCTCTTATCATGAACAAATCTTCATAGTGCCCAAGAACTTGCTCATATCTTTCCATATGTTCTCACTCATGCCCATCTGGTCAGCATGCTTTCTTTCTATTTCTCCTTCGATTAGTTTATACTTCTTTTAATCATTTATTTATGTTGTATTATTTTTTTCTACTAATGACCATATACTTTGTCTTGGTAAGCATTTGTAGATATATCAATTTGAGGTACAAAATTTTAAATTGACCTTCATATTTCTCTACTTATTTGTAGGGCCTTATGTTAAAACTAAGGGTACAAGGAACCTGAGTGGTAAATATTTGCAGTAGTTCATAGGGGGTATATTTTGTATTGTGGGTTCTCAGTTCTCATCTCTAGAAATATTATGTCATATTTGGTTATGTGAACATATCATTGGAAAATACATCGATATTTTTAACATATTATGATGATACATATGGAATATCCGTGAAACACATTTAATTGTTCTATTACTGAAATTCAAACCAATGACATGCATAATAGTTTCCTATCACTACAAAACCCCATAGGGTTGTGGTCTTTGATCGCAACTAGTGATATGCATATCTTTTCAGGGTTTCAGGGATCTCACGTAAGTCATGTTTTCGTGATGGTTCCTACTCTTTGGGTGTTGACCACCCGTGACTAAGTAACCGAGAGTGTGTGTGCGTTTAGAACTCGACATGGATCTATATATAGTGTGTGATTTTAGAACTTGAGTAATATTATACTGTTATGAATCTTGTGTGCTTGTCGATGAATGTGACATTTGGGTATACATGTATATGTTGTGCTACCGTTTCCTGTGTTAATATGTATTTTGCTGTCATTATCCTGTATATTGTGTATTCTATCTATTTTCTTGTTTTTTTGCTCTGGTATAATATCCCCGGCGAAACAGGACGTCGGTGGTAAGGGTACTACCCCCTGGCGATAACAGAGAATACCCTCGACGAATTTGGAGCGCGCCGCCGATATGTCCTTACTACCGGCGAGATGGTCGCCGGCGAGCCCGAACTCGCCGGCGGTAGGCCATTTTGATTATCCGGCGGTAGGGTTTTCCCTACTAGTGCCTGCAGCTAGTTGTAGAAGGCAAATAATCAGACCAAGATCAAGCTAAATCCCCTTGCATCCAGGTATCCACAAGAGTAGGGGACAAGCTGTTCGCTGTCGCCAAAACCACATCTAAATCCCCTTGCATCCAGGTAGCCGTAGGAGTAGAGGACAACCTGTTCGCTGCCACGAAAACAACATCCACCCCTTGCGAGGACCTACACGCAATACGTTCACTCGAGCAAGGGGTTCCACGAGGGAGAAAAGGGAGGCAGCGGCTGCAAACCGTAAGTTGACTCGGCGGTGGCACACCCTGTAATAATTACTGCAAAAGGCTAGGGACAAAATCGAGAACAAAAAAAGAGGGAAAACTATAATAATAGATGGTATCAGAGCCAAAATTCTCAAATTCAAGATCCTGCTCATATAGTATTAAAAAAAATTATGCGGCCTACATCAAACCCATGCAAAAGACTAAAAATAGTCTAAACATGAGAGTGAACACGTTTGAAACTATAATATATTGCCTGGGAGTTCTGAATTGGATAGTGTATGAGTTGTTCAATAACCATACCATATCATTTGAAGCGTAGCTGATAATGACCAGTTGCTGATGGCACTATTTTCTATACATATACAGAGAGGTTGGCATTATTATTATCTTGTAGTTGCAAGAATATGATTCAGTAGGATGTTGCGGGATAGGGATGATCAAGAACAATATTATTGCAAAAATAGTGAATAACCATGGAAGGATATTTTTTTTTTGCGGGTAAGAAAGGATATTTAAGGAGAAGAGAATTATGAAAATCTTTAATGCAACAAAATATTATAGAGGATTGTGGGTGTATAGAAATGAAATAAATCAAATCAAGGATTTACATCTTTCTTGTACATGGATGATCCACACAACAAAGCATTATATTGGTCAACAGAAGCAGGCACAACTATTTGAACTGATTATTTGGTAGACGCAGCATGCAGGATATATATATGGATGGATGGATCTTTATATTAGTTGGGTCCGCTGCCGACGGCGAGGTCGCTTAGGATCTGGGCGCAGTTGGGTAGCGGCTCCGTCTTGAGGAAGCCTAGCGCGCTGGCGCGGCGCACTTTGGTGGCGAGGCCGGCGTCGACGAGGGCAACGGGGGCGCTGTCGCGGCCCTTCTCGATCTCGCCGCAGCCGGGCACGGGGCTGCTGATGAGCCTGACGGCGCACACGTCCTCGCTGCCGCGGTTGTCCTTGAGCTCGATCTTGTAGTTGCCGGAAGCGTCGGTGACGTTCTCGGCGGACCTCTCGACGGTGCCGGCTTTGGTCATGAAGTGGCGGCACTCGAGGCGAACCTTGGCGCCCTGGATCGGGGTGGTGACGTTGGTCACGAACCCCGCACGGCACGTGTCGCAGTACACCTCCCCCTCCACGAAGAAGCAGCTGTCGGCGCTGCATCCCACCACCAGCAGCAGCGACACCACGCCCACGGCCGCAAACCTCATCGTCGTCGTCGTCATTTTTACCTCACTCTTTCAGCTCGATCAACGATCCTGATCCATCTATATATACAAAAACGAAATGAAACCATCTCTATTACACTTTTTTTCTTTTTTGTGAATCATCTTTATTTAGACCGTGCATGCATGGTCGAGAGAAATCCTAGCTGTTTGCTTGCTTGCTTTCATCTTTATTTAGACTCTACATGCACGGTCCAAACACTTTTTTTTTACCTACTACTATTATCAGGGTTGTTCAATGGATGCCGCTCGATTCTGTGTATGTTTTACTTTGTACTATATACTACGATCACTGGATAAATACATGTGCGCTGCTACATTATAAAATTAGAATAACATGTTATGCCGAAAAGAATAACTAGAATAGTAAAATTGCAGGATCACTGTTGATTATAAAATGATCATCGACAAACTCTAGCTCTACTCCACCTCATCCGCGTTCATCGTACAAACCTAGAAGAATGTTTATTGTTCTAAAATTTGTTTATCTCATATCTT
Organism: Avena sativa; assembly: GCA_916181665.1. Lineage (NCBI taxonomy): Eukaryota > Viridiplantae > Streptophyta > Magnoliopsida > Poales > Poaceae > Avena > Avena sativa. Next base: position 485,292,591 of record OV702283.1, read on the forward strand.
GCATTACATGAACGACGCAAGGTGCCGACGGCCAGGGTGTTCTAAAAGGAGGAGGCATTCAGGTGGCTTAAATACTTCGTGACTAGGTTCCACTGGTAGAAAAGGACCCATGCGTCCCGGTTGGTAAGGGCCATTAGTCCTGGTTGCCCACCGGGACGGGGCAATCGGGACTAAAGCTCTAACCTTTAGTCCCGGTTGCCCCACCAACCGGGACAATGGGGCACACGTGGCGGTATCAGAGCGCGCGGGGGGGGGGGGGGGGGTGGTGGTGGTGGAGCATTAGTCCCGGTTCGTAACACGAACCGGGACTAATAACCTGCTGCCGCGGCAGAGATTTGGCCCATTTCTCTGCCGCGGCAGAGAATTCATTTTGGCACATTTTGTTGCCGCGGCAGCATTTTCGCCACTTTTTGTGTCGCGGCAGAGAATTCATTTAGGTTGTTTTATTGTTTATTTAGTGTTTTGCACTTATCAACGAAGGAACCTTATATTACAGAAGATCATCATGACAACATTACATTCAATACATGGATCGAGTTCGTGCACTACATACAAAAGTTGCTATTCGATGCTACCGGCCAATTTCTTGAAAGTTGCTATTTTTACAATTCCTATTGTCTATACACAGCCGAGTAGTATTCCCCTTGTGTGTTTAGGACTTCTGCATCCAAGAATCCCGCCAATTCCTCCTGAATTGCTCGTACGCGATCCTTTGGCAGAAGACCGTCCCGTAGACGTTCAATCTGATTTAAAAAAGGAGTCAGCCTATATGAATATGAAACTAAACACAATTTGATTGTAATTAAAAACTATAAAAATTGTTTACGTACGTGGAGTTGCTCTAAATTTCTGCCCTTCTCATCGCACGTCTGCCGGATGAACTCGCATACATAGTATCCACATAGATTGTTACCTGGTCCCTGCGTCAGGCACTTTATGAGAACAGAGTTCAATGAAAATAATAATCAAGCATGATAATAACTGTATCAAAACTAGAATCAAAGAGATGCGCGGATATAGCTAGTGGTGCTTACATTTAGTGGTTGAAATGTAAGCTCCTCTTTCCAAACACCCCTAGCCTTCTTGGTGAACCGTTTCCAAGCGCTACCCGGCGTAGAAAACGAATAAAATAAGTTATTAAGTACTTGATATCATAAAATTCACGAACGTTGCCGATATAGTGTCGTAATGATTAGAATTACCACTGGAAAAGTATCTGCATGTCCTTCCACGTCTCAAGGGGTTTATGTTTCGAGTCCATGACTAGTACACGCCCTTTGTCAAGTTGAATGATTAACAGAATATAGTGGTACCTGCGAATGCAGAACTAATCAATTATATACTTAACGTCGAGTAAGCGAAATAGAAAGTGTATACAAGACAATAACACTCACTGGAAGTTGTAAGGAAATAGTATTTCCCTTTTGGTTTCTTGAAACCTTAACGCGTGTACTTTATTATCCTCCGTATCCTGGGGGCTTCTTTTGAGATTAGCTTCATGAACCCAATATGGGTCAATGAAGCCAATGTCATAGATTTGTCCTCTGCTGCATTCGAGAATCTTCATTCTGCATATTACAGTATGATTATATACATGCAATAAACAAAATAATATAACTGGAGACTAAATTAATTACATAATTAGTACTTACAAACAATAGGCACTGATGATCGATTTGTCCAAGGCGTCTTGATTGAATAATTGAAATAGTTCATCAAATTCAATGGATATCATGTCATCCTTATCTTTCCCATGATGCTTTTTTGTAACCCTCAGCACTATCCAGTTAGCCCCGGCCCTTGTGGCATGCATATACCAGTTATGCAATCTTCGCATTTTTGTTGGAAGATTGTTTACCTCCTCAGGTTTGACAAGAGGTTTTCCGTACTGGTATTTGTATGCTACTTCACTCACGGGGAAGAACTCTAACTGGGATAAGTACTGGGCAATACTCATACCTTGAGCAGCGGCAGCTTCTCCGTATTATGCAACTACCTCTGGATCATACTGCTCTTCGGCCCCATATTTGCTCGACCCCACATTGGTTTGAGAAATCACCTTGAGAGGGGCGCAAGTCTGTTTTGCTTGTTCTCCGAGCTAGGCAACAGATTTCCCGCTTGCATCAGTACTGCTCTTCGAGGCTTTTTGTGCCGCATGTGACTTGAGAATAGAACGCTCATAGTCTGATGACAGCTTTGGCTCGGGTTGATGAAGATTCTTTAGCATTTTCAACACTTTGGCTTTTTCTTCTTTGGTGCTGGGGAACTCTGGCTCTTTCGGCCGCCTCAGCTTAGCGAAAAACGCTGTCGTTTCCGCATCAACGATCTCCGCAGTCTCCTCTTCAGTACAGTCATAAGCTCTCTTTGGAGGAACCGTTAGTACTTTTGGAAGAGGCTCTTGTTTACGTTTCGGCGATCGCTTACGACGCACAGTAGCGGTACGCTTACGCTTTTTATCCTGAGGCGCCGGCGATGGCTCCCGCGGCGATGGCTGCACCGGAGATTATTGAGGCGACGGAGCCGGGTGAGGCGACGAAGACGGCTGCCGCGGTGGCGATGACCTCGCTGGAGACGGGTGAGGCGGCGGCGAAGATGGCCTTGGCGTGTGATTTCGAAGCACGATACAATCCTTCGGCCATAGAATGATGACGTTTTTTGCGTCACCCAACATAGTCACATCCCCTTCACCAGCAGGGTAGTGAAGATCCAAAACCTCAAAGGTGGGCATGATTTCATCCACGCCGACAACAGCGTAGCCCTCTGGAACCGGACGACAGTGGTAAGTTGGTGTGGGTCCAATTGGTAAGGCATAGCCGACCGCCACCTTCATTGATATGTTCACAACTTTGACATGTAGCTCGCAGTGTGTCATCTCTGTGATATCATCCACTGGGTAGCCAACAGGAGCCATCGTCGGTGCATCATCGTCATCGCCATTGTCATTACCCGGGACCTCGGTGGAAGCCACACTACTTTTTCGATTATTCGATAGGCCGGTAGCATCGAATGCAGTGTGCTGCTGAGATGGGCCAGTAGTACTTTGCTCTTTAAGTGCGTTAATTTCATCTTGTTGTTGCTTTAATCGTTCTTCAATTAAACGCATTCGCTCTTTCTGACTTTCTGCTTCAACTGTCGCCCTGTCCTTACTCCTCTGACGGCTTCTATCAGGATATTTCTTCCTCTCTTTGGGAAACCCAGTCCTCCATGATTGGGAGCCTATTGTGCCTCGTGTTCGTCCATCATGTTCCTTATTTCCAAGGGCGAGTGTGAGCTCATCATTCTCTCTATCGGGAATGAAGTCCCCATCTTTAACAGCCTTTACTGCTTTTCTGATCCTCTCGATTGGCAAGGGGTCTTCTTTATGTCGTATGTTATATATACACCTCCCTTCTGAGTCCAACGTGCCCCCATGCCCATAAAACCAATTCCTTGCACGTTCTACCCAATCGTCTGTCTCTGGGGTGATCTTTTTATCACACAGTTCCTGCTCAAGTTTCTCCCACTTAGGAATGCCAACCCTGTAGCCACCTTGCCCCATAGTATGGTGATACTTCTTCTTAGCAGCATTCAGCTTATTCGTTTCAGACATTTTCTTAGCTTTTTCTGATTTCTTGTATTCCACAAACTCATCCCAGAATGGTTTTATCTTCTCAAACTGAATATTCTTGAAATCGGGAGTCTTCTTTTTCACGACATAGTCAAGGTGCAATCTTTTCTTCCAGTTGGTGAAACACTAGGCCATCTTCTTCAAATCCCACTCCCTGACCTTAGCCTCCATGGCTCTCCCATGTTGTAAGGCGTCCTCAACTGGATCCTCCGCATTTGGATCCAGCTCTATCTTCGGTAGTTTGAAATTAACCATGAGCCTCTTCCACAGTAAATCTTTGGGGTGGTTAGGGACAAATAAACATGTTCCCTCTTCATCCGCATTAGCAGGCCTATTCCAATTTATAATGGTGATCGGGATTAAGTCCCTAACGATTACTCCGCGTTGTTCCACAAATTTGGTTACGACAACTTCGGGAGCTGTCGGTCTGCCGTCTTCAGCGACATCTTCGATCCTGAACCTCTCATGGTCTTGCAACTTTTTGGTTGGGCCTCGTCTGCTCTTTTCAGTAGATTCCTTCGATCCGGAGGGCTAAAAGAAGAAAGATCGTCGTTACTATTTCTATATAGATAGCAGATGATTAATTAATGAATTGATTTATATTACATGCACCTCGCCGGAGCGGTCGTCTTCTCGATTACACAAGGCATCGCCTTCTCCCTCGCGGAAGGCAACACCTTCAACCTCAAACAAGTTGTCTATTCCGGTAAAAAGAGGATCACCCTCACCGGAGTTGTTCAGAAACGTTGATACGTCTAAATTATCTTCCCCACGGATCACACCTTGGATCAACTCTTCCTTTTCTTCGTCTCTGACGTGTGGGTCCATATTTTCTGCATAGGTGGAAAAACGAATAAGTCAAAGCAGCTAAAGGAGAAAGTTACGAATAAGTCAAAGCGGCTAACGAATATTTTCTGGATCGAAGGTGAAACCCTAATATATACATACACAATAATAAAAATGAAGAGAAACCCTAAACCCTAAGGCTATGAGAGGGGAACATGAGTATAAGGCTACAAAAGGTCTTCGATCTATCTATGGTCTTGATCTCGGTCTTCGATCTCGATCTCGATATCGTATTCTACCGAGAAGAACCAAATCACCGGAAAGAAAGGGAAACAATCAACACATGGCATCGATGCAATGCTCAAGCAATGATGATGATACGACAAGTTAATATGCATTGGAATGTAACCCTAAAGCATGCTCGACAAGTTAATCGGGGTTCCGAGGGGCGCAAACCCTAACTCAAGGAACTCCGGAATCACCTGTTAGGGTTACTAGGGTGTTCTAATTAAACTTGTCATTTAATTAGATCTATCTATGGTCTTGATCTCGGTCTTCGATCTCGATCTCGATATTGTATTCTACCGAGAAGAACCAAATCACCGGAAAGAAAGGGAAACAATCAACACATGGAATCGATGCAATGCTCAAGCAATGATGATGATACGACAAGTTAATGTGCATTGGAATGTAACCCTAAACCATGCTCGACAAGTTAATCGGGGTTCTGAGGGGCGCAAACCCTAACTCAAGGAACTCCGGAATCACCTGTTAGGGTTACTAGGGTGTTCTAATTAAACTTGTCATTTAAGTTGTTGAACAATGCATGATTATAGCATAGATAGATAGTTCTCATTTTTCTAAACATTTTGGTATATTATTTGTATTTTTCTGTATTACAGATTAAAAGTTATTGAATTTACAAGTTTTATTCAAATTCTGAAATTATTAAATCAAATGTTCAAACCTTTTGCACCATAGTAACAACTAGCCATAGTGGCTGACAGGTGGGGCCCAGAGCCACCTCAGCAGCCACGCAAGCAAAGGGGAAACAGAGGACGCGGAGCCACCTTGCCACGCAAGCAAAGGGGAAACAGAGGTGGGGCCCGGAGCCACCTCGCCACCGCTGTCAAGGAGGACGCGACCGCCGTGGCCGTGGACAAGGACGACGCGGCGGTGGAGGAAACGGCGCCGGCGACGATGCACCACCCGATCAAAGCCGCCGCGCCCACCACCAGCAGCAGAGGGAGGGGGAGGACAGAGAGGCAGGGAGGGGCGGCGCCGTACCTGACGCGCGGCGGTGGGGGAAGGGTGCGGTCGTCGGCGGGAACCAGAGACGCGGGCGGCCGGCGGTCGTCGGGGGAAGGAGACGCGCGGGCGGCGCGGTCGTCGGCGCGCGGGAAGAGACGCGGGTGGCGGCCGGAGGCGGAGGTGTTGACGACGGAGCCGCTACGGGGAGCGCGCGGCGGTGGCGGGGGCAGCCTGGCGGCATCGTCGTCGGCGAGGGCGCGGGCAGATGCAGAGGAAGAGAAGTGAGTGGGTAAGGGAAGAAGAAGAGGAGGCACGCGCTGTTGTAACTAAAGGGCCTTTAGTCCCGATTCGTGGCTCCAACCGGGACTAAAGGTGCATACGTCCCGGTTGGAGCCACCAACCGGGACCTATAGTCCAATTTTCAGCAACTGAAGGGGCGCGCGCGCAGGGGGCTCTTTCGTCCCGGTTGGTGGCTCCAACCGGGACGTATTCCCCTGTTTTCAAAAATTTTCAGTTATTTTCTCTCTGTTCCCGCCTTATTTTTTATTTTGGGGTTTAAATTTGTAATGTTTTTTAAATGATAATTACTTTGGAATTTAGAAAAACTTTAAACATAAAAAGTGTTTGGATTTGAATAACTAATTCGAAACCATTTTCTGTTTTGAAAAATAATTAATGTGACCATTTAAACTACGAACCATTTAAAATTAATAATGAAATAACTTATATTTTTTAAATATTAATTTGGAATTTAGGAAAACTTTAAACATAAGAAGTGTATGGATTTGAATAAATAATCCAAAACCAATTTCTATTTTTAAAAAATAATTAATGTAACCATTTAAAATTAATTAACTTATATTTTTGAATATTAATTTGGAATTTAGAAAAACTTTAAACATAAAAAGTGTTTAGATTTGAATAAATAATTCAAAACCATTTTCTGTTTTAAAAAACAATTAATGTAACCATTTAAAATATGAACCATTTACAATTAAAAATGAAATAACTTATATTTTTTTAATATCAATTTGGAATTTAGAAAAACTTTAAACATAAGAAGTGTATGGATTTGAATAAATAATCCAAAACCATTTTCTATTTCTAAAAAATAATTAATGTAACCTTTTAAAATGAATTAACTTATATTTTTGAATATTAATTTGGAATTTAGAAAAACTTTAAACATAAGAAGTGTATGGATTTGAATAAATAATCCAAAACCATTTTCTATTTCTAAAAAATAATTAATGTAACCTTTTAAAATGAATTAACTTATATTTTTGAATATTAATTTGGAATTTAGAAAAACTTTAAACATAAGAAGTGTATGGATTTGAATAAATAATCCAAAACCATTTTCTATTTTTAAAAAATAATTAATGTAACCTTTTAAAATGAAGATAGGGGACGAGCATCGTTAGAACTTGCATTGGATCTCTGAAGAAACCACATATTGTGAGTCTAAAAATGATTTTTTCAAAAAATCACGGGCGATAGATCATGTACCTGTAGTACAAACCGGACCCACTTCCTAACGATTCGGCAGACATTTGTCCTTTTTACCCGGGATGGACGAAAAGGTTTGAGATGTACTGGTTGGGAGATAGTCCATGTAAGGTGTTCTAGTATTTTAGGAAAATGGGACGGTAGCATTGTGAAACGGCATTTTGGTGGTTACTTCACAAAACGACCCGTTTTTTGCGCTCGGAAAATGGAAAAGGGCTTTTCCGTGCGACAAAAAGGAAAACTTCCTCCTGCAACATTGTTCTCCATACCAATGTCCACTCACATGCATAATATGGGCACAACATCACAAACTATGCCGTGATTCAGCACATAACATCGGTCATTTGGACCGAAAGCCATGAAACCTCGAACATGATAGGTCATTTTGTGAAGGTTTTTTCGAAACATGATCAATATACCAAGTCTGGTATTTTGTGACAAAATATGACACCAAGCGAAGGATTTTCATTGTTCGGATTTTTTTTGAATTTATTATGCCCGTTTTGAATTATCTGAATTTCTAACTATGGTTGAACCGGTGTGCATGAAGATAGGGGGCGAGCATCGTTAGAACTTGCATTGGATCTCTGAAGAAACCACATATTGCGAGTCTAAAAATGATTTTTTTCAAAAAATCACGGGCGATAGATCATGTACCTGTAGTACAAACCGGACCCACTTCCTGCCGATTCGGCAGACATTTGTCCTTTTTACCCGGGATCGTCTTCCAGGAGACCCCTCTCCCACCCGCCGTGAATCCGAGGCTGGAATGGCCCCTGGTATATGCCATGGATAGGCTGAGGATCCCCGGAGTGGCAGGTGACGATGACGATAATGATGACGACGACGATGAAGACCCTGAAGCTGCGTACTATAGGACTAGGCATGATTATGACTAAAGGGGGCGGCTTTAGTCCTGAGTGTTAGCTAGTCCCAGTTTGTCCCGGTTTTTAATATTAATAAATGTCTTAAGTGTTACCTAATAAATAGAGGGAAATGCCTATATAAAGAGAGGGTTCATATTTAGTCCCGGTTGGAGAAACCAACCGCGACTGAAGGGATTGCGGCAGAGTGGGCCAGGCAACACTAATAATAGGGGTGAGTGTCGACATTATGTCATGCGGCTTGTACCTTGTCCCGGATGGTGTCACCAACCGGGACTAAAGATGAACCTTTAGTCCCGGTTGGAGACACCAACCAGGACTAAAGATGAGTCAGCACTAATAATATGACACCAAGCGAAGGATTTTCATTGTTCGGATTTTTTTTGAATTTATTATGCCCGTTTTGAATTATCTGAATTTCTAACTATGGTTGAACCGGTGTGCATGAAGATAGGGGACGAGCATCGTTAGAACTTGCATTGGATCTCTGAAGAAACCACATATTGCGAGCCTAAAAATGATTTTTTCAAAAAATCACGGGCGATAGATCATGTACCTGTAGTACAAACCGGACCCACTTCTTGCCGATTCGGCAGACATTTGTCCTTTTTAGCCGGGATCGTCTTCCAGGAGACCCCTCTCCCACCCGCCGTGAATCCAAGGCTGGAATGGCCCCTGGTATATGCCATGGATGGGCTGAGGATCCCCGGAGTGGCAGGTGATGATGACGATGATGATGACGACGACGATGAAGACCCTGAAGCTGCGTACTATAGGACTAGGCATGATTATGACTAAAGGGGGCGGCTTTAGTCCTGAGTGTTAGCTAGTCCCAGTTTGTCCCGGTTTTTAATATTAATAAATGTCTTAAGTGTTACCTAATAAATAGAGGGAAATGCCTATATAAAGAGAGGGTTCATATTTAGTCCTGGTTGGAGAAACCAACCGCGACTGAAGGGATTGCGGCAGAGTGGGCCAGGCAACACTAATAATAGGGGTGAGTGTCGACATTATGTCGTGCGGCTTGTACCTTGTCCCGGATGGTGTCACCAACCGGGACTAAAGATGAACCTTTAGTCCCGGTTGGAGACACCAACCAGGACTAAAGATGAGTCAGCACTAATAATAGGGGTGAGTGTCGACATTATGTCGTGAGTGTCGACATTATGCCGAGCTGCTTGTACTATAAATATGCATCCTTGTGAGTCCAATCCTCCAGCCAGTTTGAGGCATCTCCAAGATGGTTTTAGAGAGCAGGGACACCACTACGGCCAGTTTCAGGGAGATGCCGACGGAGCCCAGTCCTCCGGCATCTCCGAGAAACTGGTCATAGAGGCACTCCCTAATATGTGAAATTAGTTAGCTCCGAGGCGTATTGATCTAGTTAGTGAAGTTACAAGCTGCAGATGGTTTTCGAGAGAAGGGACACCACTGCGGCCAGTTTCAGGGAGATGCCGACGGAGCCCAGTCCTCCGGCATCTCCGAGAAACTGGTCATAGAGGCACTCCCTAATATGTGAAATTAGTTAGCTCCGAGGCGTATTGATCTACTTAGTGAAGTTACAAGCTGCAAGATGGTTTTCGAGAGCAGGGACACCACTGCGGCCAGTTTCAGGGAGATGCCGACGGAGCCCAGTCCTCCGGCATCTCCGAGAAACTGGTCATAGAGGCACTCCCTAATATGTGAAATTAGTTAGCTCCGAGGCGTATTGATCTAGTTAGTGAAGTTACAAGCTGCAAGATGGTTTTCGAGAGCAGGGACACCACTACGACCAGTTTCAGGGAGATGCCGACGGAGCCCAGTCCTCTGGCATCTCCAAGAAACTGGTCATAGAGGCACTCCCGGTCCATCCACAAAACGGGACTAACACTCAAGAAATTTATTAATATTAAAAACTGAGACTACAAAACCGGGACTAAAGGCCACAAACCGCGAAAGATATCCTTCGGTGAAGCCACAAACCGCGAAAGACATGAACTAGAGTTACATAATATGAGCATGAACTTCTTGGCATATGTCATTCCTTATGACCGCTTCAGACGTAACCATGGAGCATCTTCTTTACTTAACGGAATGCTTGGGTCAGTTTTCACTGTGAAGAGCGGAATTTCATCAAACTTATTACAATCTTCTGACATGTCTGTCTTGTCCTTGATTCCCACGATGTTTCTTTTCCCTGAAAGAACTATGTGACGCTTTGGATCATCATATGATGTATTCATTTGCATATTTTTTCTTTTTTTTCGGTCTGGAGGACATGTCCTTCACATAGAAAACCTGAGACACATCATTGGCTAGGACGAATGGTTCATCTCTATAACCAAGATTGTTGAGATCCACTGTTGTCATTCCGTACAACTGGTCTATCTTTACCCCTTCCCCATTCAGGTTGACCCATTTGCAGCGAAACAAAGGGACCTTAAAAGAGACTCCATAGTCTAGTTCCCATATCTCCTCTATGTAACCATAATATGTGTCCTTTTGTCCATTCTCGTCTATTGCATCAAAGCGGACACCACTATTTTGGTTGGTGCTCTTTTTATCTTGGGCGATCGTGTAGAATGTATTCCCATTTATTTCGTACCCTTGGAAATTCAATACTGTAGAAGATGGTGACGCGGCCAACAAGTATAGCTGATCTCCAACAGTGGTGTCATTCAAGAGATGTGTCCGCATCCAACCACCGAAAGACTTCATGTGTTCATCTGTAATCCATGATTTAGGCTTCCCCGGGTTTTTGGAGCGTACAATATTCTTGTGTTCCTCGATATACGGAGCTGCCAAGGTGGAATTATGTAGAACTGTGTAGTGTGCTTTAGTGAAAGAATCCCCGTCCCTACATATCATTGCTTTCTTTCCCAACGTGCCTTTTCCACTTAGTCTTCCCTCATGCCGCGAGTCAGAAACACCAACCGGCTTAAGGTCAGGAATAAAGTCAACACAAAACTCAATGACCTCCTCTGTTCCATATCCCTTGGAGATGCTTCCTTCTGGTCTAGCACGGTTATGAACATATTTCTTTAAGACTCCCATGAACCTCTCAAAGGGGAACATATTGTGTGCAGAAATACCGGACCGAGAATGGCAATCTCTTCCACTAGATGAACCAGGAGATGCGTCATAATATTGAAGAAGGATGGTGGGAACACCAATTCAAAACTAACAAGACATTGTACCACATCCTTCTGTAACCTTGGCAGAATATCTGGATTGATTACCTTCTGAGATATTGCATTGAGGAATTCACACAGCTTCACAATGGGTACTCGAACATTTTCCGGTAGAAGCCCCCTCAATGCAATAGGAAGCAACTGCGTCATAATCACGTGACAGTCATGAGACTTCAGGTTTTGGAACTTTTTCTCTGCCATATTTATTATCCCCTTTATATTAGATGAGAAGCCCGACGACACCTTGATACTGTAAAGGACTTCAAAAAAGATTTCCTTCTCTGCTTTGGTAAGAGCATAGCTGGCACGACTTAAATGACGCCCTTTATCCGTCTTGTTATCTGTATGCATGTTCTTTGGGTCTTTCATAATTTGTTGGTCCTCCCATGCTTCAGGTGTATCTTTTGTCTTCCCATACACGCCTAGGAATCCTAGCAGGTTCACGTAGAGATTCTTCGTCACGTGCATCACGTCGATTGAATAGCGGACACGCAGGACTTTCCAATATGGCAGCTCCCAAAATATAGATTTCTTCTTCCACATGGGTGCGTGTCCTGTAGCGACGTCGTTCGGAACTGATTGACCGTCGGGACCCTTTCCAAAGATTACTTCTATGTCCTTGACCATACCAAATACATCATCACTAGCAGGGAGTTCATGCTTCTTCCGGTGATCTGCCTCACCTTTGAAATGCTTGCCTTTCTTTCTTACAGGATGATTGGTCGGAAGAAATCGTCGATTCGCCAGGTACACAACCTTCTTGCATTTATGCAAATATGTACCTTCGGTCTTATCTAAACAGTGGGTGCATGCCTTATATCCTTTGTTTGTCTGTCCTGAAAGGTTACTAAGAGCAGGCCAATCATTGATGGTTACAAATAACAACCCTCGTAGATTAAATGGCTCCTGTTTGTTCTCATCCCACGCACGTACACCTGGTTTGCCCCACAACTGTAAGAGTTCTTCAACTAATGGCCTAAGGTACACATCAATGTCGTTGCCCGGTTGCTTCGGGCCTTGGATGAGCACTGGCATCATAATGAACTTACGCTTCACGCACAACCAAGGAGGCAGGTTATAGATACATAGAGTTACGGGCCAGGTGCTGTGCCTGCAGCTTTGCTCCCCAAAAGGATTCATGCCATCCGTACTTAGACCAAACCATAAGTTCCTTGCGTCACCTGCAAAGTATGGGAAGTCTCTCTCGATTTTTCTCCACTGTGACCCATCAGCAGGGTGTCTCAACTTCCCGTCTTTCTTACGGTCTTCTTTGTGCCATCGCAACAACCTGGCATGCTCTTTGTTTCTGAACATGCGTTTCAACCTTGGTATTATAGGAGCATACCACATAACCTTAGCAGGAACCCTCTTCCGGAGGGGCTCTCCCTCAACATCACCAGGGTCATCTCGTCTGATCTTATACCGCAACGCGTTGCATACCGGGCATTTATCTAAATTCTCATACTCCTTACCGCGGTAGAGGATACAGTCATTAATGCATGCATGTATCTTTTGCACATCTAATCCCAGAGGACAGAGAGTCTTCTTTGCTTCGTAGGTACTCTCGGGAAGTTCGTTATGTTTTGGAAACTTCGGCTTCATTATTTTCAGCATCTTTTCAAATGAGGAGTCAGTTAGACCACACTCTGCCTTCCATCGCAACAATTCCAGTGTGGTACCGAGCTTTGTGCTGCCATCTTCACAATTTGGGTACAACAATTTCTTGTGATCTTCTAACATGCCCTCTAACTTCAACTTCTCATTTTCTATTCACAGTCTCGCTTTGCATCGGAAATGAACCTACCAAGTTCATCAGCCGGCTCATCTGATGCCCGTTCTTCACCTCTTTCCTCTCCATTGTCTTCCATTGCAGTATCACTGTATTCAGGAAACATATGATGATAGTTGTTATCATCATCTTCTTCTTCACCATCTTCCATCATCACCCCTCTTTCCCCGTGCTTGGTCCAGCAATTATAATTGGGCATGAAACCTTTCATAATCAGGTGGCCGCGGATGATTTTCGAGGAAGAGTACTCCTTGTTGTTCCGACATTGAACACATGGACAACGTATAAATCCATTCTCTTTGTTTGCCGTAGCCACATCGATAAATTTATCCACGCCTTTGATATACCCGGCTACGCGCCGGTCACCGTACATCCATTCCCGACCGTTCATCTGCATCATATAAGTAAGTTTATCAAAAAACAGGACATCATAAATAGTGAAATAACCAATTCACACCGACACATGAATTGTATCAATGACCTAGAAAAGATAAGATTGCTAACCTCGATCGAGGAAAATAAAAAGGAGAAAGCTCCAGTGCGTCTCGGACACCTTCTATATTTTTGTTATATGAGAAATTCAGCGGAATTATTCACTCAAACATTTCATCAAACACCTTCAATGCATGCATGAGAAAAAACTAGCACACCCCCTCACACCTTCCACCATTCGAAAAAACAGAGTGGAGGAGAGGGGGCTGGGGCGTTGCATTTATAGAGGGCAGGGGTCTTTAGTCCCGGTTGGAGCCAGCAACCGGGACTAAAGGTGCGTGCCACGCCACGTGGCTGTGGCCAAACCTTTAGTCCCGGTTGGTGGCTCCAACCGGGACGCATGCCCCCTTACCAACCGGGACGCATGCCGCCTGGCCCCGTGCCCGCTCCAACCGGGACGCGTGCCAGCATTAGTCCCGGTTGGTGGCGCAACCGGGACTAATGCTCTGAGGGGTCGCGAACGGATAGCCCTTTTTCCTCTAGTGTTCGACTCATCAATTCCCATTGTTATGATTGGATTTTAGAGAATAAAAACGCTGAAGATCACGGAACGGCTAACAAACAAGTAATGCGGGTTTTATATGTTTTGGGTTCCAGGCGAATTTGCAAGGCAAGTAAGACCCGTTACATGTTTGAGATATATGACTAAAAACTCGTCGTTTTCGCGTTTTATGGCTGTTTTCATGAGATATTGCCCACAATTTTGGGGTTCCAGGTGGATTTGCAAGCCTCGAAAGAACGCTTACATGTATTAAAGATATGACTAGAAACTCGTCGTTTTTGCGTTTTATGGCTGTTTTCATGAGCTATTGCCCATAGTTCTGGGCTTCCATGGTGATTTACAACGACCTTAAGACCTAACATATGTTTGAGAGTTATGAGCAAAAACTCGTCGTTTTCGTGTTTATGGCCCCTTTTATGAGTTATTTCCCACGGTTTTTAGGTTCTAGTTGGCTTTGCAAGGCCAATAAGACCCTTTACATGTTTGAGATATATGACTAAAAGCTCGTAGTTTTCGTGTTTTATGGACGTTTTCATGAGCTATTGCTCACAGTTTTTTGTTTCTAGGCGGATTTGCAAGCCTTGTAAGAACCCTTACATGTTTGAGATATATAACCAAAAACTCGTCGTTTTCGTTTTTATGGCCATTTTCATGAGTTTCCTAGAGATTTTGGGTTCCAAGCGGATTTGCATGGTCTGGCAGACCCATTACATGTTTGGGAGATATGACCATAAACCCGTAGTTTTCACGTTTTATGGCCGTCTTCATGAGCTATTACCCACAGTTTTGGGGTTCTAGGAGAATTTGCATGCCTCGTAAGAACCCTTACATGTTTAAGAGATATGATCAGAAACTCGTCGTTTTCGCGTTTTTGGCCGTTTTCATAAGCTATTGCCCACAGATTTGGGTTTCCACGGCGATTTACAACGACCTTAGCACCCCACACATGTTTGAGAGTTATGACCAAAAACTCGTTATTTTCGTGTTTATGTCCATTTTCATGAGTTATTTCCTAGAGTTTTTGCGTTCCAAGCAGATTTGCAAGGCCTGTTAGACCCATTACATGTTTGGGAGATATGACTGGAAACTCATCGTTTTCATGTTTCATGGCCGTTTTCATCAGATATTGCCCACTGTTAGGGGGTTCCAGGGCGATTTACAACAACCTTAAGACCTGATACATGTTTGAGAGTTATGACCAAAAACTCGTCATTTTCGTGCTTATGGCCATTTTTATGACTTATTTCCCACAATATTTGGGTTCAAGTTGGATTTGCAAGGCCAGTAAGACCCATTACATGTTTGAGATATTTGACTAAAAACTCGTAGTTTTCGTGTTTTATGGCAGTTTTAATGAGCTATTGCCCACAATTTTGGGGTTCCAGGCGGATTTACAGCCTCATAAGAACCCTTACATGTTTGAGAGATAAGACCAGAAACTCGTCGTTTTCGCATTTTATGGCCATTTTCATGAGATATTGCTCGTACTTTTGGGGTTCCTGGGCGATTTACCACAAACTTAACACTCGACATATGTTTGAGAGTTATGACCAACAATTCGTCATTTTCGTGTTTATGGCCAATTTCATGAGTTATTACCCATAGTTTTTGGGTTCCAGGCGGATTTACATGCCTCGTAAGAACCCTTACATGTTTGAGAGATATGACTAGAAACTCGTCGTTTTCGCGTTTTATGGCCGTGTTCATCAGCTATTGCCCAAAGTTTGGGGGTTCTAGGGCGATTTACAACGACCTTAAGACCCGGCATATGTTTGAGAGTTATGACCAAAAACTCGTCATTTTTGTGTTTATGGCTAATTTCATGAGTTAGTTCCTAGAGTTTTTGCGTTCCAAGCGGATTTGCAAGGCCTAGAAGACCCATTACATGTTTGGGAGATATGACCAGAAACTCGTCGTTTTCACGTTTTATGGCCGTTTTCATGAGCTATTGCCCACAGTTTTGGGGTCCTAGGGCGATGTACAACAACCTTATGACCCGACACATGTTTGAGAGTTATGACCAAAAACTCATTGTTTTTGTGTTTATGGCCATTTTTATGAGTTATTTCCCATAGTTTTTGGGTTCCAGGCGAATTTGCATGGCAAGTAAGACCCGTTACATGTTTGAGATATATGACTAAAAACTCGTCGTTTTCGCGTTTTTTGGCTGTTTTCATGAGATATTGCCCAAAGGTTTGGGGTTCCAGGCGGATTTGCAAGCCTCGAAAGAACGCTTACATGTTTGGGAGCTAGGACCAAAAACTCATCGTTTTCGCGTTTTATGGCCGTTTTCATGAGCTATTTCCCACATTTTTTGGGTTCCAAGGCAATTTGCATGCCTCGTAAAACCCGATACATGTTCGAGATTTCTGACCAAAAACTCGTCAGTTTCGCGTTATATGGTCGTTTTCATGAGCTATAGCCCATAGTTTTGGGGTTTGAGGGCGAATTACAATGACAGTAAGACCCAAAACATGTTCGCGAGTTATGACCAAAAACTCATCGTTTTCGTGTTTTATGGCCGTTTTTAATGAGTTATTGCCCAAATTTTTGGAGTTCCAGGGGATTTGCATGGCTTGTAAGACGCAATATTTGAGAGTTACAACCAAAAATTTGTTTTTCGCATTTTACGGCCGTTTTCATTATCTATTACCCACAGTTTTGGCGTTCTACGGAGATTTACAACGACTGTAAGACCCAATACATGTTTGAGAGTTATGACCAAAAACTCATCGTTTTCGCGTTTTATAGCCATTTTCATGAGCTATTGCCCACAGTTTTGGGGGTTTCAGGGCGATTTGCATGGCTTTAGAGACCCGATAAATGTTTGAGAGTTAAGACCAAAAACTCGTAGTTTTCGCGTTTATGGCCGTTTTCATGAGCTATTGCCCACAATTTTGGGGTTCCAAGGCGATTTGCAAGGCTCGTAAGACCCGATACATGTTTGAGAGTTATGACAAAAAACTCAAACACCCGATAAAATGTGGACAATAGCTCTTGAAAACGGCCATAAAACGCCTTGGAACCCCAATTATCGGGTGTTTGAGTTTTTTGTCATAACTCTCAAACATGTATCGGGTCTTACGAGCCTTGCAAATCGCCTTGGAACCCCAAAATTGTGGGAAATAGCTCATGAAAACGGCCATAAAGGCGAAAACTACGAGTTTTTGGTCTTAACTCTCAAACACTTATCGGGTCTCTAAAGCCATGCACATCGCCCTGAAACCCCCAAAACTGTGGGCAATAGCTCATGAAAATGGCTATAAAACGCGAAAACGATGAGTTTTTGGTCATAACTTTCAAACATGTATTGGGTCTTACGGTCGTTGTAAATCTCCGTAGAACGCCAAAACTGTGGGTAATAGCTAATGAAAACGGCCGTAAAATGCAAAAAACAATTTTTTGGTTGTAACTCTCAAATATTGCGTCTTACAAGTCATGCAAATCCCCTAGAACTCCAAAACTTTGGGCAATAACTCATTAAAAACGGCCATAAAACATGAAAACGATGAGTTTTTGGTCATAACTCGCGAACATGTTTTGGGTCTTACTGTCATTGTAATTCGCCCTCAAACCCCAAAACTGTGGGCTAGAGCTCATGAAAACGACCATATAACGCGAAACTGACGAGTTTTTGGTCCTAAATCTCAAACATGTATCGGGTTTTACGAGGCATGCAAATCGCCCTGGAACCCAAAAAATGTGGAAAATAGCTCATGAAAACGGCCATAAAACGCGAAAACGATGAGTTTTTGGTCCTAGCTCCCAAACATGTATCGGGTCTTACGAGCCATGCAAATCGCCCTATAACCCAAAACTGTGGGCAATAGCTCATGAAAACGACCATCAACGCGAAAACGGCGACTTTTTGGTCATACCTCTCAAACATGTATCAGGTCTTACGAGCCATGCAAACGCCTTGGAACCCGAGAAATATGGGCAATAGCTTATGAAAATGGCCATAAAACGCGAAAACGATGACTTTTTCGTCTTAACTCTCAACCATGAATCTGGTCTTAAGGGCATGCATATCCCCCTGGAAATCCCAAACTATGGGAACTAACTCATGAAACGGCCACAAAACACAAAAACGACAAGTTTTTGGTCATGCCCTCAAATATGTATCGGGTCTTACGGGTGATGCAAATCCCCGTGGAACCTCAAAACTAAGGGAAATAGCTCATGAACACGTCCGTAAAATGCGAAAACGAAAACTGTTTGGTCTTAACTCTTAATAATGTATCGGGTCTGACGGGCCATGCAAATCGCCCTTGAACCCAAAAATTGTGGGCTATAGCTCATGAAAACGACCATAGAACGCGAAAATAATGAGTTTTTGGTCATAAATGTAAAACATGTATCGGGTCTTACGAGGGATGCGAATCGCCCTAGAACCCATAAAATGTGGGCAATATATCTTGAAAACGGCCATAAAACGCGAAAACAATGAGTTTTTTGTCATAACTCTCAAACATGTATCGGGTCTTACGAGCCTTGCAAATCGCCTTGGAACCCCAAAATTGTGGGCAATAGCTCATGAAAACGGCCATAAACGCGAAAACTACGAGTTTTTGGTCTTAACTCTCAAAACTTATCGGGTCTCTAAAGCCATGCAAATCGCCCTGAAACCCCCAAAACTGTGGGCAATAGCTCATGAAAATGGCTATAAAACGCGAAAACGATGAGTTTTGGTCATAACTTTCAAACATGTATTGGGTCTTACAGTCGTTGTAAATCTCCGTAGAATGCCAAAACTGTGGGTAATAGCTAATGAAAACGACCGTAAAATGCGAAAAAACAATTTTTTGGTTGTAACTCTCAAATATTGCGTCTTACAAGCCATGCAAATCCCCTAGAACTCCAAAACTTTGGGCAATAACTCATTAAAAACGGCCATAAAACATGAAAACGATGAGTTTTTGGTCATAACTCGCGAACATGTTTTGGGTCTTACTGTCATTGTAATTCGCCCTCAAACCCCAAAACTGTGGGCTAGAGCTCATGAAAACGACCATATAACGCGAAACTGACGAGTTTTTGGTCATAAATCTCAAACATGTATCGGGTTTTACGAGGCATGCAAATCGCCCTGGAACCCAAAAAATGTGGGAAATAGCTCATGAAAACGGCCATAAAACGCGAAAACGATGAGTTTTTGGTCCTAGCTCCCAAACATGTATCGGGTCTTACGAGCCATGCAAATCGCCCTATAACCCAAAACTGTGGGCAATAGCTCATGAAAACGACCATCAACGCGAAAACGGCGACTTTTTGGTCATACCTCTCAAACATGTATCAGGTCTTACGAGCCATGCAAACGCCTTGGAACCCGAGAAATATGGGCAATAGCTTATGAAAATGGCCATAAAACGCGAAAACGATGACTTTTTCGTCTTAACTCTCAACCATGAATCTGGTCTTAAGGGCATGCATATCCCCCTGGAAATCCCAAACTATGGGAACTAACTCATGAAACGGCCACAAAACACAAAAACGACAAGTTTTTGGTCATGCCCTCAAATATGTATCGGGTCTTACGGGTGATGCAAATCCCCGTGGAACCTCAAAACTAAGGGAAATAGCTCATGAACACGTCCGTAAAATGCGAAAACGAAAACTGTTTGGTCTTAACTCTTAATAATGTATCGGGTCTGACGGGCCATGCAAATCGCCCTTGAACCCAAAAATTGTGGGCTATAGCTCATGAAAACGACCATAGAACGCGAAAATAATGAGTTTTTGGTCATAAATGTAAAACATGTATCGGGTCTTACGAGGGATGCGAATCGCCCTGGAACCCATAAAATGTGGGCAATATATCTTGAAAACGGCCATAAAACGCGAAAACAATGAGTTTTTTGTCATAACTCTCAAACATGTATCGGGTCTTACGAGCCTTGCAAATCGCCTTGGAACCCCAAAATTGTGGGCAATAGCTCATGAAAACGGCCATAAACGCGAAAACTAAGAGTTTTTGGTCTTAATTCTCAAAACTTATCGGGTCTCTAAAGCCATGCAAATCGCCCTGAAACCCCCAAAACTGTGGGCAATAGCTCATGAAAATGGCTATAAAACGCGAAAACGATGAGTTTTTGGTCATAACTTTCAAACATGTATTGGGTCTTACGGTCGTTGTAAATCTCCGTAGAACGCCAAAACTGTGGGTAATAGCTAATGAAAACGGCCGTAAAATGCGAAAAACAATTTTTTGGTTGTAACTCTCAAATATTGCGTCTTACAAGCCATGCAAATCCCCTAGAACTCCAAAACTTTGGGCAATAACTCATTAAAAACGACCATAAAACATGAAAACGATGAGTTTTTGGTCATAACTCGCGAACATGTTTTGGGTCTTACTGTCATTGTAATTCGCCCTCAAACCCCAAAACTGTGGGCTAGAGCTCATGAAAACGACCATATAACGCGAAACTGACGAGTTTTTGGTCATAAATCTCAAACATGTATCGGGTTTTACGAGGCATGCAAATCGCCCTGGAACCCAAAAAATGTGGGAAATAGCTCATGAAAACGGCCATAAAACGCGAAAACGATGAGTTTTTGGTCCTAGCTCCCAAACATGTATCGGGTCTTACGAGCCATGCAAATCGCCCTATAACCCAAAACTGTGGGCAATAGCTCATGAAAACGACCATCAACGCGAAAACGGCGACTTTTTGGTCATACCTCTCAAACATGTATCAGGTCTTACGAGCCATGCAAACGCCTTGGAACCCGAGAAATATGGGCAATAGCTTATGAAAATGGCCATAAAACGCGAAAACGATGACTTTTTTGTCTTAGCTCTCAACCATGAATCCGGTCTTAAGGGCATGCATATTCCCCCTGGAAATCCAAAACTATGGGAACTAACTCATGAAACGGCCACAAAACACAAAAACGACAAGTTTTTGGTCATGCCCTCAAATATGTATCGGGTCTTACGGGTGATGCAAATCCCCCTGGAACCTCAAAACTTAGGGAAATAGCTCATGAACACGTCCGTAAAATGCGAAAACGACAACTGTTTGGTCTTAACTCTTAATAATGTATCGGGTCTGACGGGCCATGCAAATCGCCCTTGAACCCAAAAATTGTGGGCTATAGCTCATGATAACGACCATAGAACGCGAAAATAATGAGTTTTTGGTCATAAATGTAAAACTTGTATCGGGTCTTATGAGGGATGCGAATCGCCCTGGAACCCATAAAATGTGGGCAATATCTCTTGAAAACGGCCATAAAACGCGAAAACAATGAGTTTTTTGTCATAACTCTCAAACATGTATCGGGTCTTACGAGCCTTGCAAATCGCCTTGGAACCCCAAAATTGTGGGCAATAGCTCATGAAAACGGCCATAAACGCGAAAACTAAGAGTTTTTGGTCTTAACTCTCAAACACTTATCGGGTCTCTAAAGCCATGCAAATCGCCCTGAAACCCCCAAAACTGTGGGCAATAGCTCATGAAAATGGCTATAAAACGCGAAAACGATAAGTTTTTGGTCATAACTTTCAAACATGTATTGGGTCTTACGGTCGTTGTAAATCTCCGTAGAACGCCAAAACTGTGGGTAATAGCTAATGAAAACGGCCGTAAAATGCGAAAAAACAATTTTTTGGTTGTAACTCTCAAATATTGCGTCTTACAAGCCATGCAAATCCCCTAGAACTCCAAAACTTTGGGCAATAACTCATTAAAAACGGCCATAAAACATGAAAACGATGAGTTTTTGGTCATAACTCGCGAACATGTTTTGGGTCTTACTGTCATTGTAATTCGCCCTCAAACCCCAAAACTGTGGGCTAGAGGTCATGAAAACGACCATATAACGCGAAACTGACGAGTTTTTGGTCATAAATCTCAAACATGTATCGGGTTTTACGAGGCATGCAAATCGCCCTGGAACCCAAAAAATGTGGGAAATAGCTCATGAAAACGGCCATAAAACGCGAAAACGATGAGTTTTTGGTCCTAGCTCCCAAACATGTATCGGGTCTTACGAGCCATGCAAATCGCCCTATAACCCAAAACTGTGGGCAATAGCTCATGAAAACGACCATCAACGCGAAAACGGCGACTTTTTGGTCATACCTCTCAAACATGTATCAGGTCTTACGAGCCATGCAAACGCCTTGGAACCCGAGAAATATGGGCAATAGCTTATGAAAATGGCCATAAAACGCGAAAACGATGACTTTTTCGTCTTAACTCTCAACCATGAATCCGGTCTTAAGGGCATGCATATCCCCCTGGAAATCCAAAACTATGGGAACTAACTCATGAAACGGCCACAAAACACAAAAACGACAAGTTTTTGGTCATGCCCTCAAATATGTATCGGGTCTTACGGGTGATGCAAATCCCCGTGGAACCTCAAAACTAAGGGAAATAGCTCATGAACACGTCCGTAAAATGCGAAAACGAAAACTGTTTGGTCTTAACTCTTAATAATGTATCGGGTCTGACGGGCCATGCAAATCGCCCTTGAACCCAAAAATTGTGGGCTATAGCTCATGAAAACGACCATAGAACGCGAAAATAATGAGTTTTTGGTCATAAATGTAAAACATGTATCGGGTCTTACGAGGGATGCGAATCGCCCTGGAACCCATAAAATGTGGGCAATATCTCTTGAAAACGGCCATAAAACGCGAAAACAATGAGTTTTTTGTCATAACTCTCAAACATGTATCAGGTCTTACGAGCCTTGCAAATCGCCTTGGAACCCCAAAATTGTGGGCAATAGCTCATGAAAACGGCCATAAACGCGAAAACTAAGAGTTTTTGGTCTTAACTCTCAAACACTTATCGGGTCTCTAAAGCCATGCAAATCGCCCTGAAACCCCCAAAACTGTGGGCAATAGCTCATGAAAATGGCTATAAAACGCGAAAACGATAAGTTTTTGGTCATAACTTTCAAACATGTATTGGGTCTTACGGTCGTTGTAAATCTCCGTAGAACGCCAAAACTGTGGGTAATAGCTAATGAAAACGGCCGTAAAATGCGAAAAACAATTTTTTGGTTGTAACTCTCAAATATTGCGTCTTACAAGCCATGCAAATCCCCTAGAACTCCAAAACTTTGGGCAATAACTCATTAAAAACGGCCATAAAACATGAAAACGATGAGTTTTTGGTCATAACTCGCGAACATGTTTTGGGTCTTACTGTCATTGTAATTCGCCCTCAAACCCCAAAACTGTGGGCT
Organism: Avena sativa; assembly: GCA_916181665.1. Classification (NCBI taxonomy): domain Eukaryota; kingdom Viridiplantae; phylum Streptophyta; class Magnoliopsida; order Poales; family Poaceae; genus Avena; species Avena sativa. The sequence goes on from OV702283.1 coordinate 485,315,788, forward strand.
AGAGGTCATGAAAACGACCATATAACGCGAAACTGACGAGTTTTTGGTCATAAATCTCAAACATGTATCGGGTTTTACGAGGCATGCAAATCGCCCTGGAACCCAAAAAATGTGGGAAATAGCTCATGAAAACGGCCATAAAACGCGAAAACGATGAGTTTTTGGTCCTAGCTCCCAAACATGTATCGGGTCTTACGAGCCATGCAAATCGCCCTATAACCCAAAACTGTGGGCAATAGCTCATGAAAACGACCATCAACGCGAAAACGGCGACTTTTTGGTCATACCTCTCAAACATGTATCAGGTCTTACGAGCCATGCAAACGCCTTGGAACCCGAGAAATATGGGCAATAGCTTATGAAAATGGCCATAAAACGCGAAAACGATGACTTTTTCGTCTTAACTCTCAACCATGAATCTGGTCTTAAGGGCATGCATATCCCCCTGGAAATCCCAAACTATGGGAACTAACTCATGAAACGGCCACAAAACACAAAAACGACAAGTTTTTGGTCATGCCCTCAAATATGTATCGGGTCTTACGGGTGATGCAAATCCCCGTGGAACCTCAAAACTAAGGGAAATAGCTCATGAACACGTCCGTAAAATGCGAAAACGAAAACTGTTTGGTCTTAACTCTTAATAATGTATCGGGTCTGACGGGCCATGCAAATCGCCCTTGAACCCAAAAATTGTGGGCTATAGCTCATGAAAACGACCATAGAACGCGAAAATAATGAGTTTTTGGTCATAAATGTAAAACATGTATCGGGTCTTACGAGGGATGCGAATCGCCCTGGAACCCATAAAATGTGGGCAATATATCTTGAAAACGGCCATAAAACGCGAAAACAATGAGTTTTTTGTCATAACTCTCAAACATGTATCGGGTCTTACGAGCCTTGCAAATCGCCTTGGAACCCCAAAATTGTGGGCAATAGCTCATGAAAACGGCCATAAACGCGAAAACTAAGAGTTTTTGGTCTTAATTCTCAAAACTTATCGGGTCTCTAAAGCCATGCAAATCGCCCTGAAACCCCCAAAACTGTGGGCAATAGCTCATGAAAATGGCTATAAAACGCGAAAACGATGAGTTTTTGGTCATAACTTTCAAACATGTATTGGGTCTTACGGTCGTTGTAAATCTCCGTAGAACGCCAAAACTGTGGGTAATAGCTAATGAAAACGGCCGTAAAATGCGAGAAAACAATTTTTTGGTTGTAACTCTCAAATATTGCGTCTTACAAGCCATGCAAATCCCCTAGAACTCCAAAACTTTGGGCAATAACTCATTAAAAACGACCATAAAACATGAAAACGATGAGTTTTTGGTCATAACTCGCGAACATGTTTTGGGTCTTACTGTCATTGTAATTCGCCCTCAAACCCCAAAACTGTGGGCTAGAGCTCATGAAAACGACCATATAACGCGAAACTGACGAGTTTTTGGTCATAAATCTCAAACATGTATCGGGTTTTACGAGGCATGCAAATCGCCCTGGAACCCAAAAAATGTGGGAAATAGCTCATGAAAACGGCCATAAAACGCGAAAACGATGAGTTTTTGGTCCTAGCTCCCAAACATGTATCGGGTCTTACGAGCCATGCAAATCGCCCTATAACCCAAAACTGTGGGCAATAGCTCATGAAAACGACCATCAACGCGAAAACGGCGACTTTTTGGTCATACCTCTCAAACATGTATCAGGTCTTACGAGCCATGCAAACGCCTTGGAACCCGAGAAATATGGGCAATAGCTTATGAAAATGGCCATAAAACGCGAAAACGATGACTTTTTTGTCTTAACTCTCAACCATGAATCCGGTCTTAAGGGCATGCATATCCCCCTGGAAATCCAAAACTATGGGAACTAACTCATGAAACGGCCACAAAACACAAAAACGACAAGTTTTTGGTCATGCCCTCAAATATGTATCGGGTCTTACGGGTGATGCAAATCCCCCTGGAACCTCAAAACTAAGGGAAATAGCTCATGAACACGTCCGTAAAATGCGAAAACGAAAACTGTTTGGTCTTAACTCTTAATAATGTATCGGGTCTGACGGGCCATGCAAATCGCCCTTGAACCCAAAAATTGTGGGCTATAGCTCATGAAAACGACCATAGAACGCGAAAATAATGAGTTTTTGGTCATAAATGTAAAACATGTATCGGGTCTTACGAGGGATGCGAATCGCCCTGGAACCCATAAAATGTGGGCAATATATCTTGAAAACGGCCATAAAACGCGAAAACAATGAGTTTTTTGTCATAACTCTCAAACATGTATCGGGTCTTACGAGCCTTGCAAATCGCCTTGGAACCCCAAAATTGTGGGCAATAGCTCATGAAAACGGCCATAAACGCGAAAACTAAGAGTTTTTGGTCTTAACTCTCAAAACTTATCGGGTCTCTAAAGCCATGCAAATCGCCCTGAAACCCCCAAAACTGTGGGCAATAGCTCATGAAAATGGCTATAAAACGCGAAAACGATGAGTTTTTGGTCATAACTTTCAAACATGTATTGGGTCTTACGGTCGTTGTAAATCTCCGTAGAACGCCAAAACTGTGGGTAATAGCTAATGAAAACGGCCGTAAAATGCGAAAAACAATTTTTTGGTTGTAACTCTCAAATATTGCGTCTTACAAGCCATGCAAATCCCCTAGAACTCCAAAACTTTGGGCAATAACTCATTAAAAACGGCCATAAAACATGAAAACGATGAGTTTTTGGTCATAACTCGCGAACATGTTTTGGGTCTTACTGTCATTGTAATTCGCCCTCAAACCCCAAAACTGTGGGCTAGAGCTCATGAAAACGACCATATAACGCGAAACTGACGAGTTTTTGGTCATAAATCTCAAACATGTATCGGGTTTTACGAGGCATGCAAATCGCCCTGGAACCCAAAAAATGTGGGAAATAGCTCATGAAAACGGCCATAAAACGCGAAAACGATGAGTTTTTGGTCCTAGCTCCCAAACATGTATCGGGTCTTACGAGCCATGCAAATCGCCCTATAACCCAAAACTGTGGGCAATAGCTCATGAAAACGACCATCAACGCGAAAACGGCGACTTTTTGGTCATACCTCTCAAACATGTATCAGGTCTTACGAGCCATGCAAACGCCTTGGAACCCGAGAAATATGGGCAATAGCTTATGAAAATGGCCATAAAACGCGAAAACGATGACTTTTTCGTCTTAACTCTCAACCATGAATCCGGTCTTAAGGGCATGCATATCCCCCTGGAAATCCAAAACTATGGGAACTAACTCATGAAACGGCCACAAAACACAAAAACGACAAGTTTTTGGTCATGCCCTCAAATATGTATCGGGTCTTACGGGTGATGCAAATCCCCGTGGAACCTCAAAACTAAGGGAAATAGCTCATGAACACGTCCGTAAAATGCGAAAACGAAAACTGTTTGGTCTTAACTCTTAATAATGTATCGGGTCTGACGGGCCATGCAAATCGCCCTTGAACCCAAAAATTGTGGGCTATAGCTCATGAAAACGACCATAGAACGCGAAAATAATGAGTTTTTGGTCATAAATGTAAAACATGTATCGGGTCTTACGAGGGATGCGAATCGCCCTGGAACCCATAAAATGTGGGCAATATATCTTGAAAACGGCCATAAAACGCGAAAACAATGAGTTTTTTGTCATAACTCTCAAACATGTATCGGGTCTTACGAGCCTTGCAAATCGCCTTGGAACCCCAAAATTGTGGGCAATAGCTCATGAAAACGGCCATAAACGCGAAAACTAAGAGTTTTTGGTCTTAACTCTCAAAACTTATCGGGTCTCTAAAGCCATGCAAATCGCCCTGAAACCCCCAAAACTGTGGGCAATAGCTCATGAAAATGGCTATAAAACGCGAAAACGATGAGTTTTTGGTCATAACTTTCAAACATGTATTGGGTCTTACGGTCGTTGTAAATCTCCGTAGAACGCCAAAACTGTGGGTAATAGCTAATGAAAACGGCCGTAAAATGCGAAAAAACAATTTTTTTGGTTGTAACTCTCAAATATTGCGTCTTACAAGCCATGCAAATCCCCTAGAACTCCAAAAACTTTGGGCAATAACTCATTAAAAACGACCATAAAACATGAAAACGATGAGTTTTTGGTCATAACTCGCGAACATGTTTTGGGTCTTACTGTCATTGTAATTCGCCCTCAAACCCCAAAACTGTGGGCTAGAGCTCATGAAAACGACCATATAACGCGAAACTGACGAGTTTTTGGTCATAAATCTCAAACATGTATCGGGTTTTACGAGGCATGCAAATCGCCCTGGAACCCAAAAAATGTGGGAAATAGCTCATGAAAACGGCCATAAAACGCGAAAACGATGAGTTTTTGGTCCTAGCTCCCAAACATGTATCGGGTCTTACGAGCCATGCAAATCGCCCTATAACCCAAAACTGTGGGCAATAGCTCATGAAAACGACCATCAACGCGAAAACGGCGACTTTTTGGTCATACCTCTCAAACATGTATCAGGTCTTACGAGCCATGCAAACGCCTTGGAACCCGAGAAATATGGGCAATAGCTTATGAAAATGGCCATAAAACGCGAAAACGATGACTTTTTTGTCTTAACTCTCAACCATGAATCCGGTCTTAAGGGCATGCATATCCCCCTGGAAATCCAAAACTATGGGAACTAACTCATGAAACGGCCACAAAACACAAAAACGACAAGTTTTTGGTCATGCCCTCAAATATGTATCGGGTCTTACGGGTGATGCAAATCCCCCTGGAACCTCAAAACTAAGGGAAATAGCTCATGAACACGTCCGTAAAATGCGAAAACGAAAACTGTTTGGTCTTAACTCTTAATAATGTATCGGGTCTGACGGGCCATGCAAATCGCCCTTGAACCCAAAAATTGTGGGCTATAGCTCATGAAAACGACCATAGAACGCGAAAATAATGAGTTTTTGGTCATAAATGTAAAACATGTATCGGGTCTTACGAGGGATGCGAATCGCCCTGGAACCCATAAAATGTGGGCAATATCTCTTGAAAACGGCCATAAAACGCGAAAACAATGAGTTTTTTGTCATAACTCTCAAACATGTATCGGGTCTTACGAGCCTTGCAAATCGCCTTGGAACCCCAAAATTGTGGGCAATAGCTCATGAAAACGGCCATAAACGCGAAAACTAAGAGTTTTTGGTCTTAACTCTCAAAACCTTATCGGGTCTCTAAAGCCATGCAAATCGCCCTGAAACCCCCAAAACTGTGGGCAATAGCTCATGAAAATGGCTATAAAACGCGAAAACGATGAGTTTTTGGTCATAACTTTCAAACATGTATTGGGTCTTACGGTCGTTGTAAATCTCCGTAGAACGCCAAAACTGTGGGTAATAGCTAATGAAAACGGCCGTAAAATGCGAAAAACAATTTTTTGGTTGTAACTCTCAAATATTGCGTCTTACAAGCCATGCAAATCCCCTAGAACTCCAAAACTTTGGGCAATAACTCATTAAAAACGGCCCATAAAACATGAAAACGATGAGTTTTTGGTCATAACTCGCGAACATGTTTTGGGTCTTACTGTCATTGTAATTCGCCCTCAAACCCCAAAACTGTGGGCTAGAGCTCATGAAAACGACCATATAACGCGAAACTGACGAGTTTTTGGTCATAAATCTCAAACATGTATCGGGTTTTACGAGGCATGCAAATCGCCCTGGAACCCAAAAAATGTGGGAAATAGCTCATGAAAACGGCCATAAAACGCGAAAACGATGAGTTTTTGGTCCTAGCTCCCAAACATGTATCGGGTCTTACGAGCCATGCAAATCGCCCTATAACCCAAAACTGTGGGCAATAGCTCATGAAAACGACCATCAACGCGAAAACGGCGACTTTTTGGTCATACCTCTCAAACATGTATCAGGTCTTACGAGCCATGCAAACGCCTTGGAACCCGAGAAATATGGGCAATAGCTTATGAAAATGGCCATAAAACGCGAAAACGATGACTTTTTCGTCTTAACTCTCAACCATGAATCCGGTCTTAAGGGCATGCATATCCCCCTGGAAATCCAAAACTATGGGAACTAACTCATGAAACGGCCACAAAACACAAAAACGACAAGTTTTTGGTCATGCCCTCAAATATGTATTGGGTCTTACGGGTGATGCAAATCCCCGTGGAACCTCAAAACTAAGGGAAATAGCTCATGAACACGTCCGTAAAATGCGAAAACGAAAACTGTTTGGTCTTAACTCTTAATAATGTATCGGGTCTGACGGGCCATGCAAATCGCCCTTGAACCCAAAAATTGTGGGCTATAGCTCATGAAAACGACCATAGAACGCGAAAATAATGAGTTTTTGGTCATAAATGTAAAACATGTATCGGGTCTTACGAGGGATGCGAATCGCCCTGGAACCCATAAAATGTGGGCAATATATCTTGAAAACGGCCATAAAACGCGAAAACAATGAGTTTTTTGTCATAACTCTCAAACATGTATCGGGTCTTACGAGCCTTGCAAATCGCCTTGGAACCCAAAATTGTGGGCAATAGCTCATGAAAACGGCCATAAACGCGAAAACTAAGAGTTTTTGGTCTTAATTCTCAAAACTTATCGGGTCTCTAAAGCCATGCAAATCGCCCTGAAACCCCCAAAACTGTGGGCAATAGCTCATGAAAATGGCTATAAAACGCGAAAACGATGAGTTTTTGGTCATAACTTTCAAACATGTATTGGGTCTTACGGTCGTTGTAAATCTCCGTAATAACGCCAAAAACTGTGGGTAATAGCTAATGAAAACGGCCGTAAAATGCGAAAAACAATTTTTTTGGTTGTAACTCTCAAATATTGCGTCTTACAAGCCATGCAAATCCCCTAGAACTCCAAAACTTTGGGCAATAACTCATTAAAAACGACCATAAAACATGAAAACGATGAGTTTTTGGTCATAACTCGCGAACATGTTTTGGGTCTTACTGTCATTGTAATTCGCCCTCAAACCCACAAAACTGTGGGCTAGAGCTCATGAAAACGACCATATAACGCGAAACTGACGAGTTTTTGGTCATAAATCTCAAACATGTATCGGGTTTTACGAGGCATGCAAATCGCCCTGGAACCCAAAAAATGTGGGAAATAGCTCATGAAAACGGCCATAAAACGCGAAAACGATGAGTTTTTGGTCCTAGCTCCCAAACATGTATCGGGGTCTTACGAGCCATGCAAATCGCCCT